>JAEMWC010000031.1:0-125000 GCA_016490735.1 Pachyseris speciosa | reverse complement strand
GATGTTGCCATTCTCCTGCCTATATTTTCGCTGGAAAAAATTTCCGGCTGATTTTGCTTGGATACCTTGGTACCCCTTGTGTCTAATTGGGTGTGCATACTCTGCAGCCCCTCTTGTCTAATTGGGTGACCAGGTTACACTGCTTCCCCTCTTGTCCTTTAAGCGCATTAGATCATATATTTTTAATGAATTTTGCGCTATATAAGTAACAAGTTTATTTATTATTATTTATTGTCTAATAGGGGGCGCGATTGTGGTCTCGCCTCTTTTCTCTAATTGTATGTATGTATGTAAGACTTTATTTAAACACGGAAAATCATCAGTTAAGTATTACAAGTTAAAAACTAAGACTATTTACAACTAACTGCTTTACATGATTGCCGTGTGGGAATCCGATATGTTGGATACCTTCTTCAGATTTCGCTTAAATTGATCAACAGATCCGACATTTTTTAAGCTATCGGGCAAGTTATTCCATAACTTGGCCCCGCTATAGGAGAAGCTACGTTTTAAATAATTGGTTCTTGGTTTCGGCAATGCCAGTTTTCCCTCAGAGTTTCTCAGGTTGTAATTAGAGTAGCTCTGAGCAAAAAGACGTTGGAGATATTCCGGGGTAAGACCATTCATTGTTTTATACATCATTAAGGATTTATGTTTCTTTCGTCTTATTGATAGCCTCTCCCAGTTAAGGGTGGATAGGAGGTGGTCCGAGTTCGTATCAAAGGGCAATTTTGTAATTATTCTAGCTGCTCGATTCTGCAATTTTTGGAGCTTATCACTCAAGTAGCCACTAAGACAGTCCCAAACCGGGCTGCAGTAATCAAAGTTTGGCAAAATTAGCGCGTTATAAATTTGAATGGCAGTTTCCTTCGGAATAAAGGGTCGCACCCGTTTGAGGGCACCTATAGCTGAGGATACTTTCTTGCTTATTTCTTCAACGTGTTTGCGCCAAGTAAGATGAGCATCGATGGTAACACCCAGGGATTTGGTATGTCCAACCCTCTTGATGATTTGATCGTCAATTCTTATTTCGAAGTCTTCATTTTGGACAGATAATCTCTGCCTTGACCCAATTAACATTAACTCTGTTTTGGCAACGTTTAAACTAAGCTTGTTGGCTTTAAGCCAGCAGCTTAGCTTACTTAGTTCAGGGGTTAAGGCTTGTTTGAGATCCGTTAACGTTTTAGCCGATAGTGTAATGTTTGTGTCATCAGCAAACATCCTTGGCGCAGCGGCCGGCAGGCAGTTGGGGAGATCATTAATATAAATTAGGAAAAGCAAAGGACCCAATATACTGCCCTGTGGAACGCCGCACTTGAGATCGCGAGCAGTTGATAGTTTGCCGTTGACATTACATCTTTGGGTTCGGCCACTTAAATACGACAAGAACCACCTAATAGCTGCCTGGTCAACACCCATGTATGACATTTTACGCAAGATAATCTCGTGATCAATGGTGTCGAATGCCTTAGTAAGGTCGATGAAAACGACGCCATTTAGTAGCCCATTGTCGATGTCAACTGACCAATCGGCCAGGCCAGGCCTTATGTCTCGTCGCGCCTCGCCTCGTCACGCCTCGCCTCGCCACGGCCTGCCTCGGGAAACAAGGGGTTGCGCACATAAGGCCTGGCTGCGCAACCCCTTGCTTCCAGAGGCGGACCGTGGCGAGGCGAGGCATGACGAGGCGAGACGCGACGAGACGTAGCGAGACATTGTTCCTAGTAGTATACAGGCGACAAACGATTACTATTGAGACACGAAAAACCGAGGAGCGGAGCGACGATGGTTTTTTGTGCGAAATGGTGATCGTTTGTCGCCGGTATACTACTGAGGTACTGGAATGAGTCCGTCGGTTTATAATAAATATCGGCTGTTAAGCGAGTATTGTCTTTTCTTATCATCACAACGAGGAATGGAAGTTCCTCACAGCTAGTTTCAGCAGTAACCATAAGGCCAGGTTATGAAACAATCGCCCAGGAACCTTCTCCAGTTTGTTCGCCTGTTTCTTCTCCCATTTTATTAGAGACCTGGCTTGTTCGCCTGTTTCTTCTCCCATTTTATTAGAGACCTGGCGTGCGTTTCTCGAAACCCCGGAAACTTGCGGGTCTATTTCGGGTGCCACAATTTCCTTCATATCTTAAAAACGAAGGCGTTTCCGGGCATGAAATTTTGCAACAAATTTGCCCTTTCGTATCTTGAAATCATAGTTAAAGACCAGCGTTTTAGAATAGAGGGATCTTACTTGTTGAAATGGCTTTTCGAGCCCGAAAAGTTTACGGGACTTTCGAGAAACGGCACCCTGGCTGTATAATTCGTTCTGCCAAATATCCAAGAACAAGAGTTCCACAACTGGAAGCCATTTTCGTTCCCATCGCAGTACCTTTCTCTAGGAGAAATACTGTATCATCAAAGGTAAACGTTTTGTTCGTCAATATTAAGACGATTGAATCGATGACAAATTCTTTGCTGAATCGTGCGTTGAGGCTCCCTGGATGTTTATTAATCCATGGCCTTCATGCCGAGCTCATGGTAACAAGCTGGTCACGTCAAAGGAGACTAAAATGGTGCTTCCTGGTACTGTCTTTGATAAGTAGTTGAGGAAATCGATAGTGTCCCTTAAATAACTTTGGACATGCGATGTAAAGGGCATTTTATAAAAATCAGCATTTAAAGACAAATTGGCTCTGAGATATAGCACCGTTATGGTCTGCTGACAAATGCTTCTAAATTTGACTTGGTTCATAACGTTATAAACTGAGTAGAATTTAGAAGGATTTGTATGTAGTCATCAGAGCATAAAGGTGCCAATATCTCTCTCTCAAACTGTAAGAAAATACTGAATATTCTCAGCGGTCTCAACTCTCACGTATAAAAGGAGATGACAGAATGAATAGTGCCATTCTGTCGATCTAGCCAAGCGATATAGTTGAAATGGTTGATCCTGGTGGACGGAAACCTTCAAGCCGCTCAGGCTAGTTGCACTGTATTTAGTTGCCCATGTAAACTTAACTTATATGTCGTGTAAAACTGAGCTGAGTCAAAAATAAAATCATCAATCAGGCGGTCGCCGTTTCACAACCACCGCCGCCTCCACCTCCACAAATTCCAGAAGAGCCTGCTAATCCAAATCCCGGTCAAAACCCTCACGAGAAGAGGTCACTTTAGAGGTTTGTTCAACGCTTTCCTTTTCTCGTTCGGCGCACGTGTCCTTGCATTTGTATTTCCGTTGTAGTTTTAAATTTGTTTTCAGTTGATGTCATGCCCTGCTTTTAGCTTTCTAGCTTTGCGGAAAATTTTCTGCTCTGGTTTTGTATTATGCCCTGCTTAGAAAGTATTGCTCGGTTCAGTGCTTTGCAGGCAGTTTTAAGTTCCTTTAGGTTAGATTGTGTCCTGTTTCGAAGCGTGTAGTCTTCTAGCTTTGCAGGCAATTCTGAGTTGACTTACAGTTTCTGTTTTGCTCTGCTGATAACGGGCAGCTTCGCTGCCTTGCGAGTATTTTGACTGTATATAGCCTTGCGAGTATTTTGACTGTATATAGCATACAAAAGTTTGAACTGCATCATAATAATAATAATAATAATAATAATAATAGCTTTAAGTCTTTCTAGCTGAGCACAGATGCTTGGGGAGACTAAATCATTGGGAATTGAATTGGGGAGAATTGGGGGGAATGAATTGAATGAATTGAATTGAATTGGGGAGACTAAATCATATCAATGCTAAATCAAATCAAATCAAATTAATTTAAATGTTGGTTTTGGGGGAGAGGGGAAAAACAGAGCACCCGGAGAAAAACCTCCTGGAGCCCAGAAGAGAACCAACAAACTCAGCCCACTTATGACGCCGAGTCTGCCGGGGAACCGAACCCGGGACACATTCGTGGGAGGCGAGTGCTCTTACCACTGCGCCAGCCCTGCTCCCCCAAGTTTATATTGTGCCTTGCTTCTAAACGTGCAGCTTCGCGGGCAATTTTAGGTCGACTTTTCATGTATTTTATGTCCTGCTGATAACGTGTAGCTCAATCGCTTCGCGGGCAATTTTTAGCGGAGCTCCGGCGGGCCGAAGGGCCGCCAACGGAGCACTATACCTATAGAAACCCGTCAACTGCATGGCTAGCGGTATTGCTCGTGGGCGCGTACGCACAATGACGACGACGACGACAACGTTGCCCAATAATTAATCATATCCTAATAATAATCATAATAATCCAACATGGCGCCCATACTCCACCTAGCCCAGCTTATCAGCCAGTTTACGGCGTTCGGGAGCTTACGGGAGCGTACGCATTTGATACTGAACATTCATCTTATAGCCAATTCACAGATTGACACCTGTCCGCTAACCAGTGTTACGTAACCATATCGCGGGCTCAAGTCTAGAGCTCAAGGATTTAGCCGTTTTTTTGAAGTTGAACGCTGACCAGGTACTTGCACACCCAAACCAAAATGAGGCTTAATTTTTCGCGCGCTTTCTGCGGCTCGTAATTTCACATTCAGCTGGTTTCTTTAATTTTGAGCAAAACAACTTCATCTTTTTCGATCGAAGTTTGTCTTTTAATTAGCGTAAACGGCATAAAAATCAAGAACTTGTCAAAAGATACTCCGGAAGGTGAATTTTCAAGTGATAAAAGAAAGAGCGAAAGATTTTTCTCTGGAAAAGCTTCAAACTTGGATCAACTGTGTGGTTGAAAAGAAAATAATTCAACGCTTCAAGGGCTTTAACTTTACCGCGGCACCAAGAAAGGTCACTTAATGGGAGGAACGAGTAGCTCAAACTCTGTGGAAGAAGCTCTTTCTTTTGGACCGAACAGTTTGCTATTTTTGCGGATACTTGTTTTTACTTTACTGAAGCTTACATATTTTCAAGTGGTAGAAACCTCTACAACACAGGGCAGTGAGGTAAATTAAATTAATTGAAGCTTAACATTTGGTTTAATCGTTGTTACTTTTGTTCAGGAATGAAACTTGAATTTTTCTCTCGACTGGATATAAATAACAATCATCTGTACTCGTTATGGACGCAAATAAGTAGTTGAATTGTTGTGAATTCAGATAAGATCATGATTTTGAAACGGGTGATTACCTTGGGTTTTGTCTTACTCACTAAACTCAAATAGAAACTACTCCAGTGTCTTGGCTAAAAAAAGAATGGCCAAGACGAAAACTTTCAAACTGTCATGAGCATGTTAGTACTGGTATAATTTTTGAGACATAATTTTTGGCAGATGTTTTGTTTGGTAATTGGGACAGGGTATTGACCTGACGCCTTTTGTAGCATCACAGGGCTTTCATAGCTCCTAAGAAGTAGGCGGTTTGGTATGGTATTGCTGAATACGTTTAAGAGAAAGCGGGTCGCAAACTGAAGATAATTGCATGGTCAGCGACGGCCATTGCTGCGAGGCGGCGGTCAATCTGGCGGAGATGAACTCTAAGTTGGATACATTACTATCGTTAGTCTCTGAAATGGAGTCGGTGAAGAACAGAGTAGCTCAGTTGGAAGAAGATAACAAGAAATTGAAAGAGTCCGCAGAGTCCACAAGTTTAGAAATTTTAAACTTGAAATCTGCAACAGTTTATACCGGCGTCTGTACAGAGAAGACCGGGAAAGATCTGAATTCTCTTGAGGAAGAAGTAAGCGTGGAAATATTAAATTAGAAGCGTACAGAAGAGATTGTCCGCAAAACCCTTGTGGAAAAGATGTAAATCCCAGAGAAAGATGTGAAGAACATCCGCATCGAACGCATTCACCGATTGCCCACTAAGAAGACATCCTCCAAACCACGACCAGTAATAGCTACATTTAGTTTTTATAAAGATAAAGAATTTGTGTGGTCTTTCGCTAAGAATCTCAAGGGAACTGGAATAGGAATTTCAAATGACCCAAAAGAGATTGACGAGATCCACGATCCGCGATTGTACCCAGTTTCGAAGAAGGCAAAACAAGATCAGCAATCGGCTTTTATCAGAATTGATAAACTGATTATAAACGGCCAACAAATGATCGCGTGCTTTACGGAGCTATAATGTAAATTGAACCCAAATTTCACGGATGGAGCGTTGCAAAACAAGGCACGTCTTGTTCACTGTATGTATGTACGTGTTATTCTACATTATTCATTTTGTTTTTGTTGCCTTACCTCTTGCATGAGTTTTATTTTTGTTTCTAGTATTACATCTGTTTGTCTTTTTTTTCTGCTATGCCCAAGCCCTGTTTCCTTTGTAGTGTGCTTTGATTCATATATCGATTTGAATTGCAGTTTGCAGATTGTTGTTTACGTCATTTTGTTGCAACGTTGGTTCCTCCTGCAATTCAGTCTTCTACTCCAGTATAAGTTAAATAAGATCTCCAAATTAATTAGCGAATGCCTTAAACTAGGCAAGAGTCACTGTACTTCGTACTGCGAGACTATTTTGGAAAGAACTGGTATTAACTGTGTGTGGATTATAAACAATTCGTTAGACGTAATTCACACATTGGAGGAAAAACATCTTCCGCTCAATCAGATTGGTACTTGGGACTTTTCAGGGGCACCCAACGACAAGTTTCGGCAGATATCTGTTCGGTGGAGGGTAATTCGCCTTGGGTTTTCGGCGTCGATTAAAGGGTGCACTCTGATTTTCGGAACTAAAACGTGGCCTAAAAGATTCGCATTTGGGAAATCATAGCTCCTGAGGTTTTCGGAAAGGTCGTAATTGCTGTTTTTGACGGTCAAAAACGTCAGCTAGCAGTTTCGGAAAGAAAATAGTTCCCTAGAAAGTTCGTGGACGGTCAAAAACGTCAGCTAGCAGTTTCGGAAAGAAAATAGTTCCCTAGAAAGTTCGTGGAAAGTTGATTTCAGCTTGCGTTTTCTCAAAGGAAGATTTTGTTCCCTAACTTTTTCGGACAAATAACACTTCAGCTAGGGAATAAGAACAGATCAACTTCTTCTAGCTTATGAAAACATCAATTTAAGGAGACTTCAAACACCATAAGGTGCTTAAAAATGCCTTTCTACAGCTTTTGGTTGATTTGGCTCGTAGGGTGCCCCTGACTTTTCCACTCTATATACTAGCCTTCCACACGCCAAACTTAAACATCAACTTCAGATGAGATTTGGTTGGGTTTTTGGGTCGCTTTATTATTCTTAAGGTGGAGATTGAAGATAGTTTGTATGTCTTGATTAACGTCTATGCTCCAAATAAGGATAAAGAAATTTCTAAATTCTTTGATGATTTGTTGGTCACTATACGTAGAAGAGTTGAATACTGAAGAACACGTCATTGTCGGAGGAGATTTTAATTGCCCACTCAATCCAGTATAAGATAAGAAAGGTGGTTCTCTGAACCCACGTAAATCGGTTGTCACAAGTATTGATTGCATTCGAGAAGAACTCGACTTAGTTGATATTTGGCGCGTTCAAAATCCGATCACAAAAAGCTTCACTTGGAGCCAAAAGTCTCCCAAAATATTCTGCCGACTAGATTACTGGCTAATTTCAAACAATGTACGGGACTTTATCGCGTCTACTTGTATACTTCCAGCCGTTAAGACCGATCATACGGCTATTGTTGTAGATCTTAAAAACGAAGACAATCAAATGAAAGGCCCCGGTATCTGGAAAATGAACTGCTCTTTATTGGAAGATAACGTTACGGAGAAAATTCCAGTGTGGATTGTTGAAGGTGAAAAGGACTTCACGGATAATCGCAGTATTTGGGAATGGCTAAAGTATAATATAAGAGCAAATGCAATAGAGCATTCAATTAGATGAGCTCATGAAAGAAAATAAAGGGAAAAGTCCCTCCAAGCTGATTATTCCAGGGCAAGTAATGTGTATGAAGAAGACACTAATAATATCACTGCAGATCAGTTGAATTCAGCAAAAGAGAAGCTAGAATTATTTTATGAAGAAAAGGTTAAAGGAATAATCATACGCGCACGAGCTCGCGGGCATGAACACGGTGAGAGAAGTACAAATTATTTTTGAATTTGGAAACGAGAAACCACGTTAAAAAACACTTGCGAAAATTAGACATTAATGGTTCAGCAACTACGGGTCCTTCCACTATACTTTCTGAGCAAAAGCGTTTCTATCAGGATTTATATGCCAGCGGTCACCAGGGCAGTGACGCTTTAATGGGCTTCTTAGATACGCTTGATATCCCAAAACTGTCGGAAGAACAAAAAAACACGTGTGAAGGTAAAATTTGTCCAATGGAATGCAAATTGATTTTGGAAACGTTTCAGAATAATAAAGCTCCTGGAAATGATGGGATTCCCGCCGAGTTCTACAAACAGTTTTGGTATTTAATTAGTGAACCCTTTGTAAAATGTGCGAATGAATGTTTTGAAAAGATGGAAATGTCAAATTCTCAAAAGCAAGCAGTGATAACTCTTATAGAAAAGAAAGGAAAAGATCGTATGTTTCTATCGTATGGAGACCAATTTCTCTTGCAAATGTAGATGCAAAATTGATGTCGAAAGTTTTAGGCCCGTTTCAAACGTCGAACTTCTCATGTGCCGAATCTATAGTTGATTTTATAGTTGATTTTAGCGAAAACAATAGATTTTTCTCATTTGCAAGCCTGAAAAAAATTCAGGCTTGTACGGGAGTCGAACCCAAGACCTCTGTGATACCGGTGTAGCGCTCTACTGACTGAGCTAACAAGCCAGCTAGGAGCTGGTCGTTTTGTTGGTTCGTAATATACCCGTGAGTGGTGAATATATGAAAATAAATATATGAAAATCATATATTTGAACTGCGGATTAATGATTGAATATGTGCATGATCATCGCAGTTATGAACACTACTTAAGCAGAAAATTCAGGCTTGTACGGGATTCGAACCATAATACAAAGCTTTAAATTCCATCCTTTTACCAATACCAAACTTCAAAACATAGGTTATAGTACTGATATAGGTTATAGTTAGTACTGATATAGGTTATAGTTCTGATTTGCAAATCCGAGCCAGAAACACTGTATCATTTTCTGTATAACTGCCCTCACTCTCAAACCTTCTGGGCTAACTTTGAACTGTTCTGGTATTCATCTATAAAAGAAAACGTTCACCTTACTCTACAAGTTGTCTTGGTCGGTTTTTTGACACGCTCTTGTCCCTTACTCAACTATTTCTCGTTATTGCAAAGCTTTATATTTGGGACTGCAGAAGGAACCAAATTTATCCAAACATTACTGGATTCAAACTTAAAGTTCAAATAAAGTATGAAACTGAGCTTTATATATGGTGTCAGGGTAGGAAAAAAGATATTTTAAAGGAAAAATGGGCGAGCTTTCAGAATCTTCTCTCTCTCTCTCTCTCTCTCTCTCTCTTCTAGATGAAAAGTGTGGCACTTTTGTAACATTTTCTCTCTGTCGTCGAAATTTTTGTTAGTTTTTGACGACACGCTTACCATGACTATAGCAAAGTACATTGCATGTTTCATCAATGTTTCACATTCACAGCCTTATTTGCCGTTCTTTTAGAGTGCATTTTACATCGAAAATGAATGGATAGATGGGAGACCATTAAACGCTGGTATATTCCCCCGCCAACCCCGACAATTTCACATAAGGTTTTGTAGACATTACCAAAAGTTGAGCTTTTGGCTTTTGGTTTGGCATTATGCTTACCAAGTTACAGATTTTTAGCTTGTGCCAGAAAAAAACAATTTTTTTGCAAGTATGTTTTGGCACGAAGCCGCGTTACGAAAGTGCCACAATTTGTAAAACTCCGCTAGAAATTGCAACTAAAGGAGAATTCAAGTTGTATTTCTTCGAATGGCACACCCTTTACTCCAGATACTTTCTATCTATAGATCTTCTTTCCTTGTTTAGTTCAAGGTAATAGCTCTAAAGCTACTGATTGAAATTAGAGGAAAAACATGCACACATCGAGAAGTTAACTACAAATAGGCTTTGGGTGTTCAGTGCATACTGTCTTCGACTGATGGTGGAGCTTAAACCCTGCGTTTTTTCCTTGCAATGCTAAGAATTATATTAACTTTACTGCATGACAGTAATTAGTATTCACCTAATCTCCAGGGGAAGAAAAATCTTCAGGAAGCGCTATCTTTGTAATACTCTATCTTGGAGGGTGGGTGGAGGGTGGGTGAAACTTTTTCCAAGTTTTTCTCTGTTAATAAAAAAACCTGAAGATTATTTAGTCTTTGTAATCGAATGTCAAATCGCTCTCTCCGTCAATGCTTAAGGTTCTGCCGTTAATGTGGGAAAACTATTCCGTTCCATGCAAAAATAGTAATCAGCCTTTCAGAAAAAAACATATAGTTTGATCAACATGAGTGATTACGTCATTGAGGTTTTAAAGTTTTGAAGATTGGAAAGGAAACAACTTCGTGTCAAAACTGATTGTCACTAATTCATCTCCAATTACAGTAAAGTAGTGGGTTACCTTAAGGTCGCGCAGGACTCTTCTCTATGAATAAATTCATGATCCAAATTTAAAGGTAGGTGTTTCCGTTTCAAGCCACAAATCTCTAAAAATGGAGAATCCATTGAGCTGAATGTAACAGGGATTTTAGTGGATGATGGAATTATATTCTTGATTGTCATTCTATCGGCGGATAGCGCTTGACGGTAATGTTTTATGCTGCTCAAGTGAGAACTGCAGAATAGCTATTAAGGTTGTGTCAGAGTTTTCTCATTGAGAAGCGCAGTAAATTAATTGCCTTAACGACCGTAACCTCTCCTCTTATGTGACAGAGGCGTTTTGGAATTTCAAGGCGTTTCGAAAGTTATAAGCTTCTAAGGACATAAAAAGGTAAAGAGTAGACTTTGAAGCGTTTCGATTTTGTTTAAGAAAGTTATTTTTACAATTCCGCCTCTGTCATATCACAATACAGTACAAAATGTTCATTGTTTATCATTTCCTGAAATTTCATATTCGCGACGAAAACTTGGACACAAAATTGCAACTTTTTTGTCTCCGATAATGGTTCGAGGCACTATAATTTATTCAATAACGTTTACTTTTAAAGCTATGAATCTAATTATGATATATAGCCTAACCAGTGCTGCATAACCAATTTCATTTCCTTTTGATTGTATCATTTTGGGAGTAACGAACTCTAAAATCTGAATTTTATGAGAACAAGAATTTTAAACGAACAATAAGTTAATACCTCGAGATTTCAATCACACGTGTAACTATTGATACACCGAAAACATAATTTATTGAAAAACATCTGATTGAAAAACGATCTGCTCATGAATATTTACAGTGTTTTCGGAACAGTCGTCAGAGTTTGTGCAAACTCTTTAAATTAATGCATACGTATAATGCATATGAGAGCAAGTGTCCTGGGGGTCTGGGCCGACCATGGAGGAGTGAAGACGTGTTTTTCGCCCCCTCCGCTTCGTTTGTATGTCGAAATATATTCATCTTTTTTTAGCGTCTCCTTTGTTGCATGGCTAAACTGTCATTAATTCGAAACGAAAAACTAGAAATAGCAGTGGCTCGGAAACTGTTTCTCCCGACGGTAAGAGAATCTGCGAAGCAAGCAACACAGAAATCGAATCAAGCGCTGAAGACTCCACTTTGACCATGACGGAAATTATTGCTCAAATTCTAGAAAGGCTTACAAGCGTGGAAGGCAAATTAGATGGGGTATTGGAGAAAGTGCAACGCTTAGAAACAGCTTTGAACGGCGTCCAAGCAGATATAATTACGTTACAAAGCAAGACAACTCTATTGAATAAAGCGACTGATGACATGACGAAGGACTCAATAACTTAAACACTGAAATACAAGCGTTACGAGAAAATATTGGTGAGAACGAGAAAGAGATCAAGCTGTCAAATGATCGCTGTCTTTATCAAGGAGTATACAACAGAAGGGAGAATTTGCGGTTCCTGGGCATCCCCGAATTGACCGGCACTGAAGAAGACACCAGTAAAGTTATTTATCAGTTTCTAGAGAGGGAGCTAGAACTCGATGGCGCAAGGGACATAGAGTTTCAGAGCGTGCATCGAATTGGTAAGAAGAAAACTGGTGTAAACAGACCGATTATCGCGCGATTTCTAAGATTTCCCGACCGGGAACGTATATTCAGGAGAGTACTCGAAGTCAAAGATGATATTGAGGTGAGAGTATTCTCAGATTTGCCAAGAGAAATTCAGGAAAGACGCAAGAAGCAATGGCCAAAATTAAAAAAGGCAAGAGAAGAAGGAAAATTTGCGTCATTTGACAAGAAGGAACCCGACAAGCTATATATTGATGGAAACTTTATTCTATCTAATGTAATGTAATGCCGTGCTTAAAATCTATTTTAGAGTTAAAAATTATAGACGCTATAGGAATGTTTTTCTTTTTCACTTTATATTTCGTATTCAAATTTAGGAGTAGGTAAAGTTCCAAATCCCATGGGCTGCACGTCGGATAAAGATAAAGTTAAAGTGCATTGTATGTTTGTACTACAAGGGACCTTCTTACAAATTGAAGTCATTTCATCTATTCTTATTTACGCGCAGCTTTTTTTCTTCAGTGCAAATAATATCTTGCATGGCTAGTAAAATAATAAACTATTTTCTCATTCGAATAGGAATGTGCTGATTTCAAATTGCTGTCGCTAAATGTTCGAGGGATTCGTTTTGCAAAGAAAAGAAAAGCCCTCTTCATGTGGTTAAACGAGCGGAAATATGATATCATTTTTCTTCAAGAAACATATTCCACCGTGGAAGTTGAAGAAATCTGGAGGACACAATGGCAAGGTAAGCTTTTTTTTCACACGGTACTAATCATAGCTGTGGAGTAATGGTTCTAATAAGAAGCGACTTAGATTTTAACTTAAAATCTGTCGAAGTGGATGTTCAAGGTCGCTATGTCGTAATGGAAGCTGATGTGCAAGGCTCAAATTTTCTGTTTGTAAATACTTATGCGCCTAATAAGATCCAAGAACAATGTCACTTTTTTGACAATCTAAATAAGATTATTGAAAATTTCGTCGTCGACAAAGAACAAAAGATAGTTATAGGAGGAGACTTAAACGTCGCGCTTGATTCCGACCTCGACTGCTCTGGTGGCAACCCTTTTAAAAAAGATTCAGTTAAAAATATCCAAGATTTATGTCTAGACTATGATTTGGTAGATATATGGAGAATAAGGAATCCTGATACTAAACGTTTCACTTGGAGGCAAAAAAAGCCATTAATTCAGAGAAGACTAGATTGTTGGCTAATAAGTGATGTCTGTCAAGAGGATATCGAAAAGACTGACATTATCTCGTCGATCAATTCCGACCATTCGGCAATTATTCTCCATTTTAATAACATAGACAGGCAGAAGCATGGTCCTTCGTTCTGGAAATTCAACGCCAGCTTAGCAGAAGATGCCCATTTTGTTACACTGTTAAATGAAAGCATGCCAACCTGGTTAGAAGAGTTTAAGGAAGTTACCGATAAAAGAATATTATGGGATTTAATTAAATACAGAATACGCCAGTTCTCGATTAAGTTTGGCAAAGAGAGGGCTCGCAAAAGAAGGGAAAAGATTACTGACATTGACGCCTCTATGAAGACTTGTGAGGAAAACTGTGAGAGATGTCCCTCCCTCTAGAAATCCTCTAGATATCCTCTAGAAAACCTTGAACGATTAGAAATCTTAAAATGAGAGTATAACAATATCTATGAAAATTTAGCTCAAGGCGCAATTGTTCGATCTAAAGCAACTTGATATGAAAAGGGAGAAAAGAGTAATAAGTATTTCTTAAATTTAGAGTCCCACAAAAAAGCTAAAAGCTCTGTGCGCAAGGTGTTCAATGAGGACGGTATTTTAAGTACTGATCCTAAAAAAATATTGCAAGAGATTGAAAAGTTTTACTCAGACCTTTATAAGACTGACTCTCTAACACCCTCTGAGAATGTGCTAAACTTTTATCTAGAAAATCCAGAAATACCAAGACTCACTGAAGTCGACGCTAAAGATTGCGAAGGCAAATTAACGGCTGAAGAATGCCTTAAGAGTCTTCAATTATTTGAAAATAACAAGTCGCCAGGAGACGATGGCTTAACGGCAGAATTTTATAAGGTTTTTTGGAATATTGTAGGTAATTTAATGGTGGAGAGTCTAAATTACTCTTATGATCATGGAGAATTGTCGAACTCGCAGAAGCGAGCTATCATCACACTCATTGAAAAAAAGATAAAGATAGGAGGGATATAGCTAACTGGAGACCAATATCGCTTGTTAATTTGATGTAAAAATTGGCTCAAAAGCCACATTGCTAAAAGACTTGAGGCTGTTCTGCCCAGCATTATCCATCATAATCAATGTGCATATGTCAAAGATAGAACTGTTTGTGACGCTGTAAGATCTATCGAGGATATTTTGGATTACACGAAAAAATATCAAGTAGAAGGAAGACTGATCTCTATTGATTTCAAGAAAGCCTTTGACTCTGTAAGTAGAGATTTCATGTTTCGAACTCTGTCAGCTTTTCTTTTACAATGGATTCACACATTTTACAACAATATATCAAGCTGTGTTTTGAACAACGGTTTTTCTACTGCCCCAGCGGGGGGTAAGGCAGGGAGATCCGCTATCCTCCTATCTGTTCATCATTGTCTTGGAAATTTTGACTATTAGTATACGTAGCAACAAAAATGTTCAGGGTATTTTGGTGGATGGAGAAGAAATTAAATTGGAACTTTTCGCTGATGATTTGACCGCCTTTGTGTTAAACGATTATTCTTTATTGAAGTTCTTCGAGCTTCTATAAAGTTTTGGAGAGTGTTCGGGTCTTAAGATAAATCATAAGAAGTCAGAAATTATGTTACTTGGAGATTGCACTCACTCATCACTCAATCACAACCTTTTTAAAAGCATAAAAATAAAGACACATGTTAAAATTCTAGAGATTTATTTCTCATATGACTATCGCATCAAACAAAAGTTGAACTTTGACGAATTGATTAATTCTATTAAGGATAAGTTAAGGATATGGAGGTGGAGAGACCTCACTCTTATCGGCAGAATTCAAATTGTTAAGACACTCATCATTCCAATATTCTTATATCGAGCAAGCATGATCTGCTTAGATAAACATTTTGTGAACGAGGCCAATAAAATTATCTTTGATTTCATTTGGAAGGGAAAAGACAAAATCAAGCGTCTAGCGCTTATAAGCGATATCGAAGATGGCGGACTTAAAGCTCCACACCTAGACTCCATTATTAAAACTCAGAGAATACTTTGGTGCAAACGACTCTCAAGTGAGCAACCCAGCAACTGGAAAACTATACTTCTGTACTATTTAAAACCCGTTGGCGGTAAATTTATCTTATGTTGTGACTTTGATGTAAAAACCTTGCCCATCAAGCTTCCAACGTCTTATGAAGAATTCCTCAAATACTTCGCAGAGTGCTCTGTAGCAAACAAAGGTAGCGCACAAAACCCCACAGACACGGATCTTTCTAAAATAATTTTATGGAATAATAAAGCTATTTGTATTGATGGTAAGTCTGTATATAACGACAGTTTAGCAAATATAGGTATTCTTAGAATAGGGGACCTGATTTCTGAAGACAATAAGCTTATCACGAAATACAAGCTACGAGAATTGAACATCTCTCCGTTGGACGCCTTCAAACTTACATGTGTAATTGAAGCTCTTCCAATTGAATGGCGTAATTTCTTAAAAACGTGTAATCCTTCTGTTATTGAGCCCTTTAACTTCCAAAATCAGAGTCAGTTATATTTAAATGGTCAAAATGTCTTGCTTAGCAAGAGAGGGCAAGAAGAGAAGGCAACAGGCATGTAGTGCGTGTTTTACAACACAAAACTGTAAACACCCACGGAACAGCCACTCCCTTGTACAACCATCTTCCCAATTTCCTCTCAAACGTCCAGATGGCAGCAATGCAAAAGTTTTCCTCTCGTGGTTAGGGAAACCAATGGAGTCAAGCCAAATGTCTAAGGCACTGAGTTCAATATTCCAGAAGGCTGGTATCGACGGGGCGATGAGTCACACACTGTACCGTAAAAGTGCTGTGTCGGAGTGCCATCAGAACCGTAAGGATATCAGTGGTAACTTGGCAGACCTAATGGTCAATAGGAGAGCGCCGCGGAAAAATGCGGTAGGGTTTTTTACAAGAGTCGATCATCCGTCAAGGCGTCACAGATACTCCACGGAATCATGCGATCGAAATGTTGAAAAAAGGTCTGAATAGCAGCTGAAACAAAACGTGGAAGAGCAACTCCCACATCGGGAAGAAGGTGAGAAAAGAGCCCAAAAACAAAGCGAGAAAAGATCATAAGGAAAGGTGGAAGCGTTATCCCAAAAAGGTCAAGAAATGGAGGAAAAAGCTGAGAGCCTATCTACACCAATTTCCAAAAGTGAGGAAAAGGCGAATACCATCAACCAACTGTTTAGAGCAGAGATCGATACACGGAGTGTATCTATCGTTTCCGTCAGGGAAAAAATACAGTTGGATCCAATTACATACATACATACATACATACATACATATACTTTATTTACCCTCGGATTTTTAGAGTAGCTTATGCAGCTAATATCTCCGAGCATTTAACCATCATATGAGAGATAGACCACCACACCGGGAACTACGTCCCCTACTCTTTCCGAACAGTGTGTGGGTTCTTTTACGTCCCACAGAATCAATTATGAAGAGTTGTGAGACAGGGCCTACGGTTTATCGTCCATATCCGAGAAGACTAGAAAGTCTATCCATTTGCAGCTGTCATTACAAAGGCAGCACTTTCTCCTCAATTATTTAAAGACCCTGAGTGTTGGTCCGGCCGGGGTTTCAACCCGCGGCCTCCCGCACGCTAGTCCGGTGCTCTACCACTGAGTTAACCGGTGGGCGAAAGAAGAAAGAAGAATCAATCAAAAATTCCCCTTGACATCACTCTGTTTCCAATTCTATGCCACGAAGATGCTAAGACGTTGTACGACAAAATAAGGGCCCTGTTGCGATACAAACCTCAAGAGAAGAATGTGACAATGAAAGTAGCCCTGCCATCGGAAAAGGAAATAGTTGCTGACCGTGTTAGCAGAATGTTCACTGAATCCAGCGCTTCGCAAGATCTTGAAGATAGTGTTGCTTCCTCTGACATCGTTTCGCCTTCGGAAACTACTGCAAAGTCAAAGCCGGGCGTGTTTAGTCCCATCCAAGTCCAAACTTTGCTTCATTTATTCAAAGATATGATCAATGGGGCCCCTATCTCAAAGCCAGTGGTTAAACAAAGATTGCAGAACGACAACCAGGGAAAGGATATGCAAACTAACTTTACAACATCGACTGAAGTACGAACGAAAGCAGAAGAGAGGGAAAATGGGACAGAAAGCCGCAAAGTAGGCTCATTGAAAAGAGACTTTGCTGAAGTCAGTGAATATATGCCGCCAAGGAACAATAGCCTCCCAATGTTTACGTGTGAACATGTACACCTCAATATAAGACGTAAAAAGGATTTAACTCATCGTCAACAGCTTTAATGCGGAAAAGGCATCTGCTCAGTCTTAAAACAGTCACTGTGTTTAGAGCCAGGTTTCTCGTTTTGTTGCTGTTTAAATACCATGGCTTCAAGTAGGGAATACCGTCTAAGAACGCAAATGTTTCCCAGTTTAGCTGCGTGATAGGCGTTCGTTGCCGATACTAGTCGTGCATCGTAAATGAGAGAAAATGTTTTGTTTTTTTTTTTTAATTTATAGAGTCGAAAATGTTTTTGCTTTCGGAACGTCATTTCCCTGTCAGCAACCCAGCCCGAAAAACTTTCGGAGAGCCATATTTCCAGGTTTAGCCATGTTCTTATTGATATTATGATACACAACCCGAGCCGTTCACGTTGAAAATAGTTTTATTCTAGAATTCTCCACAAATCAGAAAAGGGGAAAACGTTAAAGCCTAAAGGAAAAACTTCCGGGAACCACATTTCCTGGTTTAGCCATGTTCATATATTGATATTATGATACACAACTCGTTTACGTTAAAAAGTATTTTATTCCAGAATTCTCCACAAATCAGAAAAGGGGAAAACGTTAAGGCCTAAAGAAAAAACGCCGATAGACAACCATCTGACCGGCACGTGCCAAATATATCATAATCCTTAATACAAGAAACAGTCACTGTGTTTAGAGTCAGGTTTCTCATTTTGTTGCTGTAAGGACGGAAATGTTTCCCAGTTAGCCGCATGAAAGACGCTCGTTGCCGATACTAGTGGTGCTTCGTAAATGAGAGAAATTGTTTTTTTAATTTATTTTAATAGAGCCGAAAATGTTTGCGCTTTCGAAAGGTCACTAGGATTTCCCTGTCAGCAACCGAGAAAAACTTTCGGGGAGAGTATTTCCTAGTTTAGGCATGTTCTTATTGATGTTTTGATACACAACTCGTTCACGTTAAAAATATTTTATTCCAGAATTCTAGTCCACAAAGCAGAAAAAGGCAAAACGTTAAAGCCTACAGGAAAAACGCCGATGGACAACCATCTGATAGCACGTGCCAAATATATATCTTGATCTTTAATTAAGGAAATTGAAAGAGAACCCCGCACATAATACAATATGTTACTCTAGTAATATGCAGGTTATGATTCCGTTAACTGTTACAAAAACATTTTTCCGGCAAAACATATTGCAGTTAAAATTTGCGTTACGGAAGTACTGCACTATTCAGCTCAACATAGATCTACATTAAAGTTTAATACGTCTTTTACAGTTCAAAACATTCCTATTGTTTTTTTGCTCTCTCTTTCTTTACATAGTTCTACAAAAGGCAATTTTTCCCACACTTGGCAACATAATGCCGAGCATAGCACCTGGAAACAATTTTCAAAGAAAATACCATGAAAATCTCGAAATAAAGTAGTCTGTATTTCCTGTCATTGTTGAATGCGTCATGGTCAATCATCCCGTCCTTAGCTTGACTGATGAGGACTGACCTTTAAGAATAAAACGAGGCTTGTATAATGTATCACAAAGGTGTTGCTTGCTGTCGACCAATGAAGAAATAGACATTATTAAGAACCGTTACAAAAGTGTCACCAAGTTACAGAAGTCCCACCAAAAAAGTGACAAAAGTGCCACATGGCTACAAAAGTGCCACTAGAAAAGTGACAAAAGTGCCACATGGTTACAAAGTGCCACTGAATGTTAAAAAAGTGCCACTTGAAAAGTAACAAAAGTGCCACATAGTTTCAAAAGTGCCAATACATCTAGCTCTCTCTCTCTCTCTTGTTAGTGGTAGTGTCGTAAATGTAACATTGCCCTTATATGTATATAAATAGTATATTTTAGATTTCTTTTCATTTCTTTTGTTTTGAATTTTATACTGTAATTTGTATAAATGTAAATACTTATATCTGTATTAATAAACATATTTGTATAAATAAATAAATAAATAAAAGCACAAAAAACAAAACGCTGAATACTTGGACTGCATCCCGATAAAAGTGCACTTGCTGTGAAGCCAGTGAATAATGTTGGAAAACAGGCCCTTTGGTATTGACAATTCACCATCAACCCGATCAAAGCAAGACATTCTGACTGTGTTTCTTGGGTTTTTCAAAGTTGCAAAATTAAGTAATTTTTTTAATTTACAATAAATTAATTTTACCAGCATTGTGTACCAGAAATAAAATTTACGTTGTAAAAGATGGCGCTAATATGTGTGTAGCATGATTTCTTAAATATGATACAGTAATGATACACTTGAGCTTGGCAACAACACTGCAACAACACTCCTGCGTTTCCCATAAATCATGATAAATAAGAAAACTTTCTGGGCTAACAACATAAAAGGGAACGGAAATTGAACAGGTAGAAAATCACGTCGAGAAAAGACGGTTAACATAACCCTGTATTGCAAAAAGCCAAATATTTCTTAAATATGGCCAAAATCTTTACGATGGCATTCAACTGTTCCAAACTTTGAGTCTCGGGTCTACTTCAATTACGCCACGTACTAGCTTCGGATGGCTCTTGCAAAAAGTAGGAAAAAATTACAAAGGTAGGAACGGCAATTAAATAACCCATGAAAAGATCTACCTGTGGTAATAATGTCGGCCTTAAATATGTGGAAACGGCGTTAAAAATCGACAAAATGTTCACCTTTCCGTCCAGTTTACAAACTGACTACGCTAGAGCCCAGGACTTCCCCAACCTTTGCACATGCACAGACATGTGCTCAAACTGGTTCCCAGGCCATTTTTTTTTCAGGCTTCTTTTCGCAATTGCATAAATTGCGTTCACAACTGCGAGGATCATTCTTCATTTGATTTCATTTCCGCAGTTCACATATGATTCATTTCATATATCATTCACGCTCATTTCTTTCACGGGAACATATGAACCCACAATTGACCTGCTCCCAACGTCAGTGGCTTCATAGCTCAGTTGGTTAGAGCATCGCACCGGTAATCGCGAGATCACGGGTTCAAACTCAGTTGAAGTCCTGATTTTTTTTTCCAGGCTTCTTTTCGCAATTGCATAAATTGCGTTCACAACTGCGAGGATCATTCTTCATTTGATTGTGTGTCTACACTTGTGCAGGTAGACACTTTGGGCGCTTTCCATTCAACCAAAATTTTCGAGATTTCCGGTTCGAAATCGAATGGAACGGGCAAAGTTCCGGGAAAAGTTTCCGAAGATTTAGGAATACGTTTTGAGTGCACCCTCTTTGCCGCAATTTCCAGAACTACCGAAATTTTCGTGTTCCATTCGCGATAGATATCGGTTTTAGTCTCCTTACCGGGCGTGTGCTCACGTGTGTAACGATATCGCTGTTATCTGTTCTGTTTGTCTATTTACTTCCGGTCCACGTACGTCACCTCTCCATGGCAACGGAACTTTAGAGGCCATGCTTTCCGGTTTTCATTGTATACTGATTATCGGACGAGTCGATTAAAAAGCTGTTTAGTCCACTAGTATGCGTGTCCTAAGAGCAACGTTACATGGTGTCAGTGATTTGGGATTCTTCCTACTGAATCGTCGCTGAAATAGTTGAGTGAATTTTCAAACGAAACCAAGTGAATCTAGTCCCTAATGCCCGAAACAAGCTCGACGGGTCAAGCGCCAACAGGCACACAGCCAGCAACTCCTCAGTTCATCCAGTCTACTATTCCTTTACCGTCGAAACTAGACTTCAAGGGGAACTTAGCTGTGAATTGGAAGAAATTCAAGCGGCTTTGGACAAACTACGAGATCGCCTCGCGGCTCCGTAAGCAAAGCAGTGATCTTCGAACAGCCACATTGTTGACATGTATTGGCCCAGATATCCTGGAGATTTACGACGGTTTGCCCTTTGGAAATGAAGAGGAGAAAACCGACATTGATAAAGTGATAGAGCTTCTAGACGCCTTTTTCATCGGTGAGACGAATGAAATATACGAAGCCTAATTGTTTAACCACGGAGTGCAGGAGGTCGGTGAGTCATTTGATGCTTTTGTAACAGCTTTACGTTCGTTAGCTAAAACGTGCAACTTTGGCGCCATGCAAGATCGAATGATTAGAGACAGAGTTGTGGTAGGAATTAGAGATAACGGCACTCGAAAAAAGCTTTTAGGTGAGAACAAACTAACCCTGAACAAGTGCATTGATATTTGCCGTGCGAGTGAAACCACATCCAAACAACTCAAGGAGATGTCTCATGCAGAGGAGGTTAGCGCCATTGCCACAGGCCACCCAAAATGGAAGACAGGCGTGCGAAATAACAAAGAGCGAAATCCCAGTAAAGTTCAACGCCCCATGCATAACAAATTACCGGAACCAGTTAGATGCAAGTTCTGTCACAGAACCCATCCTCTAAAAAAGGAACTCTGTCCAGCATGGCAGCACAAGTGTGATAATGGTGGTGGAATGATCCACTTCTCAGTGGCTTGCAGAAGTCAGAAAGCTAGCAAACAGCAAACTAAGAAGTCAGTTCACAATGTAGAACAAGAGGTTCAGGAGTTTAATGACGAAGATTCTGATGATTATTTATTCAGTGTAGAATCAGTGAGCGCACTTCATGCAAAAAACAGTCCTAAGAAGATCTATGCTAACATGCGCTTGAAGGATGAAATAGTGAAATTCCAGTTAGATTGTGGAGCAACAGTCAATATCCTCCCAGCAGATATTTATCAGCAGATATTTAATGATCCCTGGATGGAACTCCTTCAGCCTACTCAAACTACGCTGGTCATGTTTAACAAATCAGAGCTGAAACCTTTGGGATGTACTACGGTTGAGACCCTGAACCCCAAGAATGAACAGTGTTTCCCAACGGAATACACTGTCTTCCCAGCAGACCACACAACACTCCTTGGTGCTGAATCAGTGCAGCAGTTTGGTCTCATCGTGATCAATACTGATAACATCATGTCTCTCTCAAATGAGGCACCTACACAGCCGGATCTAGTGAGCGAATTCGGAGATGTCTTCTCAGGAGAAGGAAAGCTCAAAGGAAAGCTTCATCTCGAGATTGATAAGTCTGTATCTCCTGAGGCACTCCCAGTGAGGAAAGTCCCTTTTGCAGTGAAAGAGCCCATAAAACAGGAACTAGAACGCTTAGTCAAGACAGGCATCCTGCAACCAGTAGATGTTCCCACAGACTGGATTTCCTCAATGGTGGTTATTAAGAAGAGTAATGGGAAGATAAGGCTATGTATCGACCCAAAGCCTCTCAATGAAACACTCAGGAGAAACCATTACCCCCTGCCAGTGATTGATGATCTGCTACCGCTACTTACAAATGCTAAAGTCTTCAGCGTAGTTGACGCAAAAAACGGGTTTTGGCACGTGCAGCTAGATGACGAAAGCAGTCTCCTAACCACATTTGGTACCCCCCTGGGGAAGGTTCCGCTGGACTCGGTTGCCCTTCGGGATATCGCCCGCCCCGGAAGAGTTTCAGAGGAGACTGGAATACGCCCTCGAAGGTCTTGATGGAGTTAATGAAAACGTAAGCCTTGTGGGATGTGGCTGGAGTGACAAGGATACTTCACAAATTAATGTGATCAAGTAAGCTGAAGCCACTCAAAAGGCACTAAGGCCACATGGTAGCGGGCATTACCCCTTAAATCTACCAAAGCAAAGATTGAGCCCAAGCATTAGCAGCCATGGACAGCTGTTTCGGCCTTGTTAGGCCTCATCAGCATGGCATAGCTAATGCTCAGGCTCAAGTACCCACATATCAATAAAACAAGCAATGAAAACGTAAACCTTGTGGGATGTGGCTGGAGTGACAAGGATACTTCTAATGCTTGGGCTCAATCTTTGCTTTGGTAGATTTAAGGGGTAATGCCCGCTACCATGTGGCCTTAGTGCCTTTTGAGTGGCTTCAGCTTACTTGATCACATTAATTTGTGAAGTATCCTTGATGGAGTTAAGCCCATATTTGATGATATCCTTGTTTTCGGTGTCGGAGAGACCCAAGCTGAAGCACTGTCTGACCATGACGCAAAGCTGAGAGCATTGTTTGAACGCTGCCGCACAACTGGCATTAAGTTGAACAAAGAGAAGCTTAATCTTCGCCGCAAAGAAGTGAAGTTTATGGGACATGTGATATGTCAAGATGGTCTCAAGCCTGACCCAGACAAAGTACAAGGTATCAAAGAGATGCCAACCCCAACCAGCAAGCAAGATCTCAAGAGACTTCTCGGCATGGTAAACTACCTCCAGAAGTTTGCTCCTAATCTGTCTGAAGTTACCGCCCCAATGAGAGACCTTTTGAAAGAAGGGAACCAGTTCTGTTGGGATGAGCAAGTACAAGGACGCAGCCTCAAGCGAGTTAAGGAGATACTCTCAGCTGCCCCCGTCCTCAAGTTCTTTGACCCCAAAGAAGACGTAGAACTGCAGTGTGATGCATCTGAAAGAGGACTTGGTGCATGTCTTATGCAAGGAGGCCAACCTGTGGCTTATGCATCTCGTTCCATGACTGCAACCGAGGTGAACTATGCCCAGATCGAGAAAGAGATGCTTGCAATTCTGTTTGGAGTAGAACGCTTTGAGCAGTGTGTGTATGGTCGACCAGTCAAGATCCAAACTGACCATAAACCCTTAGAGAGCATCTTCCGGAAAAGCCTACTCAGTGCCCCGAAACGTCTCCAGCGAATGTTGCTGAGATTGCAGAAGTTTGACCTCCAAGTGTCCTACAAGAAAGGGACTGAAATGTATTTGGCAGATACACTGAGCAGAGCATATGGAGTATGCAAGAGCACAAGAGAAGATGTAGCAGAACATGTTGTGTACATAGAGGAAATGAGAGGAGATACAGAAAGAGAGCTATAGTGTATCAATATGATACAGTACTTGCCAGTATCGGAAGTAACGCAGATTGCCATCCAGCAAGCAAAGACTAGTTATCCCTGTGAGTGTGAAAGATGACATATTGGCTAAGATCCACCGGAGCCACATCGGCATCCAAGGCTTCCTACGAAGAGCACGAGAAGTAGTTTACTGGCCAGGCATGAGCAAAGATGTCGAAAGAGCCAATGTCAAAGAGCCAATGATTTGTCACGAACTGCCCAGTAGACCATGGGAGAAAATTGCTGTTGATCTTTTTAATCTAAATGGTACAGAGTTCATGGTGACTGTTGACTACTATTCGAGCTTCTTTGAAGTCGACAGAATGACAAGCAAGACAGCAGAAGAAGTTGTGAAGAAGTTGAAAGCCCATCTAGCTAGTATCTGACAACGGACAACCCTTTTCTTCTGCAAAGTTCCAAAAGTTCGCGGACACTTATGGCTTTGAACATGTAACAAGCTCTCCAACATATGCCCAGTCAAATGGCAAAGTCGAGAATGCGCTGAAGACAGCAAAACATCTGTTAGAGAAAGCCATCAAGTCAGAACAAGACCCATATCTTGCCCTACTGGACTGGAGAAATACCCCTACAGAAACACTCAACTCGTCACCTGTTCAGCGATTATTTGGTAGAAAGAACAAAGACCCTTCTTCCAACCTCGAACCAGCTGCTTAAGCCGAAGCTACCAGAGGAGGTTGATCAGAAGCTGAAGCTACAAAAGGCTAAACAGACGTTGTACTACAACCAAGGCGCCAAGGAACTGGAGGAACTGCGCCCAGGAGACATAGTGCGATTGCAGCCACAAAGCTCCTACTTTGGAAAGAAGAAAGATTGGACCCAAGCTAGAGTCGAAGGCAAAGTCGACATAAGGTCCTACCAAGTCAGAACAGAGGATGGAAGAGTCTATAGGAGGAACCGGAGAAACCTGAGACACACACGCGAAGTTATGCCACACAGTAAAGATGGGGTGAGGTTATCCCCAAAAGCAGCACCAATTCCTGCTACCGCAAATGCTGCTGATGAAATGCCATTGGTACCATCTTCCATACAAAGTACTGCAGTGAGTAAAGATCAGTCAGACACAGCACCATTGCTGACGACGGACAAGCCACATCCAGAATATCCAGTTCAGACTGCAGAAGGCAAGCAGGAGACTTCCCCACCGGTGACAACAACTCGATCAGGACCTATTGTTCGACCACCAACACGTTACCAGTGATTGGTTGGTTATCCGCTAAGAAAGGACATGGCAAACTTTTCTTTTTTTTTTAAGTCTATATTTGAAACTAGGACAGTGACATTCAGTTACCTTTATAGCTTTTTTTTTTCTAAAGAAGGGGAGATGTAACGATATTGCTGTTATCTGTTCTGTTTGTTCATTTACTTCCGGTCCACGTACGTCACCTCTCCATGGCAACGGAACTTTAGAGGCCATGCTTTCCGGTTTTCATTGTATACTGATTATCGGACGAGTCGATTAAAAAGCTGTTTAGTTCACTAGTATGCGTTTCTCTGTTCTTCCCAAGAACAACGTTACAACGTGGACAAGCGGAAAAACCAATAAGCGGACGAAGCACCTTCAGCATGTCAATACACGTGACCTAGAATTCTGGGACGTGGTCGTACCCTTTCCATTCGACCAGCGAAAATTACGAAAATTTGTACCGGTTATTTTTTGGTCAATGGAAAGTGCCCTTTGTTATCAAAAGCTGTTAGGGTTACCTTCGGGAGACAATCGTAGCCAATCAAACCTGCAAGGAAATTCGGCTCTTATCGGCATTCTGCCATTCAATAGGAAACTGTTTAAAAGTGAGCACGCCGGATGATCATCGACTGCAGATAACTACAGCTTTTATAATCAGTTGGCACACTCCGATTTTCAAAACTTCCCGAAAATCGACAAGTTGGCACTTAAATTCCGACACAGTTTTAAACCTTGCGCTAAGCCTCGTTCTTAGTGTTTCCACCGTTTTGTTCCACGCAAACGACTGCAAAGGGCGAAATCTTCTTACGACGTGCAGCGCCTGTGCGTGTAGGAACTCACATTTTCAATTATTCTGTTTTCAATTAAGCTTATTGAATTATTTCTGTTTTGAATTCTCATTTGAACCATTTTCGTATTTTCACGAACCGAATGACATCTTACAAAAATCTGCCAGATATGTTACATAATCGTTGTATTTGTTCTGATGTAAAGAAAACTGTACTTTTAAGTTTCACTGTTTTGCATTTCTGTTGTACGCCTTACTGTTTCAATACAAATTTTAATAGTGTTGAAATTGACCTAACAAGATTACGGACATGATGTCGGGCTCAAATAACGCATTATTTGTACCGAATACGCTCTTCAGCGACTTTAAGGATTTGAGAGATAAATCTCCTCACGTAAACGATAATACGGGTATAAATTTTGTTTGCCTGTAAAATTGGAAAATTTAGTGTCATAGTTTAATTTTAGTTTTTGAATGTCACAACGGCATTTTTAATAATAATAATAATAATAATAATAATAATAAAAATCTAAAGAGGCGAATTGGCCCTCTGGAAGAGTCCATTTTGATTTGTGAACACAAAGTGTTTCACAAATATCATTGTCCGAGTTATTAGATTATCTTCCTTGTCGTGGAAAAAAGCTTTTAACTGAATGCGGCGAAGTAATTATTCGACGTCTTGCTTAACTAAAAATTGCTTGGTGCAAATGGAACGAAATTGAGGCCCTTACTAAGAACAGATTTCTCTGAGTCAGTAAGTGGAAGATTTTCTGGAATGGTAACTACGGTAATATGGCTATCGAATGACTGGTAATTTTCGGACCTATTAAATGTTCAAGTTTTTGGCTCATAATTTGGTGTAAGTGGTCGTTTTCACGCGTACCAAATGTTAGCAAATGTTACCTGTACATTATGCAAAAAAGGTATACATCGGCGAAACAAGAAGACGACTAGGTAACCGATTCCGAGAACATCTACGTGATGTTGAGAAAGATGACAAAGATGCATCCAAAGCATTCGCCCGGCATTTTAAATCTCCCTAGCCATTCCAAACACCACATGTCGATCTCTGGCCATCAAGTTACCACAGAAAGCCATAAAAATCTCAAGCAAAAATTTATCTTTCAAATCGGCACTCTTAATTCCCACGGTATCAACGAACGCTTTTCATTCAATTAATTTATTCCTGTTTTTCACGTTACCATGTTACCACCAATAGGGAAGCTCCATATTCTGTGTATAAACCATACACAACCCACGGTTCATCGATTCGCTCTGACGAAGGGCTAACGCTCGAAACTTCAGCTTTTTGAATCCCTGTACGGTGGTCAATTTTCATTATTAACTCCGTTGATAAACCAAATGTTCGTGTTTCACTCCCCCATCGACGCAGCACCACAGTTTCTTTAAAAACTACTCCCCTTTATATTAGCTGCACAAACGAGCTTTTGCAAAAGCAAGAAGCAAACGTTAAATCCGCACCTTTCACTTTCGTGCAACAAATGAGGCCTTCCAAGGGGTGGTCGGGTGTCGCCTTGTCGCTCATTTACGACTCTGTCTATCGCTTGTTTCGTTGGGGACAAATGTCGCTGTCGCAAAGAAAACAACGAGGAATGGAAAGTCAATTGTCGCTGTCGCAAACTGTCACACGTTTTCAGTCAATTTCTGTCGGTTGTCAGTGTTTTGGGAGAAGATTGTCGCCTGTTTTTGGAGCCATGTCGCTTGTCGCTTCTACCCCTCGGAAGGCCTCACAATTCGGTCTCCTTCTGAAACCAGTTTCAAGGTTGATGGTATGAAAAAATCACGCGGCATAGTAGAAGTCGTGCCTCCTTTTCCCACCACCTCTCATAAGCAAGCGACCACATTGGCAAAATACCAAAAACATTCCCAGTTCAATCACCGTTATTGAGACCTTTCGTAAACGACCACCTCTCGTAAATGACCGCGACCACTTTTAGAGCTAACAGTGTTTGAAGTTTTGTATTGTCCTTAACCACCAATATAGTGACTACTTAATTGAATAATGCTATATTTCCCCGGCGCAAATTTGTTATCTGTCATATTTTCGCTATCACCACCGCAGACATAAATGTCACAAACCGGATGTTTCGAACGAAGAGACTTGCAACGCACACAGGGGTGAACATGTGAGAATGAATATATGAAAATCATATATCTGAGCTGCGGATTAAAGAGTGAATATATGAATGATCATCGCAGTTATGAACACTACTTAAAGTGTATATGACACAAAATTTTTCATTAGCTTATATGAAAATCATATATCTGAGCTGCGGATTAAAGAATGAATATATGAATGATCATCGCAGTTATGAACACTACTTAAAATGTATATGACACAAAATTTTTCATTAGCTTATTCTAAAGACCTTTCAAAATGATGAAGAACGGCGTTTATTTTATTGCGATAGCACTCTTGGTTGCCGAGTTATTCAAGATTTTGATTTATGCAAATTAGAGGACTTGTGACGTCACAAGATGGAATATCTGTGCAAATACTAAGTCTACAGGGTTGAAATTTTGCAGGGTTGATGTGCTGCCAGAACTACACATTGTGATAGTGGTTAAGATGTCACCATAGCAACATACTCGTTACCAGACCTCTACCTTCCCAAATGAAAAATGCCTTATTTATTGCTCCAGGGTCTAACAGACTTTCTTATACTTCTGCTGTGTAATTTCCATATTCGCTCGCACCCACTGAATGAACATCAAGAGGAAATAGCACTTCTTGGGGAGGGAAACTCTGATTTTATCCTTTGGAAAGGTAGAGGTCTGGTAACGAGTATGTTGCTATGGTGACATTATAACCACTATCACAATTTCTAGTTCTGGCAGCACATCAACCCTGCAAAATTTCAACCCCGTAGACTTAGTATTTGCACAGATATTCCATATTTTGTGATCTTACTTCATTTTCTACTCACCTTGTGACGTCACAGGTCCTCTAAGTTGTATAAATCAAAATCTTGAATAACTCTGCAACCAAGAGTGCTATCACAATAAAATAAACGCCGTTCTTTATCATTTTGAAAGCTCTTTCGAACAAGCTAATGAAACATTTTATGTCATATACACTTTAAGCGGTAGTGAAAAAAAAGCCTGAAAAAAATTCAGGCTTGTACGGGATTCGAACCCACGACCTCTGCGATACCGGTGCAGTGCTCTAACAAGCTAACTGGGAGCTGGTCATTAGGATCACATATTCATTCTTTAATCCGCAGTTCAAATATATGATTTTCATATATTCATTCTCACATGTTCACCTCTCACGAGTGAGAGGAACGAACCAACATAATGACCAGCTCCCAGTTGGCTTGTTAGCTCAGTTGGTAGAGCACTGCACTGGTATCGCAGAGGTCGTAGGTTCGAATCCCGTACAAGCAATCCCGTACAAGCATTTCAGGCTTTATTTTCAGTAACTGCGATGATCATTCACATATTCAGGGTGACTTTTGTAATCCAAAAAACAACTTTTATTTAGGATCCCAGGGGGGGGGGGGGGGGGAGGCCCGGGAGCCCTGAAAGGTTTGCTGTGGAGAGCAGAACCTGAAACCCACAAAACGTTTGCTGAGGAGCCAGGAACGCCAAATACTAAAATTCGGACATCCTTGCACACAGATAACGTCATGAACGTGCTCAAAAGAGGATGAGGTTCTTTGTTTGTTGTCTCCTTCATCTCCTTCTTCTGCCATTAATTATATTTTTGTGCGCGTCTGGATCTCCCTCGTCTAATGCCAAGAGCATTGTCTTTCCATACTATTTTCATGAACTCTTTCGTTCCCGTCTTCAACTTCAACATAGGCAATGCTATATTCTAGAATTCCTTGCTACACTGGCGTCTTCAATACCAGAATCCGTGAAATGAAAGGGTAGAAGATCAACTGAGAACTAGAGGCATTTGTACTTTTTAACTGGGTCACTAGCTAAAACATCTTCTTCAAATCTTACGATAAAAAAATGGAGGGTTTACCTTGGTGAGCAAGAGCTACGACAAGACTCTGAACTCTGTAAATGTTTAAAGACGTGAGAGGATCTGTCCAATGATAAGTGCTCGTGGACGCGCGTAGAGAAATGTCCGCTGGTTTCACCGATGTAGCAAGCATTACAACTTGCACAGGAAAATTTATACACAACGCGCGTAAGGAGCCTAACAGGGAGTGGATCTTTCACGTTAAACAGGTTCTTAACTTTAAAGGTAGAGAAAACAAGTTTGATGTCAATAGGTTTGCAAAATTGATTAACAAGTTTACGCACCCTATGCTGTGCTATACCTGAGAAGCGGCCAATGTAAGGTATAGCACAGCATAGGAAGAGCATTGAAGAGTTAACATTGCTGTGCTGCAATCGGAACTGGAAATCTAACATTTTGAACGCAGTGAGTGTCTTCGTTTCTGGTCGTGAAAACTGTTATCATCCCATTGAGCAAAAAGCTTTCTTTTGTCTTGTTTCTCCAACACAGAGACCACTTGTATGCTCGTCACAGGTTTTAATTCAAGTTTGCAAAAGTACTGAATCATATTCCTTTTACCACTGTATATAGAATTCGGACATTTTATTTATCCAGGGGAGGGTCGGGACATTTTAATCCCCTTCCTTGAAAGGTTCATTTTATTTTCATCGCTTCACTGAAAATCTTCCACCCCTGCTAATTTCTGACAAGTTCCAGGGACTTGTCAGAAATTAGCAGGGAGGAAGGGGGGGAGGGTCGAAAACAGGGGAGGGTCACAGGTTTTTGAGCTCTTCAAAAGGGAGGGTTATGAAAAAAATGACAGGAAAAGAGGGAGGGTCACAAGAAATTAAGCCACAATGACGGTGAAGGGTTGCTATAATATCATGTTTTACAAGATAACAAATTATGTCTAAAAATCAAGGCATACAATTATTTGACAAGACAAGCTATTGAAAGTATAAATGCAACAGCCCAACTTATAAAGCAGCTCATGTCTTGCTTTTGCACAACAATTTATTGTTAAATATCACTCAGAAGAACTGATCTCTCTAACAGCATCACTATCAGAAGTGCAACCATCAGGATCATCCTCAACATTATTATCACCATTGCCATCATGATCATCATCATCATCATAGTCGTGCACTTTCATCATCCTCAGTTATTTTAATTTTCGTAATTGTCTCTTTTATGTTAGTTTTCAGTGACGAAATAAAGGTTTACATTGTTAAAAAAAATGAAGCTTTTTCATATATCCTACAAATATAGGCCCTCCAATAGAGGTTGCCACAAAGGACAACGGAGAGATTTGTTGCAAGACTTCCACAATTTTATTATCAGCATAAAACAGGTCCGGGTGAGGTGGTTTATCGTTTGACTGAGAAGGAAGTAGATAAATTCGGTCTTGGTGGGGTTGATAGTAACAAGCCACTTTTTGCCTATTCCTCAATCTTAATAAGGTCATTGTTTAATTTATTTGAAGAAGTGATTGGGTTGTCAACAATGTCAAAAAGTGAAGTGACATCAGCATATAAAAGACAGTCGGATTTAAGATACTTAGTTATGTCATTGATATAACAACAAGAGAGGTAACTCTTCAACCAACTTAGGAGAGGGTCTCTGATACCAATTAAGGTGTGGTATTGATACCAATAATTTCATTAAGGAGTGGTATGGTACGCTATAAAATGTATGGAAATCATGTTTTTTACTAAAAGTGAGTTGGGGCTGGGGGTAGCAAAACTCTTATTTCTACGAAGATTTTGATGGAGTACTGGGTATTGGTATATGACAGCTGATCACGTGGCTATACTCGACTCATTTGAACTCACTTTCTGGTTATCCGAATCATTTCAGAATTTACCTTGGAATGTGTCAAAATTGCCCTAAATTACTGTGTTTTGGGTCATTTGCTGGTGCTGGAGCTCTTCATCAAGGGCTGAGAATGCTTAAACCAAAGAATTGCTTATTAGTACTGTGAATGCAACAAACGTTGTTTGAACGCTCGCTGCAATCTGCTGACAGTTTGTTCTTTATGGACAAGGGGCCTAAAAGCAAATGAGCCTTGTCTCACTAGGCTTCAATCTTCACTTTTAGAAGTTTCATTAAAAGATGAAGGTGCCTGGATAGGATTGTGGCCTGGTCAGAGACTTCTAAGAAAACAGTTAATTAATGTTTTGGGGGAACCTTTCCTGCTCAAAGATATCTGCAATTTCCCAGGATGCGATGGGGTCAGACTCTTGCTGTTTGGTGGTTGGTTGAGGTTGTTTGATAGTAACTGAAGGGAGCTGATAGAACTCTCGTTTGCCTTTTTTCCCAATTAAAACCTCCTCTTTAATTTGGAAAATAAGAGCTGTTTTGTATAGTTTACTCACTGAGTAAAGGATGCATATCATAGATCATTACAAACATAATTTGTAAAATAATATTGTCTCACTGGCTAAGTGTTTTTCCTCATTTATTGTTACCGAGAAGGCACTATTAATGACATCTTCCCTTCCTATCCACAACTGTCAGGGGAGTGGGATCATAAACAGTTCCTCCTTTTGATACAGAAAATAGCCTCTTGACAAGCACAGTTTCACCAGGGGAGATAGTGCAGGGTTTCATATAGGTCTTGTTGTCAGCATGAAGCTTGATCTTGGACGTCTGTAAGGAGTCATGTTCGCGGATGATCTCAGACACAGGATCTATATGGTTGGCTTGCGGACGTTTGTTGCGAACAGGGCGTTTTAACAAAACAGTAGGAGCAACACCGGTGGTTGCATGGGGCGCAGTAATTACGCAAAATGCTTCTTTCTGTAGCTCCTTTCTCCAATTTCTCCCTTCTGCTTTAGCAGCCTTGATGCATTTCCTTAGCGTTTTTACAAATCTGTCCACCTGGCCCTTGGCCAGAGCTGAGTGACTTTTGCGGTGTCTAAAGCCAAGCACACGAGCAAATTCTTCTCCATTGAATGGTGGACCACTATCTGACTTGACTACGCGGGGTGTTCCAAATGGACCACTATCTGACTTGACTACGCGGGGTGTTCCAAATGTAGCAAACAGCTGGTCTAGCTTGGGTATCAATTAAGCTTGGCTTCAAGCTTGGGTAAAATTATCATTTTATCGTTGTATTTTTCTTGAGGTGTCTGTAGCCCGAATAAGCCCTAATGGTTTCTATATGGGCATCCTCGCCTAATACTTTTCTTTTATCGATTATTTAATATCTCTTGTAGTTTAATATATATTTATTTTGTAATTTAAAACAACAATAAGTGGCAAAAATAAACTGAAACTGAAAATGGGTATAACAGCACTTGCAGACATACATGACACCGGTTCCACGAACGGGAATCTTGAGTAGTCATCAACCACTAGAAGCAGGGTCTCGCCATCCACGTGTGCAAAGTCAATGCTCACTTCATCAAAAGGGTTGTCAGGTAGTACAGACATTTAAAGTGGTTCTCTAGTGTAGACTGGGGTAACAACTTGACACGGTAAGCAGGTCTTAATCTTCATTTCCACCATCTTGTCCATGCATGGAAACCACACCTTCTCTTGCAGGAGAGCTTTTGTCTTTCCTATGCCTAGATGGCCTTCGTGAGGAATGTCAACGATTGGCTCTTGCAATACAGCCGGTACCACAAGATTTTAGCAGGACCATGTCTGTACAAGTTAGTTGATCTTTCACTTGTGCATAGCGTGACAGGTCAGATAGTGACACGTCAGGTGGGGCTTTATGCCAGCAGTTAGACTTGACCGCAGACATCACAGCTTGAAGCATTGGATCCTTTGCAGTTGCAGTCTCTATCTCAGACAATGTGACGGCTTTCGGTACTGCATTCCTTGCGATGAAAGAAATGTGTTCCTAATATTCTACTTCATAGTTGTGGGATTCTGGATCTCCAACAGGGTGTCGTGTAGCGTAGTCAGCTAGATTTGAGGCACCTGGGCGATACTCTACAGTGAAGCGATATTGCTGCAGTTCCATGAGCCAGCGTTCAATCCTGGCGGAGGGCTTGGACGAAGGGTTGTTGAACAAAGCCTGTGGTCAGTCTGTGGTCGGTGATGACCTTGAACTCCTTGCCATAAACAAACAGGTGAAAGCGTTTGATTGCCCAGTCAATCTACAAAGCTTCACGATCAATTTGAGGATATCTTGCTTGTGTGGGGGTACGCAGACAACTGGCATAGTGCAGAAATTTCACTTCTTTGGTCGATTCATCTTCTTGGGTCAGGACGCAGTAGCTTCAACTTTTCTCGGATCAGGTGACATGCCCTTTTCAGAGAACACATGGCCAAAGAAAAGCATGGTGGGAACTCGAAACTGACACTTAGGTAAGTTGATTGTCAGGCCATTCTCCTGTAGTTGGCGGAATACTTGTTTCAGATGTTGGTCATGGGTGTAACTGTCTATGCCACCGACGTAGATGTCATCACTGATGTTCTTAACATAGGGAATACCACGGATCGAGTCACTCACTTTCCTCTGGAAAACATCTGCAGCGCATGCCAGACCAAAGTTAAGACGCTTGTAACATGGGTGGAGAATGTTGTCAGTGGTCTTGAGTCAGAGTGGATTGGAATTTGATGGTACACTTGATTTAGATCAATCTTGCTAAAAACTTTGCAGCTATTTAAGTCAGACACGACATCATCAATAGTGGGAATAATGTACCGCTCCCTGATGATAGCTTTGTTTAAGGACCGCATGTCGACAGAGATCCTGATTTCGTTCGGCTTCTGGGGCTTGGGTACAACAACAATTGGCGAAACCCAGGGGGTTGGGCCCTCGGCACGTTCAATGATGCTTCATTCTATAGTTGCCTCAGTTTCTCTTCCACTTGTTTCTGGACATGACATGGTATGCGACGGTGCGGCTGTGCCACTGGTTTGATAGATTCGTCAACATGTATGCGTACAGGTTCACCTTTGTCCTTGAGGAAATCTGGGGAACCAGGGGGTTGATTTGCAGGAGGTTGTTCAACCGTGCTCACAGCTTTGATGAGATTTAATTTCTGTGATGTCATCCAGCTAAGTGTAACGTTCAGTAAACTCTCTTTACTGGCGATAGCGAAACTACAAGATGGCCAACAACAAAAACGACCAACAAAGATGGCCGACCTCCACACACACGTTTTACTCGTCCCAGTCCTGGGGAGAGACTAGTCTTATCTTCTAGCAACGTTACACACCCCCCTCCCTAGTGGAGGAAGAGCGTTATCAATGTCCTTCCCTAGGAGGAAGTCTCCCATCCAAGTAGGAGCACGGCGGTTCCTCGCTGAATGTCTTAGTCTCCGGTCAGGCTCATGACTGACAACTGCAGCATTCTCCATGGACCCTCGGTCCGTTGAAAGGGGATCTACATTGTGGGTCCTCGGTGACTCCATGACAGCATGTATATGCTCTCCAATATTCAGATATGTTGACAGGATGGCGACCTCCTCGACGTCACGCATTGTTGGCTGAAGTTGAGCGGGCCTTGCGTGGTACGGTTTTAAAGTGCACAATTAGTCTCGTCTTCCGTCTCTTCCGCAAGGGAGCCACTTCCTGACACTGTATTCTGTAGGTGACATCCGATATGACCTTGACTACCCTTCAAGGTCCATACCAGGGACGGTAGAACTTCCGGTGCACCCACCGGGGAACAGCCTTCTCCTCTAGCCATACCAGATCACCCTTTTTGTACGGCCTCGAGCTTCGCTTGCAGCGTACGTCGTAGACATTCTTCTGGTGACGGAGAATGACCCCAAATTCTTCTCCACTTGTTCTTGTACCTCACTGAGGATTTCACGCTGCTTCTTCACAAATGACGGATAATCAGGAGGTTGTTCTGATGGAGGCCCCTCCCTCATTGCATAAATAGGCACCCTCAATTCCCTGCCAAACATTGGCATACTGGGGAAAACCCTCTTTTCTTGGCAATGACATTGGTAACCGTACGGATAAGCCTTTCAGCCCCCCTATCACACTGAGAGTGGTATGGAGTCCTCCTCTGTTTGACGGCCTCAACCAAGCTGCATAACCCGCGGAATGTCCGCGACTCAAAATTACGACCCTGGTCACTAAGAACACCACGAGGGCAACCGAAGCGGCAAATAAAGTTGTCCATAACTGCTCGCGCTACTGTCACGGCCTCTTTATCAGGTAACGCATACGCCTCGGACCACTTGGTATGCATGTCCACAGTAACAAACTTGTTCCCTTTGTCGGTCTCTGGAAGTGGTCCAAGAATGTCAATCTGAATCCTCTCTAGTGGATAGCCAGTCCTAATAGATTGCATGGGTGCCCTTGGTCGAGGGATTGGTCCGTTTTTGGAGCCACAGGTGTGACATGTTTGACAATACAGTTCGATATCCACAGTATAGCCAAACCAGTAAAAGCGTTTCCGCACATTGTCTGTAGTCTTACCTACTGACAAGTGTCCACTCTGGTCATGTAACTCCTGCAGCAAATCTCCCTTCAAATCCTGTGGGACACACAACTGTAGGCTCTCGCGTCCTGTCTGCAACCGATTGTACTGACTCCACAGGGACCACATGTGTCGGTCGGCCCCTTCCATCTCCTGCTTCGGGGGTCTCCTTCCTGTTTTCAGCCATTGCAGCACTGCATTCAGATGTTTGTCCTTGGACTGCTCCATTCTCAGGTGGTCATTGGACCATGGCAGGAGTGTTTGGCTGGCATCCTCAACAGAACTTGTAGCTGATCATTAGTAGTCGTTCCAACAATCAATGGCCCACGAGAGACGTCTGCTTCCTCCAGCTTGTCAACCAGGGGGTCTTCTGGCCAGGGTTACGGGACAGGCCATCCGCATTGGCATGTAGACGAGCAAGCCGATGTTCTATTTCCATGTCAAACTGCTGCAGGTACTCAACCCATCGAGTTTCCTGTGGCTTGGGGTGCTTAAAATTCTGAAGCCTCACTAATCATCATTGGTCCAGCCGAGCAACAAATTGTTTGTTGATCAAATAAGGGTAGAATGATTCTGTCCCAAACACAAGGGCATACATGTCAATCTTGGTGGGTGGCCATTTCCGTTGTGATTTTGTCAGGGCCTTCGCAGCATACGCAATAGGGAGCTCTTCACCATCCTGCACTTGAGACAACAAAGCAGCGACACCGGTTGTACTAGCGTCAGTGTCAAGCACAAATGGTAGGTCAAATCTTGGGAAGGCGAGCACAGGTGCCCATCTCCTCGAGTTGGCAGAGAGGGTTTGCAAGGGTTGCAAAATCTGGTATGAACTTTCGGTAGTAGCCGATCTTCCCCAGAAATACACGCAACTCGGACAGATTGGTTGGTGAAGGCCAGGATCTCACCGCAGAGACCTTTGCGGGATCCGTAGACACTCCTTGTGCTGATAAGATGTGGCCAACAAATGGCAAGCGCTTTGGTAGAACACGGCATTTCTCTGGCTTCACCTTCAATCCGGCCTCTCTTTTAAAACATGTAAGAGCATTTTGAAAGTAGGTGGTTTTTACTAGCTGTGAAGGCACCACTTCTGTGCACAGTGTAGAGCGCGTCCCATCAATAACTGATTTTCGAGAACTTGACTCTCGGTCATAATCCCACTGTTTTGAAACTTGTAAGAGAGTGTTGAAAGTAAGTAATTTTCACTAGCCGTGATTAGTACTACTTGGGCGAGCGATATGGAGCGCGTCCCATCAATTCTTGATTTGCGAGAGTTTGACTCTCTGTCATAACCTCACTTGTTTAAAACTTTAATACCATCTTGAAAGCAAGTGGTTTTTACTACCTGTGATGAGTGCAACTTGTGCGAGCAATGTGGAGCGCGTCCCATCTATTCCTGATTTGAAAAAGTTTGACTCTAGGTCATAAGCTCACTCTTTCAAATCTTTTAAGAGAATGTTGAAAGTAAGTTGTTGTTACTAGCTGTGATGAGCACTTCTCATGCGCACGGCGTGGAACGTGAAAGTAACTGGGTTTTTCTTGCAGGGATGAGTACTACCGGTGCGTACGGTGTGGAGCGCGTCCAATCTATTCCTGATTTGAAAAAGTTTGACTCTAGGTCATAAGCTCACTCTTTCAAATCTTTTAAGAGAATGTTGAAAGTAAGAGGTTGTTACTAGCTGTGATGAGTACTTCTCATGCGCACGGCGTGGAACGTGAACGTAACTGGTTTTTTCTTGCAGGGATGAGTACTACCGGTGCGTACGGTGTGGAGCGCGTCCCATGAATTCCTGATTTTAGAGAGTTTGACTCTCGCTAATAACCTCACTCGTTTAAAACTTGTAAGAGCAAGTTGAAAGTCAGTGGTTTTCACTAGCTGTGACGAGTGCAACTTGTGCGAGCAATGTGGAGCGCGTCCCATCAATTCCTGATTTTCGAGAGTTTGACACGCGGTCATAATCTCACTAGTTTAAATCTTGTAAGAGAATGTTGAAAGTAGGTGCGCATGGTGCGCATGGTGCGCAAGGTGTGGAGCGCGTCCCATCAATACCTGACTTTCGAGACTTTGGCTCTCGGTGATAATCCCACTCTTTTAAAACTTGTAACAGCGAGTTGAAAGTAAGGGCTTTTCAGTAGCTGTGATTAGTACTACTTGTGCGAGCGATATGGAGCGCGTCCCATCAATTCCTGATTTCACAGAGTTTGACTCTCGATCATAACCTCACTCGTTTAAAACTAGTAAGAGCATGTTGAAAGTAAGTGGCTATTACTCGCTGTGATGAGTGCAACTTGTGCAAGCAATGTGGAGCGCGTCCAATCAATTCCTCTTTTGAGAGAGTTTGATTCTCGGTCATAAGCTCACTAGTTTAAAAGTTGTAAGAGGATGTTGAAAGTAGGTGGTTTTTACTATCTGTGATGAGTACCACTTGTGCACACTGTGTGCAGCGCGTCCTATCAATACCTGACTTAGGTGAATTTGACTCTCGGTCATAATCCCACTCTTTTCAAACTTGTAAGAGCATGCTGAAAGTAAATGATTTTTAGTAGCTGTGATGAGTGCAACTAGTGCGAGCAATGTGGAGCGCTCACTCTTTCAAAACTTTTAAGAGAGTGTTGAAAGTAAGTGGTTGTTACTACCTGTGATAAGTACTACTTATGCGCAAGGTGTAAAGCGTGAAAGTAACTGTTTTTTTCTAGCAGGGATGAGTACTACCCGTGCGTACGGTGTGGAGCGCGTCCCATTAATTCCTGATTTACGAGAGTTTGACTCTCGGCATTAAACTCACTCTTTTAAAACCTGTAAGAGCATGTTGAAGGTAAGTGGTGTTTACTAGCTTTCATTAGTGCACGGTGTGGAGCGCGTGCTATCAATTCCTGATTTGCGAGGGTGACTCTCGGTCATAACATCACTCGCTTAAAACTTGTAAGAGCATGTTGAAAGTAAGTGGTTTTTACTAGCTGTTATGAGTGCAACTTGTGCGAGCAATGTGGAGCGCGTCCCATCTATTCCTGATTTGAAAGAGTTTCACTATCGGTCATAAACTCTCTCGTTTAAAACTTTTAAGCGCATGTTGAAGGTAACTGGTTTTTTCTAACTGTGATGAGTGCAACTTGTGCGAGCAAAGTGGAGCGTGTCCCATCAATTCCTGATTGGAGAGAGTTTGACTCTCGGTCTTAATCTCTCTCTTTTAAAACCTGTAAGAGCATGTTGAAAGTAAGTGGATTTTACTAGCTTTGATGAGTACTACGGGTGTGCACGGTGTGGAGCGCGTCCCATCACTTCCTGATTTGCGAGGGTTTGAATCTCGGTAATAGACTCACTCTTTTAAAACTTGTAATAATAATAATAATGAGCTTTATTTAACCAGGGAACACCTTCAGCAGTCTGTTCTCCCAGGTGCCCCTGACATAAATAAACACAATACTAAAATAATGTAGAATATATATTAATGAGTATCAACATAAATTATGAATACATCAAAACTATAGAATAAAATAAGACGATTAAATGATTACAATAACGTTTAGCTAACTTGCCTTATAAAACTTGACAGAAATAATGATAAAATAAAATAATTAAATGATTACAATAATATTTCGCTAATTTGTCTTTTAAAGCTTGATACAGAGTTAGATTTTTCGATATTCTTAGATAATGTGTTCCACATGGTGATACTAGTGTACTTAAAAGTACATTTCATTTATTCAGTTCTTGGTTTAGGTAAAACAAACTTATCTTTCTTTCTAGTATTATAACTGTGTATTTCTGAATGACGTACGTAGTTCGTATCAAGCCCTTCTAGTTGAATATTTAAACATTTGAAAGTAAGAATGGCTTTGTTGTACTTTCTTCTCTGCTGTAATGTCGACCAGTTGAGCTTAGCTCGTACTGAGGCAGACGGGTTGCGATTGCCAGTCAAGAGCATAACTCTTCCAGCACGATTTTGCAGTCTCTGTAGTCGTAGAGATGATGTCTCGCTGCATGTGTCCCAGACTACTCCGCAGTAATCAAATAAGGGCTGAATAGTTGACTTATACACGGTTTGAGCTAATGGTAATATAAGGCAAGGAATTATGCGTTTAAGGATACCGATTCTTGAGGAGACCTTGTTGAAAGAGAATGTTGAAACTAACTCGTTGTTACTAGCTGTGATGAGTACTACTTATGAGCACGGTGTGGAGCGTGAAAGTAACTGGTTTTTTCTAGCAGGGATGAGTACTACCTGTGCGTACGGTGTGGAGCACGTCACATAAATTCCTGATTTACGAGACTTTGACTCTCGGTCATAATCTCACTCTTTAAAAACCACTAAGAGAATGTTGAAAGTAAGTGGTTTTGCCAAGCTGTGATGAGTACTACGTTTGTTCACGGTGTCGAGCGCGTCCCATAAATTCCTGATTTGCGAGGGTTTCAATCTCGGTAGTAAACTCACTCCTTTAAAACTTCAGTTCTTGAAAGTAATTGGTTTTTACTATTTGTGATGAGTAGTACTTTTGTGCACGAAAACTATAGAATAAAATAACTATAGAACTAAAATAAGAACTATAGAATAAAATAAGACGATTAAATGATTACAATAACGTTTAGCTAACTTGCCTTATAAAACTTGACAGAAATAATGATAAAATAAAATAATTAAATGATTACAATAATATTTCGTTAATTTGTCTTTTAAAGCTTGATACAGAGTTAGAGTTTTCGATATTCTTAGATAATGTGTTCCACAAGGTGATACTAGTGTACTTAAAAGTACATTTCATTTATTCAGTTCTTGGTTTAGGTAAAACAAACTTATCTTTGTTTCTAGTATTATAACTGTGTATTTCTGAATGACGTACGTAGTTCGTATCAAGCCCTTCTAGTTGAATATTTAAACATTTGAAAGTAAGAATGGCTTTGTTGTACTTTCTTCTCTGCTGTAATGTCGACCAGTTGAGCTTAGCTCGTACTGAGGCAGACGGGTTGCGATTGCCAGTCAAGAGCATAACTCCTTCAGCACGATTTTGCAGTCTCTGTAGTCGTAGAGATGATGTCTCGCTGCATGTGTCCCAGACTACTCCGAAGTAGTCAAATAAGGGCTGAATAGATGACTTATACACGGTTTGAGCTAATGGTAATGTAAGGCAAGGAATTATGCGTTTAAGGATACCGATTCTTGAGGAGACCTTGTTGAAAGAGAATGTTGAAAGTAACTCGTTGTTACTAGCTGTGATGAGTACTACTTATGAGCACGGTGTGGAGCGTGAACGTAACTGGTTTTTTCTAGCAGGGATGAGTACTACCTGTGCGTACGGTGTGGAGCACGTCACATAAATTCCTGATTTACGAGACTTTGACTCTCGGTCATAATCTCACTCTTTAAAAACCACTAAGAGAATGTTGAAAGTAAGTGGTTTTGCCAAGCTGTGATGAGTACTACGTTTGTTCACGGTGTCGAGCGCGTCCCATAAATTCCTGATTTGCGAGGGTTTCAATCTCGGTAGTAAACTCACTCCTTTAAAACTTCAGTTCTTGAAAGTAATTGGTTTTTACTATTTGTGATGAGTAGTACGGTGTGCAGCGCGTCCCATCAATTCCTCTAAGAGAATGTTGAAAGTAAGTGGTTGTTACTAGCTGTCATGAGTACTATTTATGCTCACGGTGTGGAGCGTGAAAGTAACTGGTTTTTTCTAGAAGGGATGAGTACTACCGGTGCGTACGGTGTGGAGCGCGTCCCATCAATTCGTGATTTTCGAGAGTTTGACTTTCCGTGATAACCTCACTCTTTTAAAACTTGTAAGAGCATGTTGAAAGTAGGTGGTTTTTACTAGCTGTGAAGAGCACCACTTGTGCGAACGGTGTAGAGCGCGTCCCATCAATAACTATCTTTCGAGAATTTGACTCTCGGTCGTAATCCCACTCTTTTAAAACCTGTAAGGGCGTGTTGAAAGTAAGTGGTTTTCACTTGCTCTGATTAGTACTACTTGTGCGAGCGATATGGAGCGCGTCCGATCAATTCGTTCTTTAAGAGAGTTTGACTCTCGGTCATAACCTCACTCGTTTAAAACTTGTAAGAGCATGTAGAAAGTAAGTGGTCTTGACTAGCTGTGATGAGTACTACGTGTGTGCACGGTATGGAGCGCGTCCCATGAATTGGTTATTTGCGAGGGTTTGAATCTCGGTCATAAACTCACTCTTTTAAAATTTTAAGAGGATGTTGAAAGTAAGTCGTTTTTACTATCTGTGATGTGTACTACTTTTGGGAACGGTGTGCAGCGCGTCCCACCAATTACTTATTTGCGAGATTTTGACTTTCAGTCATAATCTCACTCTTTTAAAACTTCTAAGAGCATGTTGAAAGTAAGTGCAACTTGTGCTAGCAATGTGGAGCGCGTCCCATCAATTCCTGATTTAAAAGAGTTTGACTACTACTACTTGTCCGAGCTATATGCAGCGCGTCGTATCAATTCGTAATTTGAGAGTGTTCGACTCTCTGTCATAACCTCACTCTTTTCAAACCTATAAGAGCATGTAGAAATTAAGTGGTCTTGACTAGCTATGATGAGTACTACGTGTGTGCACGGTGTGGAGCGCGTCCCATCAATTCCTGATTTGCGAGGGTTTGAATCTCGTTCACAAACTCACTATTTTAAAACTCTTCAGAGCATGTTGAAACTAAGTGTTTTTTACTATCTGTGACGCGTACTACTTTTGGGAACGGTGTGCAGCGCCTCCCACGAATTACTTATTGTCGAAATTTTGACTCTCAGTCATAATCTCACTCTTTTAAAACTTGTAAGAGATGGTTCAAGGTAAGTGCAACTTGTGCGAGCAATGTGGAGCGCGTCCCATCAATTCCTGAGTTGAGAGAGTTTGACTCTCGGTTATAATCTCACTCTTTTAAAACCACTAAGATAATCTTAAAAGTAAGTGGTTTTGACTAGTTGTGATGAGTGTTACGTCTGTTCACGGTGTAGAGTGCGTCCCATCAATTCCTGATGGCAGAGAGTTTGACTCTTCGTCTTAATCTCGCTCTTTTAAAACTTGTAAGAGCATATTGGAAGAAAGTGGTTTTTACTAGCTTTGATGATTACTACGTTTGCACACGGTGTGGAGCGTGTCCCATCAATTCCTTATTTTCGAGGGTTTGAAAACTTGTAAGAGCATGTTGAAAGTAAGTGGATGTTACTAGCTGTGATGAGTGCTACTTATGCGCACGGTGTGGAACGTGAAGGTAACTTGTTTTTTCTAGCAGGGATGAGTACTACCGGTGAATACGGTGTGGAACGCGTCCCATGAATTCCTGATTTACGAGAGTTTGAATTTCGGTATTAATCTCACTCTTTTGAAAACTGTAAGAGTAGCCTGAAAGGAAGTGCTTTTTACTAGCTTTGATGATTACTAGGTTTGTACACTGTGTGGAGCGCGGCCCATCAATTCCTGATTTGCGAGGGTTTGAATCTCGGTAATAAACTCACTCTTTTAAAACTTTTACGAGCATTTTGAAAGTAAGTGGTTTTTACTTAATGTGATGAGTATTATTTTTGTGCACGGTGTGCAGCGGTTTCCATCAATTCCTGATTTGCGAGAGTTTAAATCTTCGTCATAACCTCAAACTTTTAAAACTTGTAACCACATGTGAAAGAAGGTGGTTTTTGCTAGGTGTGAAGAACACCACTTGTGCGCACGGTGTGGAGCGCGTGCCATCAATAACTCAATTCGAGAAATTGACTGTCGGTCATAATCGCAATGTTTTAAAACTTGTAAGAGCGTGTTGAATGTAAGTGGTTTTCACTAGCCGTGATAAGTACTACTTGTGCGAGCGATATGGACGGCGTCCCATGTATTCCTGATTTGAGATAGTTTGACTTATGATCGTAACCTCACTCGTTTAAAACTTGTAAGAGCATGTTGAAAGTAAATGGTTTTTAGTAGCTGCGATGAGTGCAACTTGGGCCAGCAATGTGAGGCGCGTCCGGTTAATTCCTTATTTGAGATAGTTTGACTCTTGGTCATCAGCTCACTAGTTTAAAATTTGTAAGAGGATGTTGAAAGTAGGTGGTTTTTACAATCTGTGTTGAGTACCTCTTGTGCACATGGTGTGCGGCCCGTCCTATCAGTACCTGACTTTGGAGAATTTGACTCTCGGTCATAATCCCACTCTTTCAAAACTTTTAAGAGAATGTTGAAAGTAAGTGGTTATTACTAGCTCTGATGAGTACTACTTATGAGCATGGTGTTGAGCGTGAAAGTAACTGGTTTTTTCTAGCAGGGATGACTACTACTGTTCGTGCAATGTGAAGCGCATCCCATCAATTCCTGATTTACGAGACCCTCACTCTCGGTCATAATCTTACTTTTTTAAAACCACTAACAGAATGTTGGAGGTAAGTCGTTTCGATTAGCTGTTATGAGTACTACGTTTCCACGGTGTGGAGCGCGTCCAATTAATTCCTGATTTACAAGGGTTTCAATGTCCTAAATAAACTCACTCATTTAAAAGTTGTAAGAGCATGTAGAAAGTATGTGGTTTTTACTGGCTGTGATGACTACTACTTGTGCGTACGGTGTGCATCGCGTGCCATCAATTCCTGACTTTGGAGAATTTGACTCTCGGTCATGATCCCACTCTTTTAAATCTTGTAAGAGCATTTTGAAAGTAAGTGGTTTTCTCTAGCTGTGATAAGTACTACGGCTGTGCAGGGCGAGCAGCGCGTCTCATCTATTCCTGATTTTCGAGTGTTTGAATCTCGGTAACAAACTGACTATATTAAAAGTTCTAAGAGCATTTTGAAAGTAAGTGGCTTTTAGTAGCTGTAATTCGTTCTACTTATGCGCATGGTGTGTTGTTTTATCTAGCAGGGGTGAGTACTACCGGCGCGTACAGTGTGGAGCGCGTTCCATGAATTACTGATTTACGAAAGTTTGACTCTCGGTCTTAACCTCACTCTTTTAAAACTTGTAAGAGCACGTCCAAAGAAAGTGGTAACTATCTGTGATGACCACTACTTTTGTGCGCGGTGTGAAGAGCTTCCCATCAATTCCTGATTTCCGAGATTTAAACTCTCCGTCTTAACCTCACTCTTTTAAAACTTGTAAGAGCATGCTGAAAGTAGTAGGATTTCAAAAGCTGTGAAGAGCACCACTTGTGCGCAAGTTATACGGCGCATCCCATCAATAACTGACTTTCGAGAGTTTGACTCTCGGTCATAATCCTACTCTTTCAAAACTTGTAAGATCGTGTTGAAAGTAAGTGGCTTTTACCAGCTGTGATTAGTACTACTTCTGCGAGCGATATGGAGCATGTCTCATAAATTCTTGATTTGCAAGGGTTGCAATCTCCGTCATAAACTCACTGTTTTAAAACTTTAAGAGCTGTTGAATGTAAGTAGTTTTTCCCATCTGTGATGAGTACAACTTTTGTGCACTGTGTGCAGTCCGTCCCACCAAATCCTCACATTGGAGAATTTGACTCTCGGTCATAATGCCACTCTTTTAAAATTTGTAAGAGCATGTTCAAAGTAAGTGGTTTTTCCTAGCCGTTTTAAGTACTGCTTGTGCTAGCGATATGGAGCGGGTCCCATCTATTGCAGATTTGAGACAGTTTAACTCTCGGTCATAACCTCGCTAGTTTAAAACTTGTAAGAGCATCTTGAAAATAAGTTGTTTTTTTAGCTGCGATGAGTAATACTTGTTCGCAAGGTGTGGAGCCTCGATGAATTAAAACTTGTAAGAGCATGTTGAAAGTAGGTGGTTTTTACTAGCTGTGAAGAGCCATTTGTCCGCACGGTGTGGAGGGCGTTCCATCAATAACTGACTTACGAGAGTTTGACTCTCGGTCATAATCCTACTCTTTCAAAACTTGTAAGATCGTGTTGAAAGTAAGTGGCTTTTACCAGCTGTGATTAGTACTACTTCTGCGAGCGATATGGAGCATGTCTCATAAATTCTTGATTTGCAAGGGTTGCAATCTCCGTCATAAACTCACTGTTTTAAAACTTTAAGAGCTGTTGAATGTAAGTAGTTTTTCCCATCTGTGATGAGTACAACTTTTGTGCACTGTGTGCAGTCCGTCCACCAAATCCTCACATTGGAGAATTTGACTCTCGGTCATAATGCCACTCTTTTAAAAGTTGTAAGAGCATGTTCAAAGTAAGTGGTTTTTCCTAGCCGTTTTAAGTACTGCTTGTGCTAGCGATATGGAGCGGGTCCCATCTATTGCAGATTTGAGACAGTTTAACTCTCGGTCATAACCTCGCTAGTTTAAAACTTGTAAGAGCATCTTGAAAATAAGTTGTTTTTTTAGCTGCGATGAGTAATACTTGTTCGCAAGGTGTGGAGCCTCGATGAATTAAAACTTGTAAGAGCATGTTGAAAGTAGGTGGTTTTTACTAGCTGTGAAGAGCCATTTGTCCGCACGGTGTGGAGGGCGTTCCATCAATAACTGACTTTCGAGAATTTAACTCTCGGTCATAATCCCACTGTTTCAAAACTTGCAAGAGCGTGTTGAAAGTAAGTGGCTTAAACAAGCTGTGATGAGTGCAACTTGGGCGAGCAATGTGGAGCGCCTCTCATCAATTCTTATTTCTCAGAGTTTCAGTCTCGGTAATAAGCTCACTAGTTTAAAAGTTGTGAGAGGATTTTGAAAGAAGGTGGTTTTTACTATCTGTGATGAATAGCACTTGTGCACGCGGTGTGCAGCGCGTCCCATGAATAGCTGACTTTCGAGAATTTTACTCTCGGTCATTACCTCACTCGTTGAAAAGTTGTAAGAGCATGTTGAAAGTAAGTGGTTTTTACTAGCTGTGATGTGTGCAAATTCTGCGAGCAATGTAAGGCGCGTCCCATCTATTCCTCATTTGACAGAGTTTGACTCTCATTCATAACCTCAGTCCTTTAAAACTTGTAAGAGCATGTAGAAATTGGTGGTTTTCACTAGTTGTGTTGAGTGCACCTTGTGCGATCAATGTGGAGCGCGTCCCATTAATTCCTGATTTGAAAGAGTTTGACTCTCGGTCATAAGCTCACTCTTCCAAATCTTTTTAGAGGTTTTTAATAGCTTTGGTGAGTACTACGGGTGTGACGTCAAAGTCTTCCGAGATTTAAACTCTCTGCCATAACCTCACTCTTTTAAAACTTGTAAGAGCATGTTGAAAGTAGGTGGTTTACACAAGCTGTGAAGAGCACCACTTGTGCGCAAGGTATACGGCGCGTCCCACTAATAACTGACTTTCGAGAATTTCACTCTCGGTCATAATCCTACTCTTTTAAAACTGGTAACATCGTGTTGAAAGTAAGTGGTTTTTACCAGCTGTGATTAGTACTACTTGTGCGGCGATATGGAGCTCGTCCCATAAATTCTTGATTTGCAAGGGTTGCAATCTCCGTCATAAACTCACTGTTTTAAAACTTTAAGAGCTGTTGAATGTAAGTAGTTTTTCCCATCTGTGATGAGTACTACTTTTGTGCACTGTGTGCAGTCCGTCCCACTAAATCCTGACTTTGGAGAATTTGACTCTCGGTCATAATCTAAATAATAATAATTTAAAATTTGTAAGAGCGTGTTGAAAGTTAGTGGTCTTAACTAGCTGTCTTAAGTACTACTTGTGCTAGCGATATGGAGCGGGTCCCATCTATTCCTGATTTGAGACAGTTTCACTCTCGATCATAACCTCGCTCGTTTAAAACTTGTAAGAGCATCTTGAAAATAAGTTGTTCTTTTTAGCTGCGATGAGTAATACTTGTTCGAAGGTGTGGAGTCTCGCTGAATTAAAACTTGTAAGAGCATGTTGAAAGTAAGTGTTTTTTTCTAGCTGTGAAGAGTGCAACTTGTGCGAGCAATATCCAGCGCATCCCATCAATTCCTGATTGGAAAGAGTTTGACTCTCGGTCTTAATCTCACTCTTTTAAAAATTGTAAGAGCATGTTCAAAGTAAGTAACCGCCGACCGGTTAGCTCAGTGGTAGAGCACCGGACTACCGTGCGGGAGGTCACGGGTTCAAACCCCGGCTGGACCAACACTCAGGGTCTTTAAATAATTGAGGAGAAAGTGCTGCCTTTGTAATGATATCTGCAAATGCTCAGACTTTCTAGTCTTCTTGGATAAGGACGATAAACCGTAGGCCCCGTCTCACAACTCTTCATAATTGATTCTGTGGGACGTTAAAGAACCCACGCACTGTTCGGAAAGAGTAGGGGACGTAGTCCCCGGTGTGGTGGTCTATCTCTACTAGAATGTGGTTACGGGGGAGGGATTTGCAGTTACGGGCCTACAGTAATTGGCGCACGCTGTTGTAGTGTCCCTGTCAAGTCTCTGGCGAAGCTAATAAAATAAAAAAAACAGTTGTTTTTACTAGCTTTGATGAGTACTACGGGTGTGCACGGTGTGCAGCGCATCCCATCAAATCTTGACTTTGGAGAATTTGAGCCTTGGTCATAATCCCACTCTTTTAAAACTTGTAAGAGAGTGTTCAAGGTAAGTGGCCTTTACTAGCAGTGATAAGTACTACATGTGCGAGCAATATGGAACGCGTCCCATCTATTCTTGATTTGACAGACTTTCAGTCTCGCTCATAATCTCGCTCAATTAAAACTAGCTGTGAAGAGCACCACTTGTCCGCACGGTGTGGACAACGTGCCATCTTTCGAGAGTTTGACTCTTGGTCATAACCCCACTATTTAAAACTTGTAAAAGCGTGTTGAAAGAAAGTGGTTTTAACTAGCTGTGATTAGTACTACTTGTGCGAGTGATATGGAGTGCGTCCCATAAATTCCTGATTTGCGAGGATTTGAATCTCGGTAATAAACTCAATCTTTTACACAGAGTTTGACTCTTGGACATAACCTCACTCTTTTAAAACTTGTAAGAGCATGTTGAAAGTAGGTGGTTTTAACTAGCTGTGAAGAGCCATTTGTCCGCACGGTGTGGAGGGCGCTCCATCAATAACTGACTTTCGAGAATTTAACTCTCGGTCATAATCCCACTGTTTTAAAACTTGCAAGAGCGTCTTGAAAGTAAGTGGTTTTAACTAGCTGTGATGAGTGCAACTTGTGCGAGCAATGTGGAGCGCCTCCCATCAATTCTTATTTCTCAGAGTTTCAGTCTCGGTAATAAGCTCACTAGTTTAAAAGTTGTGAGTGGATATTGAAAGAAGGTGGTTTTTACTATCTGTGATGAGTAGCACTTGTGCACGCGGTGTGCAGCGCGTCCCATCAATACTTGACTTTCGAAAATTTTACTCTCGGTCATTACCTCACTCGTTCAAAAGTTGTAAGAGCATGTTGAAAGTAAGTGGTTTTTACTAGCTGTGATGTGTGCAAGTTCTGCGAGCAATGTAAGGCGCGTCCCGTCTATTCCTAATTTGACAGAGTTTGACTCTCATTCATAACCTCAGTCCTTTAAAACTTGTAAGAGCATGTAGAAATTGGTGGTTTTCACTAGCTGTGTTGAGTGCAACTTGTGCGATCAATGTGGAGCGCGTCCCATTAATTCCTGATTTGAAAGAGTTTGACTCTCGGTCATAAGCTCACTCTTCCAAATCTTTTTAGAGGTTTTTAATAGCTTTGGTGAGTACTACGGGTGCGAAGGGTTCCTCATTTCCGAGATTTAAACTCTCTGCCATAACCTCACTCTTTTAAAACTTGTAAGAGCATGTTGAAAGTAGGTGGTTTACACAAGCTGTGAAGAGCACCACTTGTGCGCAAGGTATACGGCGCGTCCCATCAATAACTGACTTTCGAGAATTTGACTCTCGGTCATAATCCTACTCTTTTAAAAGTGGTAACATCGTGTGGAAAGTAAGTGGTTTTTACCAGCTGTGATTAGTACTACTTGTGCGGCAATATGGAGCGCGTCCCATAAATTCTTGATTTGCAAAGGTTGCAATCTACGTCATAAACTCACTGTTTTAAAATAAACTCAGAGCTTTGAGAGCTGTTGAATGTAAGTTTTTACCATCTGTGATGAGTACTATTTTTGTGCACTGTGTGCAGTCAGTCCCGCCAAATCCTGACTTTGGAGAATTTGACTCTCCTTTATAATCTCAATAATAATAATTTAAAAGTTGTAAGAGCGTGTTGAAAGTTAGTGGTCCTTACTAGCTGTCTTAAGTACTACTTGTGCTAGCGATATGGAGCGGGTCCCATCTATTCCTGATTTGAGACAGTTTCACTCTCGGTCATAACCTCGCTCGTTAAAATCTTGTAAGAGCATCTTGAAAATAAGTTGTTTTTTTAGCGGCGATGAGTAATACTTGTTCGAAAGGTGTGGAGTCTCGCTGATTTAAAACTTGTAAGAGCATGTTGAAAGTAAGTGTTTTTTTCTAGCTGTGAAGAGTGCAACTTGTGCGAGCAATGTGGAGCGTATCCCATCAATTCCTGATTGGAGAAAGTTTGACTCTCGGTCTTATCTCTCTCTTTTAAAATTGTAAGAGCATGTTCAAAGTAAGTGTTTTTTACTATCTTTGATGAGTACTACGGGTGTGCACGGTGTGCAGCGCATCCCATCAAATCTTGACTTTGAAGAAGTTGAGCCTTGGTCATAATCCCACTCTTTTAAAACTTGTAAGAGAATGTTCAAGGTAAGTGGTTTTTTTACTAGCAGTGATAAGTACTACATGTGCGAGCAATATGGAACGCGTCCCATCTATTCTTGATTTGAGAGATTTTCAGTCTCGTTCATAAACTCGCTCAATTAAAACTAGCTGTGAAGAGCACCACTTGTCCGCACGGTGTGGACAACGTGCCATCAATAACTGTCTTTCGAGAGTTTGACTCTTCGTCATAACCCCACTATTTAAAACTTGTAAAAGCGTGTTGAAAGAAAGTGGTTTTAACTAGCTGTGATTAGTACTACTTGTGCGAGTGATATGGAGTGCGTCCCATAAATTCCTGATTTGCGAGGATTTGAATCTCGGTAATAAACTCAATCTTTTACACAGAGTTTGACTCTTGGACATAACCTCACTCTTTTAAAACTTGTAAGAGCATGTTGAAAGTAGGTGGTTTTTACTAGCTGTGAAGAGCCATTTGTCCGCACGGTGTAGAGGGCGTTCCATCAATAACTGACTTTCGAGAATTTAACTCTCGGTCATAATCCCACTGTTTGAAAACTTGCAAGAGCGTCTTGAAAGTAAGTGGTTTTAACTAGCTGTGATGAGTGAAACTTGTGCGAGCAATGTGGAGCGCCTCCCATCAATTCTTATTTCTCAGAGTTTCAGTCTCGGTCATAAGCTCACTAGTTTAAAAGTTGTGAGTGGATTTTGAAAGAAGGTGGTTTTTACTATCTGTGATGAGTAGCACTTGTGCATGCGGTGTGCAGCGCGTCCCATCAATACCTGACTTTCGACAATTTTACTCTCGGTCATTCACTCACTCGTTGAAAAGTTGTAAGAGCATGTTCAAAGTAAGTGGTGTTTACTAGCTTTGATGAGTACTACGGGTCTGCACTGTGTGCAGCGCATCCCATCAAATCTCGATTTTCGAGAATTTAACTCTCGGTCATAATCCCACTCTTTTAAAACTTGCAAGAGCGTGTTGAAAGTAAGTGGTTTTAACTAGCTGTGATGAGTGCAACTTGTGCGGGCAATGTGGAGCGCCTCCCATCAATTCTTATTTCTCAGAGTTTCAGTCTCGGTAATAAGCTCACTAGTTTAAAAGTTGTGAGAGGATTTTGAAAGAAGGTGGTTTTTACTATCTGTGATGAATAGCACTTGTGCACGCGGTGTGCAGCGCGTCCCATGAATAGCTGACTTTCGAGAATTTTACTCTCGGTCATTACCTCACTCGTTCAAAAGTTGTAAGAGCATGTTGAAAGTAAGTGGTTTTTACTAGCTGTGATGTGTGCAAGTTCTGCGAGCAATGTAAGGCGCGTCCCGTCTATTCCTCATTTGACAGAGTTTGACTCTCATTCGTAAACTTGAAAGAGCATGTAGGAATTGTTGGTTTTCACTAACTGTGTTGAGTGCAACTTGTGGGATCAATGTGGAGCGCGTCCCATTAATTCCTGATTTGAAAGAGTTTGACTCTCGGTCATAAGCTCACTCTTCCAAATCTTTTTAGAGGTTTTTAATAGCTTTGGTGAGTACTACGGTTGTGAAGGGTTCCTGATTTCAGAGATTTAAACTCTCTGCGATAACCTCACTCTTTTAAAACTTTTAAGAGCATGTTGAAAGTAGGTGGTTTACACAAGCTGTGAAGAGCACCACTTGTGCGCAAGGTATACGGCGCGTCCCATCAATAACTGACTTTCGAGAATTTGACTCTCGGTCTTAATCCTACTCTTTTAAAAGTGGTAACATCGTGTGGAAAGTAAGTGGTTTTTACCAGCTATGATTAGTACTACTTGTGCGGCGATATGGAGCGCGTCCCATAAATTCTTGATTTGCAAGGGTTGCAATCTCCGTCATAAACTCACTGTTTTAAAACTTTAAGAGCTGTTGAATGTAAGTAGGTTTTACCATCTGTGATGAGTACAACTTTTGTGAACTGTGTGCAGTCCGTCCCACCAAATCCTGACTGTGGAGAATTTGACTCTCGTTCAAAATCTAACTAATAATAAGTTAAAATTTCTAAGAGTTTGTTGAAAGTTAGTGGTCCTTACTAGCTGTCTTAAGTACTACTTGTGCTAGCGATATGGAGCGGGTCCCATCTATTCCTGATTTGAGACAGTTTCACTCTCGGTCATAACCTCGCTGGTTAAAAACTTGTAAGAGCATCTTGAAAATAAGTTGTTTTTTTAGCTGCGATGAGTAATACTTGTTCGCAAGGTGTGGACTCTCGCTGAATTAAAACTTGTAAGAGCATGTTGAAAGTAAGTGTTTTTTTTTCTAGCTGTGAAGAGTGCAACTTGCGGGAGCAATGTGGAGCGCATCCCATCAATTCCTGATTGGAGAGAGTTTGACCCTCGGTCTTAATCTCACTCTCTTAAAAGCTGTCCGAGCATGTTGAAAGTAAGTGGTTTTTACTAGCTTTGATGAGTACTACGGGTGTGCACGGTGTGCAGCGCATCCCATCAAATCTTGACTTTGGAGAATTTGAGCCTTGGTCATAATCCCATTCTTTTAAAACTTGTAAGATAGTGTTCAAGGTAAGTGGTTTTTTCTAGCAGTGATAAGTACTACATGTGCGAGCAATATGGGACGCGTCCCATCTATTCTTGATTTGACAGATTTTCAGTCTCGCTCATAGTCTCCCTCAATTAAAACTAGCTGTGAAGAGCACCACTTGTCCGCACGGTGTGGACAACGTGCCATCAATAACTGTCTTTCGAGAGTTTGACTCTTTGTGATAACCCCACTATTTAAAACTTGTAAAAGCGTGTTGAAAGAAAGTGGTTTTAACTAGCTCTGATTAGTACTACTTGTGCGAGCGATATGGAGTGCGTCTCACAGAGTTTGATTCTTGGACATAACCTCACTCTTTTAAAACTTGTAAGAGCATGTTGAAAGTAGGTGGTTTTTACTAGCTGTGAAGAGGCATTTGTCCGCACGGTGTGGAGGGCGTTCCATCAATAACTGACTTTCGAGAATTTAACTCTCGGTCATAATCCCACTGTTTTAAAACTTGCAAGAGCGTGTTGAAAGTAAGTGGCTTTAACTAGCTGTGATGAGTAAAACTTGTGCGAGCAATGTGGAGCGCCTCCCATTAATTCTTATTTCTCAGAGTTTCAGTCTCGGTGATAAGCTCACTAGTTTAAAAGTTGTGAGAGGATTTTGAAAGACGGTGGTTTTTACTATCTGTGATGAGTAGCACTTGTGCACGCGGTGTGCAGCGCGTCCCATCAATAGCTGACTTTCGACAATTTTACTCTCGGTCATTATCTCACTCATTTAAAAGTTGTAAGAGCATGTTGAAAGTTAGTGGTCCTTATTACCTGTCTTAACTACTACTTGTGCTAGGGATATGGAGTGGGTCCCATCTATTCCTGATTTGAGAGAGTTTCACTCTCGGTCATAACCTCGCTCGTTAAAAACTTTTAAGAGCATCTTGAAAATAAGTTGTTTTTTTAGCTGCGACGAGTAATACTTTTTCGCAAGGTGTGGAGTCTCGCTGAATTAAAACTTGTAAGAGCATATTGAAAGTAAGTGTTTTTTCTAGCTGTGAAGAGTGCAACTTGTGCGAGCAATGTGGAGCGCATCCCATCAATTCCTGATTGGAGAGAGTTTGACTCTCTGTCTTAATCTCTCTCTTTTAAAACTGTAAGAGCATGTTCAAAGTAAATGTGTTTTACTAGCTTTGATGAGTACTGCGGGTGTGCACGGTGTGCAGCGCTTCCCATGAAATCTTGACTTTGGAGAATTTGAGCGTCGCTCATAATCCCACGCTTTTAAAACTAGTAAGAGAGTGTTCAAGGTAAGTGGTTTTTACTAGCAGTGATAAGTACTACATGTGCGAGCAATATGGAACTTGTCCCATCTGTTCTTGATTTGACAGATTTTTAGTCTCGCTCATAATCTCGCTCAATTAAAACTAGCTGTGAAGAGCACCACTTGTCCGCACGGTGTGGACAACGTGCCATCAATAACTGTCTTTCGAGACTTTTAATCTTGGTCATAAACCCACTATTTAAAACTTGTAAAGGCGTGTTGAAAGAAAGTGGTTTTAACTAGCTGTGATTAGTACTACTTGTGCGAGCGATATGGAGTGCGTCCCATAAATTCCTGATTTGCGAGGATTTAAATCTCGGTAATAAACTCAATCTTTTACACAGAGTTTGACTCTTGGACATAACCTCACTCTTTTAAAACTTGTAAGCGCATGTTGAAAGTAGGTGGTTTTTACTAGCTGTGAAGAGCCATTTGTCAACACGATGTGGAGGGCGTTCCATCAACAACCGACCGTCGAGAATTTAACTCTCGGTCATAATCCCACCGTTCAAAAACTTGCCAGAGCGTGTTGAAAGTAAGTGGTTTTAACTAGCTGTGATGAGTGCAACTTGTGCGAGCAATGAGGAGCGCCTCCCATCAATTCTTATTTCTCAGAGTTTCAGTCCCGGTGATAAAATCACTAGTTTAAAAGTTGTGAGAGGATTTTGAAAGAAGGTGGTTTTTACTATCTCTGATGAGTGGCACTTGTGCACGCGGTGTGCAGCGCGTCCAATCAATACCTAACTTTCGAGAATTTTACTCTCGGTCATTACCTCACTAGTTTAAAAGTTGTAAGAGCATGTTGAAAGTAAGTGGTTTTTACTAGCTGTGATGTGTGCAAGTTCTGCGAGCAATGTAAGGCGCGTCCCATCTATTCCTCATTTGACAGAGTTTGACTCTCATTCATAACCTCAGTCCTTTAAAACTTGTAAGAGCATGTAGAAATTGGTGGTTTTCACTAGCTGTGTTGAGTGCAACTTGTGGGATCAATGTGGAGCGCGTCCCATTAATTCCTGATTTGAAAGAGTTTGACTCTCGGTCATAAGCTCACTCTTCCAAATCTTTTTAGAGGTTTTTAATAGCCTTGGTGAGTACTACGGTTGTGAAGGGTTCCTGATTTCGAGATTTAAACTCTCAGCCATAACCTCACTTTTTTAAATCTTGTAAGAGCACGTTGAAAGTAGGTGGTTTACACAAGCTGTGAAGAGCACCACTTGTGCGCAAGGTATACGGCGCGTCCCATCAATAACTGACTTTCGAGAATTTGACTCTCGGTCTTAATCCTACTCTTTTAAAAGTGGTAACATCGTGTGGAAAGTAAGTGGTTTTTACCAGCTGTGATTAGTACTACTTGTGCGGCGATATGGAGCGCGTGCCATAAATTCTTGATTTGCAAGGGTTGCAATCTCCGTCATAAACTCACTGTTTTAAAACTTTAAGAGCTGTTGAATGTAAGCAGTTTTTACCATCTGTGATGAGTACTACTTTTGTGCACTGTGTGCAGTCCGTCCAACCAAATCCTGACTTTGGAGAATTTGACTCTACTTCATAATCTAAATAATAATAATTTAAAAGTGGTAAGAGCGTGTTGAAAGTTAGTGGTCCTTACTAGCTGTCTTAAGTACTACTTGCGCAAGCGATATGGAGCGGGTCCCATCTATTCCTGATTTGAGACAGTTTCACTCTCGATCATAACCTCGCTCTTTAAAAACTTGTAAGAGCATCTTGAAAATAAGTTGTTTTTTTAGCTGCGATGAGTAATACTTGTTGGCAAGGTGTGGAGTCTCGCTGAATTAAAACTTGTAAGAGCATGTTGAAAGTAGGTGGTTTACACAAGCTGTGAAGAGCACCACTTGTGCGCAAGGTATACGGCGCGTCCCATCAATAACTGACTTTCGAGAATTTGACTCGCGGTCTTTATCCTACTCTTTTAAAAGTGGTAACATCGTGTGGAAAGTAAGTGGTTTTTACCAGCTGTGATTAGTACTACTTGTGCGGCGATATCGAGCGCGTCCCATAAATTCTTGATTTGCTAGGGTTGCAAAGAGTTGCTGTGTGTGTTGCTGTAAAGAGTGCAACTTGTGCAACAATGTGGAGTGCATCCCATCAATTCCTGATTGGAGAGAGTTTGACTCTCGGTCTTAATCTCTCTCTATTAAAAATTGTAAGAGCATGTTCAAAGTAAGTGGTTTTTACTAGCTTTGATGAGTACTATGGGTGTGCACGGTTTGCAGCGCATCCCATCAAATCTTGACTTTGGAGAATTTGAGCCTCTGTCATAATCCCACTGTTTTAAAACTTGTAAGAGAGTGTTCAAGGTAAGTGGTTTTTACTAGCAGTGATAAGTACTACATGTGCGAGAATTATGGAACGCGTCCCATCTATTCTTGATTTGACAGATTTTCAGTCTCGCTCATAATCTCGCTCAATTAAAACTTGTAAGAGCATGTTGACAGTAAGTGTTTTTTTCTAGCTGTGATGAGTGCAAGTTGTGCGAGCAATGTGGAGCGCATCCCGTCAATTACTGATTGGAGACAGTTTGACCCTCGGTCTTAATCTCACTCTTTTAAAAGCTGTCAGAGCATGTACAAAGTAAGTGATTTTTACTAGCTTTGATGAGTACTACGGGTGTGCACGGTGTGCAGCGCATCCCATTAAATCTTGACTTTGGAGAATTTGAGCCTTGGTCATAATCCCACTCTTTTAAAACTTGTAAGAGAGTGTTCAAGGTAAGTGGTTTTTTTACTAGCAGTGATAAGTACTACATGTGCGAGCAATATGGAACGCGTCCCATCTATTCTTGATTTGACAGATTTTAAGTCTCGCTCATAACCTCGCTCAATTAAAACTAGCTGTGAAGAGCACCACTTGTCCGCACGGTGTGAACAACGTACCATCAATTACTGTCTTTGGAGAGTTTGACTCTTGGTCATAACCCCACTATTTAAAACTTGTAAAAGCGTGTTGAAAGAAAGTGGTTTTAACTAGCTCTGATTAGTACTACTTGTGCGAGCGATAATGGAGTACGTCCCATAAATTCCTGATTTGCGAAGATTTGAATCTCAGTAATAAACTCACTCTTTTACACAGAGTTTGACTCTTGGACATAAACTCGCTCTTTTGAAACTTGTAAGAGCATGTTGAAAGTAGGTGGTTTTTACTAGCTGTGAGGAGCCATTTGTCCGCACGGTGTGGAGGGCGTTCCATCAATAACTGACATTCGAGAATTTAACTCTCGGTCATAATCCCACTGTTTGAAAACTTGCAAGAGGGTGTTGAAAGTAAGTGGTTTTAACTAGCTGTGATGAGTGAAACTTGTGCGAGCAATGTGGAGCACCTTCCATTAATTCTTATTTCTCAGGGTTTCAGTCTCGGTGATAAGCTCACTAGTTTGAAAGTTGTGAGAGGATTTTGAAAGAAGGTGGTTTTTACTATCTGTGATGAGTAGCACTTGTGCACGCGGTGTGCAGCGCGTCCCATCAATACCTGACTTTCGAGAATTTTACTCTCGGTGATTACCTCACTCGTTTAAAAGTTGTAAGAGCATGTTGAAAGTAAGTGGTTTTTACTAGCTGTGATGTGTGCAAGTTCTGCGAGCAATGTAAGGCGCGTCCCGTCTATTCCTCATTTGACAGAGTTTGACTCTCATTCATAACCTCAGTCCTTTAGAACTTGTAAGAGCATGTAGAAATTGGTGGTTTTCACTAGCTGTGTTGAGTGCAACTTGTGCGATCAATGTGGAGCGCGTCCCATTAATTCCTGATTTGAAAGAGTTTGACTCTCGGTCATAAGCTCACTCTTCCAAATCTTTTTAGAGGTTTTTAATAGCTTTGGTGAGTACTACGGTTGTGAAGGGTTCCTGATTTCCGAGATTTAAACTCTCTGCCATAACCTCACTCTTTTAAAACTTGTAAGAGCATGTTGAAAGTTGGTGGTTTACACAAGCTGTGAAGAGCACCACTTGTGCGCAAGGTATACGGCGCGTCCCATCAATAACTGACTTTCGAGAATTTGACTCTCGGTCTTAATCCTACTCTTTTAAAAGTGGTAACATCGTGTGGAAAGTAAGTGTTTTTACCAGCTGTGATTAGTACTACTTGTGCGGCGATATGGAGCGCGTCCCATAAATTCTTGATTTGCAAGGGTTGCAATCTCCGTCATAAACTCACTCTTTTAAAACTTTAAGAGCTGTTGAATGTAAGCAGTTTTTACCATCTGTGATGAGTACTAATTTTGTGCACTGTGTGCAGTCCGTCCCACCAAATCCTGACTTTGGAGAAGTTGACTCTCCTTCATAATCTAAATAATAATAATTTAAAACTTCTAAGAGCGTGTTGAAAGTTAGTGGTCCTTACTAGCTGTCTTAAGTACTACTTGTGCTAGCGATATGGAGCGGGTCCCATCTATTCCTGATTTGAGACAGTTTCACTCTCGGTCATAACCTCGCTCCTTAAAACTTGTAAGAGCATCTTGAAAATAAGTTGTTTTTTTAGCTGCGATGAGTAATACTTGTTCGCAAGGTGTGGAGTCTCGCTGAATTAAAACTTGTAAGAGCATGTTGAAAGTAAGTGGTTTTTCTAGCTGTGAAGAGTGCAACTTGGGCGAGCAATGTGGAGCGCATCCCATCAATTCCTGATTGGAGATAGTTTGACTCTCGGTCTTAATCTCTCTCTTTTAAAATTGTAAAGAGCATGTTCAAAGTAAGTGCTTTTTACTAGCTTTGATGAGTACTACGGGTGTGCACGGTGTACAGCGCATCCCATCAAATCTTGACTTTGGAGAATTTGAGCCTCTGTGATAATCCCACGCTTTTAAACCTTGTAAGAGAGTGTTGACAGTAAGTGTTTTTTCTAGCTGTGATGCGTGCAAGTTGTGCGAGCAATGTGGAGCGCATCCCATCAATTCCTGATTGGAAACAGTTTGACCCTCGGTCTTAATTTCACTCTTTTAAAAGCTGTCAGGGCATGTTAAAAGTAAGTGTTTTTTACTAGCTTTGATGAGTACTACGGGTGTGCACGGTGTGCAGTGCATCCCATCAGATCTTGACTTTGGAGAATTTGAGCCTTGGTCATAATCCCACTCTTTTAAAACTTGTAAGAGAGTGGTCAAGGTAAGTGTTTTTTCCTAGCAGTGATAAGTACTACATGTGCGAGCAATATGGAACGCGTCCCATCTATTCTTGATTTGACAGATTTTCAGTCTCGCTTATAATCTCGCTCAATTAAAACTAGCTGTGAAGAGCACCACTTGTCCGCACGGTGTGGACAAGTTGCCATCAATAACTGTCTTTCGAGAGTTTGACTCTTGGTCATAACCCCACTATTTAAAACTTGTAAAAGCGTGTTGAAAGAAAGTGGTTTTAACTAGCTGTGATTAGTACTACTTGTGCGAGCGATATGGAGTGCGTCCCATAAATTCGTTATTTGCGAGGATTTCAATCTCGGTAATAAACTCAATCTTTTACACAGAGTTCGACTCTTGGACAAAACCTCACTCTTTTAAAACTTGTAAGAGCATGTTGAAAGTAGGTGGGTTTTAGTAGCTGTGAAGAGCCATTTGTTCGCACGGTGTGGAGGGCGTTCCATCAATAACTGACTTTCGAGAATTTAACTCTCGGTCATAATCCCACTCTTTTAAAACTTGCAAGAGCGTGTTGAAAGTAAGTGGTTTTAACTAGCTGTGATGAGTGCAACTTGTGCGGGCAATGTGGAGCCCCTCCTATCAGTTGTTATTTCTCAGAGTTTCAGTCTCGGTGATCAGCTCACTAGTTTAAAAGTTGTGAGAGGATTTTGAAAGAAGGGGGTTTTCACTGTCTGTGATGAGTAGCACTTGTGGAAGCGGTGTGCAATACCTGACTTTCGAGAATTTTACTCTCGGTCATTACCTCACTCGTTTAAAAGTTGTAAGAGCATGTTGAAAGTAAGTGGTTTTTACTAGCTGTGATGTGTGCAAGTTCTGCGAGCAATGTAAGGCGCGTCCCGTCTATTCCTCATTTGACAGCATGTTGAAAGTAAGCGTTTTTTTCTAGCTGTGAAGAGTGCAAATTGTGCGAGCAATGTGGAGCGCATACCATCAATTCCTGATTGGAGACAGTTAAACCCTCGGGTGTGCACGGTGTGCAGCTCATCCCATGAAATCTTGACTTTGGAGAATGAGCCTTGGTCATAATCCCACTCTTTTAAAACTTGTAAGAGAGTGTTGACAGTGAGTGTTTTTTTCTAGCTGTGATGGGTGCAAGTTGTGCGAGCAATGTGGAGCGCATCCCATCAATTCCTGATTGGAAACAGTTTGACCCTCGGTCTTAATTTCACTCTTTTAAAAGCTGTCAGGGCATGTTAAAAGTATGTGTTTTTTACTAGCTTTGATGAGTACTACGGGTGTGCACGGTGTGCAGCACATCCCATCAGATCTTGACTTTGGAGAATTTGAGCCTTGGTCATAATCCCACTCTTTTAAAACTTGTAAGAGAGTGTTCAAAGTAAGTGTTTTTTCTAGCAGTGATAAGTACTACATGTGCGAGCAATATGGAACGCGTGCCATCTATTCTTGATTTGACAGATTTTCAGTCTCGCTTATAATCTCGCTCAATTAAAACTAGCTGTGAAGAGCACCACTTGTCCGCACGGTGTGGGCAACGTGCCATCAATAACTGTCTTTCGAGAGTTTGACTCTTGGTCATAACCCCACTATTTAAAACTTGTAAAAGCGTGTTGAAAAAAAGTGGTTTTAACTAGCTGTGATTAGTACTACTTGTGCAAGCGATATGGAGGGCGTCCCATAAATTCCTGATTTACGAGGATTTGAATCTCGGTAATACACAGAGTTTGACTCTTGGACATAACCTCACGCTTTTAAAACTTGTAAGAGCATGTTGAAAGTAGGTGGTTTTTACAAGCTGTGAAGAGCCATTTGTCCGCACGGTGTGGAGGGCGTTCCATCAATAACCGACCGTCGAGAATTTAACTCTCGGTCATAATCCCACTGTTTGAAAACTTGCAAGAGCGTGTTGAAAGTAAGTGGTTTTAACTAGCTGTGATGAGTGCAACTTGTGCGAGCAATGTGGAGCGCCTCCCATAATTCTTATTTCTCAGAGTTTCAGTCTCGGTGATAAAATCACTATTTTAAAAGTTGTGAGAGGATTTTGAAAGAAGGTGGTTTTTACTATCTGTGATGAGTGGCACTTGTGCACGCGGTGTGCAGCGCGTCCCATCAATACCTGACTTTCGAGAATTTTACTCTCGGTCATTACCTCACTCGTTTAAAAGTTGTAAGAGCATGTTGAAAGTAAGTGGTTTTTACTAGCTGTGATGTGTGCAAGTTCTGCGAGCAATGTAAGACGCGTCCTATCCATTCCTTATTTGACAGAGTTTGACTCTCATTCATAACCTCAGTCCTCTAAAACTTGTAAGAGCATGTAGAAATTGTTGGTTTTCACTAGCTGTGTGGAGTGCAACTTGTGCGATCAATGTGGAGTGCGTCCCATTAATTCCTGATTTGAAAGAGTTTGACTCTCGCTCATAAGCTCACTCTTCCAAATCTTTTTAGAGTTTTTTAATAGCTTTTAATAGCTGCTACGGGTGTGAAGGGTTCCTGATTTCCGAGATTTAAACTATCTGCCATAACCTCACTCTTTTCAAACTTGTAAGAGAGTGTTTTTACTAGCAGTGATAAGTACTACATGTGCGAGCAATATGGAACGCGTCCCATCTATTCTTGATTTGACAGATTTACAGTCTCGCTCATAATCTCGCTCAATTAAAATTTTTAAGAGCATGTTGACAGTAAGTGTTTTTTTCTAGCTGTGAAGAGTGCAACTTGTGCGGGCAATGTGGAGCGCATCCCATCAATTCCTGATTGGAGAGAGTTTGACCCTCGGTCTTCATCTCACTCTTTTAAAAGCTGTCAGAGCATGTTCAAAGTAAGTGGTTCTTACTAGCTTTGATGAGTGCTACGGGTGTGCACGATGTGCAGCGCATCCCATCAAATCTTGACTTTGGAGAATTTGAGCCTTGGTCATAATCCCACTCTTTTAAAACTTGTAAGAGAGTGTTCAAGGTAAGTGGTTTTTACTAGCAGTGATAAGTACTACATGTGCGAGCAATATGGAACGCGTCCCATCTATTCTTGATTTGACAGATTTTAAGTCTCGCCCATAACCTCGCTCAATTAAAACTAGCTGTGAAGAGCACCATATGTCCGCACGGTGTGGACAACGTGCCATCTATAACTGTCTTTCGAGAGTTTGACTCTTGCTCATAACCCCACTCGTTTAAAAGTTGTAAGAGCATGTTGAAAGTAAGTGGTTTTTACTAGCTGTGATGTGTGCAAGTTCTGCGAGCAATGTAAGGCGCGTCCTGTCTATTCCTCATTTGACAGAGTTTGACTCTCATTTAAAACCTCAGTCCTTTAAAACTTGTAAGAGCATGTAGAAATTGGTGGTTTTCACTAGCTGTGGTGAGTGCAACTTGTGCGATCAATGTGGAGCGCGTCCCATTAATTCCTGATTTGAAAGAGTTTGACTCTCGGTCATAAGCTCACTCTTCCAAATCTTTTTAGAGGTTTTTAATAGCTTTGGTTAGTACTACGGGTGTGAAGGGTTCCTGATTTGCGAGATTTAAACTCCTTGCCATAACCTCGCTGTTTTAAAACTTGTAAGAGCATGTCGAAAGTAGGTGGTTTACATAAGCTGTGAAGAGCACCACTTGTGCGCAAGGTATAGGGCGCGTCCCATCAAAAACTGACTTTCGAGAATTTTACTCTCTGTCTATTCCTACTCTTTTAAAACTGGTAACATCGTGTTGAAAATAAGTGGTTTTTACTAGCTTTTTGAAGTACTACTTGTGCTAGCGATATGGAGCGGGTCCCATCTATTGCTGATTTGAGACAGTTTCACTCTCGGTCATAACCTCGCTCGTTTAAAACTTGTAAAAGCATCTTGAAAATAAGTTGTTTTCCTAGCTGCGATGAGTAATACTTGTGCGCAAGTTGTGGAGCCTTGCTGAATTAAAACTTGTAAGAGCATGTTGATAGTAAGTGTTTTTTTCTAGCTGTGATGAGTGCAATATGTGCGAGCAATGTGTAGTGCGTCCAATCAATTCCTGATTGGAGACAGTTAGACCCTCGGTCTTAATTTCACTCTTTTAAAACCTGTCAGAGCATGTTCAAAGTAAGTGGCTTTTACTAGCTTTTAGCTACGGGTGTGCACGGTGTGCAGCAAATACCATCAAATCTTAACATTGGAGAATTTGATCCTTTGTCATAATCCCACTCTTTTAAAACTTGTAAGAGAGTGTTCAATGTAAGTGGTTTTTGCTAGCTTTGATAAGGAACATGTGCGAGGAATATGGAACACGTCCCATCTCATCTTGATTTGACAGCGTTTCAGTCTCCGTCATAACCTTGCTGAAATAAAACTTGTAAGAGCATGTTGAAAGTAAGTGTTTTTTTCTAGCTGTGATGAGTTCAAGTTGTGCGAGCAATGTGGAGCGCATCCAATCAATTCCTGATTGGAGACAGTTTGACCCTCCGTCTTAATCTCACTCTTTTAAAACCTTTCTGAGCCTTTTCAAATTAAGTGGTTTTTACTAGTTTTGATGTGTACTACGGGTGTGCAGGGTATGGAGCGCGTCCCATCTATTCCTGATTTTCGAGGGTTTTAATCTCGGTAACAAACTCACTCATTTAAAACGTGTAAGAGCATGTTGAAAGTAAGTGGCTTTTACTAGCTGTGATTAGTACTACCTTTGCCTTCGGTGTGGTGGGTTAAAGTAACTTGTTTTCTCTTTGAGGGATGAGTACTACCGGAGCGTACAGTGTGGAGCGCGTCCCATCAATTCCTGATTTACGAGAGTTTGACTATCGGTCTTAATCTCACTCTTTTAAAACCTGTAAGAGCACGTTGAAAGAAAGTGGTTTTTACTATCTGTGATGACTACTACTTTTGTGCGCGGTGTGAAGCGCTTCCCATCAATTCCTGTTTTGCGAGAGTTTAACTCTCCGTCATAACCTCACTCTTTAAACACTTTTAAGAGCGTATTGAAAGTAAGTTGTTTTCACTAGCTGTGACTAGTGCTCCTTATGCGAGCGATATGGAGCGCGTGGTATAAATTCCTGATTTGCGAGGATTTGAATCTCGGTAATAAACTCATTCTTTTACACAGAGTTTGACTCTTGCAGATAACCTCACAATTATAAAAGTTGTAAGAGCATGTTGAAAGTAGATGGTTTTTACTAGCTGTGCAGAGCACCACTTGTCCGCACGGTGTGGAAAACGTTCCATCAATAACTATCTTTGGAGAGTTTGAGTCTTGGTCACAAGCGCACTGTTTAAAACACAGAGTTTGACTCTTGGAGATAACCTAACAATTATAAAACTTGTAAGAGCATGTTGAAAGTCGATGGTTTTTACTAGCTGTGAAGAGCACCACTTGTCCGCACGGTTTGGACAAGGTGCCATCTATAACTGTCTTTCGAGAGTTTGACTCTTGGTCATAACCCCACTATTTAAAACTTGTAAAAGCGTGTTGAAAGAAAGTGGTTTTAACTAGCTGTGATTAGTACTACTTGCGCGAGCGATATGGAGTACGTCCCATAAATTCCTGATTTGCGAGGATTTGAATCTCGGTAATAAACTCAATCTTTTACACAGAGTTTGACTCTTGGACATAACCTCACTCTTTTAAAACTTGTAAGAGCATGTTGAAAGTAGGTGGTTTTTACTAGCTGTGAAGACGCACGGTGTGGAGGGCTTTCCACCAATAACCCACCGTTGAGAATTTAACTCTCGGTCATAATCCCACTGTTTGAAAACTTGCAAGAGCGTGTTGAAAGTAAGTTGTTTTAACTAGCTGTGATGAGTGCAACTTGTGCGAGCAATGTGGAGCGCCTCCCATCAAAGCTTATTTCTCAGAGTTTCAGTCTCGGTGATAAAATCACTAGTTTAAAAGTTGTGAGAGGATTTTGAAAGAAGGTCGTTTTTACTATCTGTGATGAGTGGCACTTGTGCACGCGGTGTGCAGCGCGTCCCATCAATACCTGACTTTCGAGAATTTTACTCTCGGTCATTACCTCACTAGTTTAAAAGTTGTAAGAGCATGTTGAAAGTAAGTGGTTTTTACTAGCTGTGATGTGTGCAAGTTCTTTGAGCAATGTAAGGCGCATCCCGTCTATTCCTCATTTGATAGAGTTTGACTCTCATTCATAACCTGAGTCCTTTAGAACTTGTAAGAGCATGTAGAAATTGGTGGTTTTCACTAGCTGTGTTGATTGCAACTTGTGCGATCAATTAGGAGCGCGTCCAATTAATTCCTTATTTGAAAGAGTTTGACTCTCGGTTGAAAATCACTCTTCCAAATCTTTTTAGAGGTTTTTAATAGCTTTGGTGAGTACTACGGTTGGGAAGGGTTCCTGATTTCCGAGATTTAAACTCTCTGCCATAACCTCACTCTTTTAAAACTTGTAAGAGCATGTTGAAATTAGACTTGTTTACACAAGCTGTGAAGAGCACCACTTGTGCGCAAGGTATACGGCGCGTCCCATCAATAACTGACTTTCGAGAATTTGACTATCGGTCATAATCCTACTCTTTTAAAAGTGGTAACCCATAAATTCTTGATTTGCAAGGGTTGCAATCTCCGTCATAAACTCACTGTTTTAAAACTTTAAGAGCTGTTGAATGTAAGCAGTTTTTACCATCTGTGATGAGTACTAATTTTGTGCACTGTGTGCAGTCCGTCCCACCAAATCCTGACTTTGGAGAAGTTGACTCTCGTTCATAATCTAACTAATAATAATTTGAAAGTTGTAAGAGCGTGTTGAAAGTGAGTGGTCCTTACTAGCTGTCTTAAGTAGTACTTGTTATAGCGATATGGAGCGGGTCCCATCTATTCCTGATTTTAGACAGTTTCACTCTAGGTCATAACTTCGCTCGTTAAAAACTTGTAAGAGCATCTTGAAAATAAGTTTTTTTAGCTGCGATGAGTAATACTTGTTCGCAAGGTGTGGAGTCTCGCTGAATTAAAACTTGTAAGAGCATGTTAAAAGTAAGTGTTTTTTCCTGCTGTGAAGAGTGCAACTTGTGCGAGCAATGTGGAGCGCATCCCATCAATTCCTGATTGGAGAGAGTTTGACTCTCGGTCTTAATCTCTCTCTTTTAAAAATTGTAAGAGCATGTTCAAAGTAAGTGGTTTTTACTAGCTTTGATGAGTACTACGGGTGTGCACGGTGTGCAGCGCATCCCATCAAATCTTGACTTTGGAGAATTTGAGCCTTGGTCATAATCCCACTCTTTTAAAACTTGTAAGAGAGTGTTCAAGGTAAGTGGTTTTTACAAGCAATGATAAGTACTACATGTGCGAGCAATATGGAACGCGTCCCATCTATTCTTGATTTGACAGATTTTCAGTCTCGCTCATAATCTCGCTCAATTAAAACTAGCTGTGAAGAGCACCATATGTCCGCACGGTGTGGACAACGTGGCATCTATAACTGTCTTTCGAGAGTTTGACTCTTGGTCATAACCCCACTATTTAAAACTTGTAAAAGCGTGTTGAAAAAAAGTTGTTTTAACTAGCTCTGATTAGTACTACTTGTGCGAGCGATAATGGAGTACGTCCCATAAATTCCTGATTTGCGAAGATTTGAATCTCAGTAATAAACTCACTCTTTTACACAGAGTTTGACTCTTGGACATAAACTCGCTCTTTTAAAACTTGTAAGAGCATGTTGAAAGTAGGTGGTTTTTACTAGCTGTGAGGAGCCATTTGTCCGCACGGTGTGGAGGGCGTTCCATCAATAACTGACTTTCGAGAATTTAACTCTCGGTCATAATCCCACTGTTTGAAAACTTGCAAGAGCGTGTTGAAAGGAAGTGGATTTAACTAGCTGTGATGTGTGCAAGTTCTGCGAGCAATGTAAGGCGCGTCCCATCCATTCCTCATTTGACAGAGTTGACTCTCATTCATAACCTCAGTCCTCTAAAACTTGTAAGAGCATGTAGAAATTGTTGGTTTTCACTAGCTGTGTTGAGTTCAACTTGTGCGATCAATGTGGAGCGCGTCCCATTAATTCCTGATTTGAAAGAGTTTGACTCTCGGTCATACGCTCACTCTTCCAAATCTTTTTAGAGGTTTTTAATAGCTTTGGTGAGTACTACGGTTGTGAAGGGTTCCTGATTTCCGAGATTTAAACTCTCTGCCATAACCTCACTCTTTTCAAATTTGTAAGAGCATGTTGAAAGTAGGTGGTTTAAACAAGCTGTGAAGAGCACCACTTGTGCGCAAGGTATACGGCGCGTCCCATCAATAACTGACCTTTGAGAATTTGACTCTCGGTCATAATCCTACTCTTTTAAAAGTTGTAACATCGTGTGGAAAGTAAGTGGTTTTTACCAGCTGTAATTAGTACTACTTGTGTGGCGATATGGAGCGCGTCCCATAAATTCTTCATTTGCAAGGATAAATTTTTTATTTGCAAGGGGTGCCATCTCCGTCATAAACTCATTGTTTTAAAACCTTAATAGCTGTTGAATGTAAGTAGTTTTTACCATGTGTGATGAGTACTACTTTTGTGCACTGTGTGTAGTCCGTCCCATCAATACCTGATTTTCGAGAATTTTACTCTCGGTGATTACCCCACTCGTTTAAAAGTTGTAAGAGCATGTTGAAAGTAAGTGGTTTTTACTAGCTGTGATGTGTGCAAGTTCTTCGAGCAATGTAAGGCGCGTCCCATCTATTCCTCATTTGACAGAGTTTGACTCTCATTCATAACCTCAGTCCTTTAAAACTTGTAAGAGCATGTAGAAATTGTTGGTTTTCACTAGCTGTGTTGAGTGCAACTTGTGCGATCAATGTTGAGCGCGTCTCATTTATTCCTGATTTGAAAGAGTTTGAATCTCGGTCATAAGCTCAGTCTTCAAAATCTTTTTAGAGGTTTTTAATAACTTTGGTGAGTACCATTTTTTTTTTATTTAGAAAAAAATTTTTTTGTTTAACTAAGACTAGTGAGCGGCACGACGGAAGACTTGTGGTTGTAGTTGTAGTTTTCTTTTTATTTCCTACGCGTTTCGTCTCTCACGGAGACTTCATCAGGGAATGAATAAAACTAACATAGAACAGCATATTTAACACATTCGTGTTTCTAAGTTTAACTTAACATGGAAGTGATTAATAATAAAAACATGCTGTTGCCGGAGGTTACAAAAAACGCCCAAAATACGTATGTGATTGCGTGTTGTTAAAGATTGGAAGCCATACTATTAGCGCTAATCGTATGGCCCCCAAACTTTAACAACACGCAATCACATACGTATTTTGGGCGTTTTTTTGTAACGTCCGGCAACAGCATGTTTTTATTATTAATCACTTCCATGTTAAGTTAAACTTAGAAACACGAATGTGTTAAATATGCTGTTCTATGTTAGTTGTATTCATTCCCTGATCAAGTCTCCTTGAGAGACGAAACGCGTAGGAAATGAAAAGAAAACTACAACTACAACTACAAGTCTTCCGTCGTGCCGCTCACTAGTCTTAGTTAAAAAATTGTATTCGCTATCTTGGAGACGCCACATGGGAGACCAAAGCTGTAGTGGACTCAAGAAACATAACAAATCGCTCTCTTTGTCCAAGAAGGGCAGAGGAGCCTCCCTTGAGAGACAAGCGAATGCGAGAGATTCGCAAATTGCAGAACTCCGTAGCGTTAATGTCACCGAACCGGCCGACCATGACGAGAGCTTTCCAGATGCCGTACTTGATCCCGCGTTTGTGTCCATCTTGAAAAAGAAAGTCCACTCGCTGGTAGACACAGAAAGCACTCTCTCTCGCTCGCGGGGGAGAATTCAGCATTTGGAGGAACAACTCCAGCAGAAAACAGTCCCCAAAGGTCTGAAGATCAAGTCTCTCAAAGCAAAAAGTACGTCAGAGGATCTTCAGGAGAAGTTTGATCAAATTATCCGCGAAGCGGAACTTAAACTTCTGGACGCCAACGCTGGAGAGTCTGCGAAAAGAAATCTTGGAAATTTAGAAATAGATCCAAAATTCTCAAGAGGACTTACAAGTTACCATAGCCACATGGAGATCCTCATTTCCACTGAAAGACGAGAAATACACGAAGAAGGCGGATTCACTGGCATTGTATGCCAGACAATTCGTAGATGATTTCTACTTTCAATGCGCAGCTCGTAACACGTCCAAAGCTCTCCAAGAATCCCTGAATAAAGAAGAAAAAGCCAGGAAACGCCAACTTGGAATGGAGACCGACTTTGCAGTCACCGAGGATTCTATCCGGGACATTGTTAAAGCCGAGGTTATGCGTCTCAACAGAGCTGAACAAGGAGCTAGAAACTCTCGCGGGTCGCTCGAGTCGCAAAGATGACGCAGCCTCGAACAGTGTAAATAAAACCCAGCGGATAAGTAGATCCTCCTCCAAAGGCCGTAATTCTCGCCAGCGAAGCCAAAGCACGGGCCCTAATTCCCGAAAGCGTAGCCAAAGCATGGGCCGTAAAAACCTGCAACGCAGGCAATCATCCAGCAGAAAGAAACAGCAGCGCCGCCAATCGTCCAGCAACAATTGGCGAGTTTCACTACCAAAAAACGGCCACGGCAGAGACGCCGGCCACGGAACGTAGACTGTCGATCGCTTTACAGCAAATGGCTCTTCTCTATGGCTAAACGACCTTTGTACGACCTCCTACCAAGAAATTCGGAATTCCACAATTTCACTTCTCTGCATTTGACTGATCGTCAGGCTAGAATCATAGGCTTGGGTTTAAAAGGCCCACGCTGAAACCTCCTGACCTGGCGCAGTTTAACATGCAAATTCAGGGCTTTTGTCGCAGTGTCCGTTTACATAACATGTTCGAGGGAGAGCCGGATGACCCCGACTTTAACCCAAGACTTTATGTGAAATCCACCTGGAATCCTCCACGTGAAGATCCAGAACTTGAGGACAGGCTGCACGAAATTCGCAAGGAATTGCTGCAAAACATCAGGCAAAACAAGCCGCACTGGAGACGAAATCGTTCTGCTCTAGATCGTGAGGAACTCAACCAGATAACCAGTGACAAATCTGTCAGAGTTTTGAATACCGACAAGAATCTCGGACCAGCTCTAGTGTCGACTGATTGGTTGAAAAATGAGACTATGAGACAGCTCAATGACAAACAATCCTATTCTCTCATAAGTTATGAAGAATGGATCCTGAAACATGGTCAGGTAATCGACACTCGCGAAAAACATATGCTAACTTTTAGCAGATTTATCACCTCTAATGCCGCTAAATTCTTGCGTAGTTACGATCAGTTGTTTTGCCCGGCTAAGTTCTACATTATACCTAAGATACACAAAACCCCTATGGTGGGTCGGCCTATTGCGGCTTCGCATAGTTACATCACACGACCTCTGAGTATTTTTGTAGATGAATATGTTAAGCCTAGACTCAAACTGCCTACTGTTCTTAGGGATACTGGAGAACTGATTGAAACGCTTGCGTCTATCAGGTTGCCACCACAGTGCTTTCTTGTCACGGCAGATGTCATCTCACTTTATCCCAATGTGGATACTAAGAAAGCACTAGTGGCCCTTGACCTGCTTCTTCGGGAGGCAGGAGCGCCTGATACGCCACTTTTGATTCAGTTCTCTAGACTGGTTTTTGAGAATAACTTCCTCAAAACCGAATTTAGCGGGGATATTTTTCACTAAACCTTTGGGATCGCTATGGGAACCCCTTTTGCAGTCACGGCCGCTAATGCTTTCATGTATTACTTAGAAAACGATGTTGTCACGCAATTTTCTAGTAATTTACTCTTATATAAGCGGTTCATCGATGACATTTTCCTTATCTGGAGAGGTCCCAAAGAAACCCTATTGGAGTTTCTTAGTTGTCTCAATCACAAGAATGATCGTATCAAACTCACGTATGTTATTGACCAGAGTAGTATTTCGTTTCTGGATCTATTCCTCTACAAGGATGTCAATTGTAGTACTCTGCAGTTTACTACCTATCAGAAGCCGCTTAATAAGTATCTGTACATTCCTTATGAGTCCTTTCATCCCGCGAGCAACAAAAGAGCCTTTATTAGAGGTGAGCTTATGCGCTATACAAGAAATAGTTCGACATTTAAGGCTTTTAGCGAAACACGTGAGAAATTCTGGAGGCGTCTTAGGCTTCGCGGGTACCCAGTGAGCTTTTTGCTTCCTATTTTTAGGGAAGTTAAATACAGTGGCAGAACTCGGTGGCTTTCTAGAAAGGTCAAGTCACGCAACCGTAGAATGGTAGTCTTTCAATCGACATTTTAACTGCAGCCACGCTAACATCAAGCGTGTTATCCAGAGGCATTTACCAGATTTAGACTGCATCGTTAGTTATAAATCTCCTACAGCTTTGGTGAGTACTACGGGTGTGAAGGGTTCCTGATTTCCGAGATTTAAACTCTCTGCCATAACCTCACTCTTTTAAAACTTGTAAGAGCATGTTGAAAGTAGGTGGTTTACACAAGCTGTGAAGAGCACCACTTGTGCGCAAGGTATACGGCGCGTCCCATCAATAACTGACTTTCGAGAATTTGACTCTCGGTGATAATCCCACTCTTTAAAACTTGTAAGAGAGTGTTCAAGGTAAGTGGTTTTTACTAGCAATGATAAGTACTACATGTGCGAGCAATATGGAACGCGTCCCATCTATTCTTGATTTGACAGATTTTCAGTCTCGCTCATAATCTCGCTCAATTAAAACTAGCTGTGAAGAGCACCATATGTCCGCGCAGTGTGGACAACGTGCCATCTATAACTGTCTTTCGAGAGTTTGACTCTTGGTCATAACCCCACTATTTAAAACTTGTAAAAGCGTGTTGAAAGAAAGTGGTTTTAACTAGCTGTGATTAGTACTACTTGTGCGAGCGATAATGGAGTACGTCCCATAAATTCCTGATTTGCGAAGATTTGAATCTCAGTAATAAACTCAATCTTTTACACAGAGTTTGACTCTTGGACATAACCTCACTCTTTTAAAACTTGTAAGACCATGTTGAAAGTAGGTGGTTTTTACTAGCTGTGAGGAGCCATTTGTCCGCACGGTGTGGAGGGCGTTCCATCAATAACTGACTTTCAAGAATTTAACTCTCGGTCATAATCCCACTGTTTGAAAACTTGCAAGAGCGTCTTGAAAGTAAGTGGTTTTAACTAGCTGTGATGAGTGGAACTTGTGCGAGCAATGTGGAGCGCCTCCCATTAATTCTTATTTCTCATAGTTTCAGTCTCGGTCATAAGCTCACTAGTTTAAAAGTTGTGAGAGGATTTTGAAAGAAGGTGGTTTTTACTATCTGTGATGAATAGCACTTGTGCACGCGGTGTGCAGTGCGTCCCATCAATACCTGACTTTCCAGAATTTTACTCTCGGTGATTACCTCACTCGTTTAAAAGTTGTAAGAGCATGTTGAAAGTAAGTGGTTTTTACTAGCTGTGATGTGTGCAAGTTCTGCGACAATGTAAGGCGCGTCCCGTCTATTCCTCATTTGACAGAGTTTGACTCTCATTCATAACCTCAGTCCTGTAAAACTTGTAAGAGCATGTAGAAATTGTTGGTTTTCACTAGCTGTGTTGAGTGCAACTTGTGCGATCAATGTGGAGCGCGTCCCATTAATTCCTGATTTGAAAGAGTTTGACTCTCGCTCATAAGCTCACTCTTCCAAATCTTTTTAGAGTTTTTTAATAGCTTTGGTGAGTACTACGGGTGTGAAGGGTTCCTGATTTCCGAGATTTAAACTCTCTGCCATAACCTCACTCTTTTAAAACTTGTAAGAGCATGTTGAAAGTAGGTTTTTTACATAAGCTGTGAAGAGCACCACTTGTGCGCAAGGTATACGGCGCGTCCCATCAATAACTGACTTTCGAGAATTTGACTCTCTGTCATAATCCTACTCTTTTAAAACTGGTAACATCGTGTTGCAAGTAAGTGGTTTTTACTAGCTATTTTAACTACTACTTGTGCTAGCGATATGGAGGGGGTCCCATCTATTGCTGATTTGAGACAGTTTCACTCTCGGTCATAACCTCGCTCGTTTAAAACTTGTAAGAGCATCTTGAAAATAAGTTGTTTTCCTCGCTGCGATGAGTAATACTTGTGCGCAAGTTGTGGAGCCTTGCTGAATTAAAACTTGTAAGAGCATGTTGATAGTAACTGTTTTTTTCTAGCTGTGATGAGTGCAATATGTGCGAGCAATGTGTAGCGCGTCCAATCAATTCCTGATTGGAGACAATTTGACCCTCGGTCTTAATTTCACTCTTTTAAAACCTGTCAGAGCATGTTCAAAGTAAGTGGCTTTTACTAGCTTTTAGCTACGGGTGTGCACGGTTTGCAGCAAATACCATCAAATCTTAACATTGGAGAATTTGACCCTTGGTCATAATCCCACTCTTTTAAAACTTGTAAGAGAGTGTTCAAGGTAAGTGGTTTTTACTAGCTTTGATAAGGAACATGTGCGAGGAATATGGAACACGTCCCATCTCATCTTGATGTGACAGCGTTTCAGTCTCGGTCATAACCTTGCTGAAATAAAACTTGTAAGAGCATGTTGAAAGTTAGTGTTTTTTTCTAGCTGTGATGAGTTCAAGTTGTGCGAGCAATGTGGAGCGCGTCCCATCAATTCCTAATTGGAGACAGTTTGACCCTCGGTCTTAATCTCACTCTTTTAAAACCTGTCTGAGCCTTTTCAAATTAAGTGGTTTTTACTAGTTTTGATGTGTACTACGGGTGTGCAGGGTATGGAGCGCGTCCCATCTATTCCTTATTTTCGAGGGTTTTAATCTCGGTAACAAACTCACTCATTTAAAACGTGTAAGAGCATGTTGAAAGTAAGTGGCTTTTACTAGCTGTGATTAGTACTACCTTTGCCTTCGGTGTGGTGGGTTAAAGTAACTTGTTTTCTCTTTTAGGGATGAGTACTATCGGAGCGTACAGTGTGGAGCGCGTCCGATCAATTCCTGATTTACGAGAGTTTGACTATCGGTCTTAATCTCACTCTTTTAAAACCTGTAAGAGCACGTTGAAAGAAAGTGGTTTTTACTATCTGTCATGACTACTACTTTTGTGCGCGGTGTGCAGCGCTTCCCATCAATTCCTGTTTTGCGAGAGTTTAACTCTCCGTCATAACCTCACTCTTTGAACACTTTTAAGAGCGTATTGAAAGTAAGTTGTTTTCACTAGCTGTGACTAGTGCTCCTTGTGCGAGCGATATGGAGCGCGTGGTATAAATTCCTGATTTGCGAGGATTTGAATCTCGGTAATAAACTCATTCTTTTACACAGAGTTTGACTCTTGCAGATAACCTCACAATTATAAAAGTTGTAAGAGCATGTTGAAAGTAGATGGTTTTTACTAGCTGTGCAGAGCACCACTTGTCCGCACGGTGTGGAAAACGTTCCATCAATAACTATCTTTGGAGAGTTTGAGTCTTGGTCATAAGCGCACTGTTTAAAACACAGAGTTTGACTCTTGGAGATAACCTAACAATTATAAAATTTGTAAGAGCATGTTGAAAGTCGATGGTTTTTACTAGCTGTGAAGAGCACCACTTGTCAGCACGGTGTGGACAAGTTGCCATCAATAACTGTCTTTCGAGAGTTTGACTCTTGGTCATAACCCCACTATTTAAAACTTGTAAAAGCGTGTTGAAAGAAAGTGGTTTTAACTAGCTGTGATTAGTACTACTTGCGCGAGCGATATGGAGTACGTCCCATAAATTCCTGATTTGCGAGGATTTGAATCTCGGTAATAAACTCAATCTTTTACACAGAGTTTGACTCTTGGACATAACCTCACTCTTTTAAAACTTGTAAGAGCATGTTGAAAGTAGGTGGTTTTTACTAGCTGTGAAGACGCACGGTGTGGAGGGCTTTCCATCAATAACCGACCGTTGAGAATTTAACTCTCGGTCATAATCCCACTGTTTGAAAACTTGCAAGAGCGTGTTGAAAGTAAGTGTTTTTTTTCTAGCTGTGATGAGTGCAACTTGTGCGAGCAATGTGGAGCGCCTCCCATTAATTCTTATTTCTCAGAGTTTCAGTCTCGGTCATAAGCTCACTAGTTTAAAAGTTGTGAGAGGATTTTGAAAGAAGGTGGTTTTTACTATCTGTGATGAGTAGCACTTGTGCACGCGGTGTGCAGCGCGTCCCATCAATACCTCACTTTCGAGAATTTTACTCTCGGTCATTACCTCACTCGTTTAAAAATTGTAAGAGCATGTTGAAAGTAAGTGGTTTTTACTAGCTGTGATGTGTGCAAGTTGTGCGGGAAAAGTAAGGCGTTTCCCGTCTATTCCTCATTTGACAGAGTTTGACTCTCATTCAAAACCTCAGTCCTTTAAAACTTGTAAGAGCATGTAGAAATTGGTGGTTTTCACTAGCTGTGTTGAGTGCAACTTGTGCGATCAATGTGCAGCGCGTGCCATTAATTCCTGATTTGAAAGAGTTGGAAACTCGGTCATAATCTAACTCTTCCAAATCTTTTTCGAGGTTTTAATAGCTTTGGTGAGTACTACGGGTGTGAAGGGTTCCTGATTTGCGAGATTTAAACTCTCTGCCATAACCTCACTCTTTTAAAACTTGTAAGAGCATGTAGAAATGGGTGGGTTTCACTAGCTGTGTTGATTGCAACTTGTGCGATCAATGTGGAGCGCGTCCAATTAATTCCTGATTTGAAAGAGTTTGACTCTCGGTCATAAGCTCACTCTTGCAAATCTTTTAGAGGTTTTTAATAGCTTTGGTGAGTACTACGGAGCGATATGGAGCGCGTCCCATAAAAATTCTTGATTTGCAAGGGTTGCAATCTCCGTTGTAACCTCACTCTTTTAAAACTTTAAGAGCTGTCGAATGTAAGTAGTTTTTTACAATCTGTGATGAGTACTACCTTTGTGCACTGTGTGCAGTCCGTCGAACCAAATCCTGACTTTGGAGAATTTGACTCTCGGTCATAATATAAAAAATAATAATTTACAATTTCTAGGAGTGTGTTGAAAGTTAGTGGTCTTTATTAGCTGTTTTAAGTACTACTTTTGCTAGCGATATGGAGCCGGTCCAATCTATTCCTGATTTCAGACAGTTTAACTCTCGGTCATAACCTCGCTCGTTTAAAACTTGTAAGAGCATCTTGAAAATTAGTTGCTTTTTTTTAGGTCCGATGAGAAATACTTTTTCGCAAGGTGTGGAGTCTCGCTGAACTAAAACTTGTAAGAGCATTTTGATAGTAAGTGTTTTTTCTAGCTGTGAAGAGTGCAACTTGTGCGAGAAATGAGAAGCGCATCCCATCAATTCCTGATTGGAGAGAGTTTGACTCTCGATCTTAATCTGACTCTTTTAAAAATTGTAAGAGCATGTTCAAAGTAAGTGGGTTTTACTAGCTTTGATGAGTACTACGGGTGTGCACGGTGTTCAGCGCATCCCATCAGATCGTGACTATGAACAATTTGAGCCTTGGTCATAATCCCACTCTTTTAAAACTAATAAGAGAGTGTTCAAGGTAAGTGATTTTTACTAGCAGTGATAAGTACTACATGTGCGAGCAATATAGAACGCGCCCCATCTATTCTTGATTTGACAGTTTTTCAGTCTCCCTCATAATCTCGCTCAATTAAAACTTGTAAGAGCATGTTGAAAGTCAGTGTTTTTTTCTAGCTGTGATGAGTGCAACTTGTGCGAGAAAAGTGGAGCGCATCCTATCAATTCCTGATTGAAGAGTTTGACCCTCGGTCTTAATCTCACTCTTTTAAAAGCTGTCAGAGCATGTTCAAAGTAAGTGGTTTTTACTAGCTTTGATGAGTGCTACGGGTGTGCACGATGTGCAGCGCATCCCATCAAATCTTGACTTTGGAGAATTTGAGCCTTGGTCATAATCCCACTCTTTTAAAACTTGTAAGAGAGTGTTCAAGGTAAGTGGTTTTTACTAGCAGTGATAAGTACTACGTGTGCGAGCAATATGGAACGCGTCCCATCTATTCTTGATTTGACAGATTTTCAGTCTCGCTGATAATCTCGCTCAATTAAAACTTGTAAGAGCATGTTGACAGTAAGTCTTTTTTTCTAGCTGTGATGAGTGGAAATTGTGCGAGCAATGTGGAGCGCATCCCATCAATTCCTGATTGGAGACAGTTTGACCCTGGGTCTTCATCTCACTCTTTTAAAGGCTGTCAGAGCATGTTCAAAGTAAGTGGTTTTAACTAGCTTTGATGAGTACTACTGTTGTGCACGGTGTGCAGCGCATCCCATCAAATCTTGACTTTGGAGAATTTGAGCCTTGGTCATAATCCCACTCTTTTAAAACTTGTAAGAGAGTGTTCAAGGTAAGTGGATTTTTCTAGCAGTGATAAGTACTACATGTGCGAGCAATATGGAACGCGTCCCATCTATTCTTGATTTGACAGATTTTCAGTCTCGCTTATAATCTCGCTCAATTAAAACTAGCTGTGAAGAGCACCACTTGTCCGCACGGTGTGGACAAGTTGCCATCAATAACTGTCTTTCGAGAGTTTGACTCTTGGTCATAACCCCACTATTTAAAACTTGTAAAAGCGTGTTGAAAGAAAGTGGTTTTAACTAGCTGTGATTAGTACTACTTGTGCGAGCGATATGGAGTGCGTCCCATAAATTCGTTATTTGCGAGGATTTCAATCTCGGTAATAAACTCAATCTTTTACACAGAGTTCGACTCTTGGACAAAACCTCACTCTTTTAAAACTTGTAAGAGCATGTTGAAAGTAGGTGGTTTTAGTAGCTGTGAAGAGCCATTTGTTCGCACGGTGTGGAGGGCGTTCCATCAATAACTGACTTTCGAGAATTTAACTCTCGGTCATAATCCCACTCTTTTAAAACTTGCAAGAGCGTGTTGAAAGTAAGTGGTTTTAACTAGCTGTGATGAGTGCAACTTGTGCGGGCAATGTGAAGCCCCTCCTATCAGTTGTTATTTCTCAGAGTTTCAGTCTCGGTGATCAGCTCACTAGTTTAAAAGTTGTGAGAGGATTTTGAAAGAAGGGGGTTTTCACTGTCTGTGATGAGTAGCACTTGTGGAAGCGGTGTGCAATACCTGACTTTCGAGAATTTTACTCTCGGTCATTACCTCACTCGTTTAAAAGTTGTAAGAGCATGTTGAAAGTAAGTGGTTTTTACTAGCTGTGATGTGTGCAAGTTCTGCGAGCAATGTAAGGCGCGTCCCGTCTATTCCTCATTTGACAGCATGTTGAAAGTAAGCGTTTTTTTCTAGCTGTGAAGAGTGCAAATTGTGCGAGCAATGTGGAGCGCATACCATCAATTCCTGATTGGAGACAGTTAAACCCTCGGGTGTGCACGGTGTGCAGCTCATCCCATGAAATCTTGACTTTGGAGAATGAGCCTTGGTCATAATCCCACTCTTTTAAAACTTGTAAGAGAGTGTTGACAGTGAGTGTTTTTTTCTAGCTGTGATGGGTGCAAGTTGTGCGAGCAATGTGGAGCGCATCCCATCAATTCCCTGATTGGAAACAGTTTGACCCTCGGTCTTAATTTCACTCTTTTAAAAGCTGTCAGGGCATGTTAAAAGTATGTGTTTTTTACTAGCTTTGATGAGTACTACGGGTGTGCACGGTGTGCAGCACATCCCATCAGATCTTGACTTTGGAGAATTTGAGCCTTGGTCATAATCCCACTCTTTTAAAACTTGTAAGAGAGTGTTCAAAGTAAGTGTTTTTTTCTAGCAGTGATAAGTACTACATGTGCGAGCAATATGGAACGCGTCCCATCTATTCTTGATTTGACAGATTTTCAGTCTCGCTTATAATCTCGCTCAATTAAAACTAGCTGTGAAGAGCACCACTTGTCGCACGGTGTGGGCAACGTGCCATCAATAACTGTCTTTCGAGAGTTTGACTCTTGGTCATAACCCCACTATTTAAAACTTGTAAAAGCGTGTTGAAAGAAAGTGGTTTTAACTAGCTGTGATTAGTACTACTTGTGCAAGCGATATGGAGGGCGTCCCATAAATTCCTGATTTACGAGGATTTGAATCTCGGTAATAAACTCAATCTTTTACACAGAGTTTGACTCTTGGACATAACCTCACGCTTTTAAAACTTGTAAGAGCATGTTGAAAGTAGGTGGTTTTTACAAGCTGTGAAGAGCCATTTGTCCGCACGGTGTGGAGGGCGTTCCATCAATAACCGACCGTCGAGAATTTAACTCTCGGTCATAATCCCACTGTTTGAAAACTTGCAAGAGCGTGTTGAAAGTAAGTGGTTTTAACTAGCTGTGATGAGTGCAACTTGTGCGAGCAATGTGGAGCGCCTCCCATCAATTCTTATTTCTCAGAGTTTCAGTCTCGGTGATAAAATCACTAGTTTAAAAGTTGTGAGAGGATTTTGAAAGAAGGTGGTTTTTACTATCTGTGATGAGTGGCACTTGTGCACGCGGTGTGCAGCGCGTCCCATCAATACCTGACTTTCGAGAATTTTACTCTCGGTCATTACCTCACTAGTTTAAAAGTTGTAAGAGCATGTTGAAAGTAAGTGGTTTTTACTACCTGTGAGGTGTGCAAGTTCTGCGAGCAATGTAAGGCGCGTCCCGTCTATTCCTCATTTGATAGAGTTTGACTCTCATTCATAACCTCAGTCCTTTAGAACTTGTAAGAGCAGGTAGAAATTGGTGGTTTTCACTAGCTGTGTTGATTGCAACTTGTGCGATCAATCTGGAGCGCGTCCAATTAATTCCTGATTTGAAAGAGTTTGACTCTCGGTTAAAGCTCACTCTTCCAAATCTTTTTAGAGGTTTTTAATAGCTTTGGTGAGTTCTACGGGTGTGAAGGGTTCCTGATTTCCGAGATTTAAACTCTCTGCCATAACCTCACTCTTTTAAAACTTGTAAGAGCATGTTGAAATTAGACTTGTTTACCCAAGCTGTAAAGAGAGCCACTTGTGCGCAGGTATACGGCGCGTCCCATCAATAACTGACTTTCGACAATTTGACTCTCGGTCATAATCCTACTCTTTGAAAAGTGGTAACATCGTGTGGAAAGCAAGTGGTTTTTACCAGCTGTGATTAGTACTACTTGTGCGGCGATATGGAGCGCGTCCCATAAATTCTTGATTTGCAAGGGTTGCAATCTCCGTCATAAACTCACTGCTTTAAAACTTTAAGAGCTGTTGAATGTAAGCAGTTTTTACCATCTGTGATGAGTACTAATTTTGTGCACTGTGTGCAGTCCGCGCCACCAAATTCTCACTTTGGAGAATTTGACTCTCGTTCATAATCTAAATAATAATAATTTAAAAGTTGTAAGAGCGTGTTGAAAGTGAGTGGTCCTTACTAGCTGTCTTAAGTACTACTTGTGCTAGCGATATGGAGCGGGTCCCATCTATTACTTATTTGAGACAGTTTCACTCTCGGTCATAACTTCGCTCGTTAAAAACTTGTAAGAGCATCTTGAAAATAAGTTTTTTTTTAGCTGCGATGAGTAATACTTCTTCGCAAGGTGTGGAGTCTCGCTGAATTAAAACTTGTAAGAGCATGTTTAAAGTAAGTGTTTTTTCTAGCTGTGAAGAGTGCAACTTGTGCGAGCAATGTGGAGCGCATCCCATCAATTCCTGATTGGATAGAGTTTGACTCTCGGTCTTCATTTCTCTCTTTAAAAATTGTAAGAGCATGTTTAAAGTAAGTTGTTTTTACTAGCTTTGATGAGTACTACGGGTGTGCACGGTGTGCAGTGCATCCCATCAAATCTTGACTTTGGAGAATTTGAGCCTCTGTGATAATCCCACTCTTTTAAAACTTGTAAGAGAGTGTTCAATGTAAGTTGTTTTTACAAGAAGTGATAAGTACTACATGTGCGAGCAATATGGAACGCGTCCCATCTATTCTTGATTTGACAGATTTTCAGTCTCGCTCATAATCTCGCTCAATTAAAACTTGTAAGCGCATGTTGACAGTAAGTGTTTTTTTCTAGCTGTGATGACTGCAAGTTGTGCGAGCAATGTGGAGTGCATCCCGTCAATTACTGATTGGAGACAGTTTGACCCTCGGTCTTAATCTCACTCTTTTAAAAGCTGTCAGAGCATGTTCAAAGTAAGTGGTTTTTACTAGCTTTGATGAGTACTACGGGTGTGTACGGTGTGCAGCGCATCCCATCAAATCTTGACTTTGGAGAATTTGAGCCTTTGTCATAATCCCACTCTTTTAAAACTTGTAAGAGAGTGTTCAAGGTAAGTGGTTTTGCCTAGCAGTGATAAGTACTACATGTGCGAGCAATATGGAACGCGTCCCATCTATTCTTGATTTGACAGATTTTCAGTCTCGCTCATAATCTCGCTCAATTAAAACTAGCTGTGAAGAGCACCACTTCTCCGCAAGGTGTGGACAACGTGCCATCAATAACTGTCTTTGGAGAGTTTGACTCTTCGTCATAACCCCAGTATTTAAAACTTGTAAAAGCGTATTGAAAGAAAGTGGTTTGAACTAGCTCTGATTAGTACTACTTGTGCGAGTGATATGGAGTGCGTCCCATAAATTCCTGATTTGCGAAGATTTGAATCTCAGTAATAAACTCAATCTTTTACACAGAGTTTGACTCTTAGACATGACCTCGCTCTTTTAAAACTTGTAAGAGCATGTTGAAAGTAGGTGGTTTTTACTAGCTGTGAGGAGCCATTTGTCCGCATTGTGTGGAGGGCGTTCCATCAATAACTGACTTTCGAGAATTTAACTCTCCGTCATAATCCCACTGTTTGAAAACTTGTAAGAGCGTCTTGAAAGTAAGTGGTTTTAACTAGCTGTGATGAGTGGAACTTGTGCGAGCAATGTGGAGCGCCTCCCATTAATTCTTATTTCTCAGAGTTTTAGTCTCGGTGATAAGCTCACTAGTTTAAAAGTTGTGAGAGGATTTTGAAAGAAGGTGGTTTTTGCTATCTGCGATGAGTAGCACTTGTGCACGCGGTGTGGAGCGCGTCCCATCAATACCTGACTTTCGAGAATTTTACTCTCGGTGATTACCTCACTCGTTTAAAAGTTGTAAGAGCATGTTGAAAGTAAGTGGTTTTTACTAGCTGTGATGTGTGCAAGTTCTGCGAGCAATGTAAGACGCGTCCTATCCATTCCTTATTTGACAGAGTTTGACTCTCATTCATAACCTCAGTCCTCTAAAACTTGTAAGAGCATGTAGAAATTGTTGGTTTTCACTAGCTGTGTGGAGTGCAACTTGTGCGATCAATGTGGAGTGCGTCCCATTAATTCCTGATTTGAAAGAGTTTGACTCTCGCTCATAAGCTCACTCTTCCAAATCTTTTTAGAGTTTTTTAATAGCTTTTAATAGCTGCTACGGGTGTGAAGGGTTCCTGATTTCCGAGATTTAAACTATCTGCCATAACCTCACTCTTTTCAAACTTGTAAGAGAGTGTTTTTTACTAGCAGTGATAAGTACTACATGTGCGAGCAATATGGAACGCGTCCCATCTATTCTTGATTTGACAGATTTACAGTCTCGCTCATAATCTCGCTCAATTAAAATTTTTAAGAGCATGTTGACAGTAAGTGTTTTTTTCTAGCTGTGAAGAGTGCAACTTGTGCGGGCAATGTGGAGCGCATCCCATCAATTCCTGATTGGAGAGAGTTTGACCCTCGGTCTTAATCTCACTCTTTTAAAAGCTGTCAGAGCATGTTCAAAGTAAGTGGTTCTTACTAGCTTTGATGAGTGCTACGGGTGTGCACGATGTGCAGCGCATCCCATCAAATCTTGACTTTGGAGAATTTGAGCCTTGGTCATAATCCCACTCTTTTAAAACTTGTAAGAGAGTGTTCAAGGTAAGTGGTTTTTACTAGCAGTGATAAGTACTACATGTGCGAGCAATATGGAACGCGTCCCATCTATTCTTGATTTGACAGATTTTAAGTCTCGCCCATAACCTCGCTCAATTAAAACTAGCTGTGAAGAGCACCATATGTCCGCACGGTGTGGACAACGTGCCATCTATAACTGTCTTTCGAGAGTTTGACTCTTGCTCATAACCCCACTCGTTTAAAAGTTGTAAGAGCATGTTGAAAGTAAGTGGTTTTTACTAGCTGTGATGTGTGCAAGTTCTGCGAGCAATGTAAGGCGCGTCCTGTCTATTCCTCATTTGACAGAGTTTGACTCTCATTTAAAACCTCAGTCCTTTAAAACTTGTAAGAGCATGTAGAAATTGGTGGTTTTCACTAGCTGTGGTGAGTGCAACTTGTGCGATCAATGTTGAGCGCGTCCCATTAATTCCTGATTTGAAAGAGTTTGACTCTCGGTCATAAGCTCACTCTTCCAAATCTTTTTAGAGGTTTTTAATAGCTTTGGTTAGTACTACGGGTGTGAAGGGTTCCTGATTTGCGAGATTTAAACTCCTTGCCATAACCTCGCTGTTTTAAAACTTGTAAGAGCATGTCGAAAGTAGGTGGTTTACATAAGCTGTGAAGAGCACCACTTGTGCGCAAGGTATAGGGCGCGTCCCATCAATAACTGACTTTCGAGAATTTTACTCTCTGTCTATTCCTACTCTTTTAAAACTGGTAACATCGTGTTGAAAATAAGTGGTTTTTACTAGCTTTTTGAAGTACTACTTGTGCTAGCGATATGGAGCGGGTCCCATCTATTGCTGATTTGAGACAGTTTCACTCTCGGTCATAACCTCGCTCGTTTAAAACTTGTAAAAGCATCTTGAAAATAAGTTGTTTTCCTAGCTGCGATGAGTAATACTTGTGCGCAAGTTGTGGAGCCTTGCTGAATTAAAACTTGTAAGAGCATGTTGATAGTAAGTGTTTTTTTCTAGCTGTGATGAGTGCAATATGTGCGAGCAATGTGTAGTGCGTCCAATCAATTCCTGATTGGAGACAGTTAGACCCTCGGTCTTAATTTCACTCTTTTAAAACCTGTCAGAGCATGTTCAAAGTAAGTGGCTTTTACTAGCTTTTAGCTACGGGTGTGCACGGTGTGCAGCAAATACCATCAAATCTTAACATTGGAGAATTTGATCCTTTGTCATAATCCCACTCTTTTAAAACTTGTAAGAGAGTGTTCAATGTAAGTGGTTTTTGCTAGCTTTGATAAGGAACATGTGCGAGGAATATGGAACACGTCCCATCTCATCTTGATTTGACAGCGTTTCAGTCTCGGTCATAACCTTGCTGAAATAAAACTTGTAAGAGCATGTTGAAAGTAAGTGTTTTTTTCTAGCTGTGATGAGTTCAAGTTGTGCGAGCAATGTGGAGCGCATCCAATCAATTCCTGATTGGAGACAGTTTGACCCTCCGTCTTAATCTCACTCTTTTAAAACCTTTCTGAGCCTTTTCAAATTAAGTGGTTTTTACTAGTTTTGATGTGTACTACGGGTGTGCAGGGTATGGAGCGCGTCCCATCTATTCCTGATTTTCGAGGGTTTTAATCTCGGTAACAAACTCACTCATTTAAAACGTGTAAGAGCATGTTGAAAGTAAGTGGCTTTTACTAGCTGTGATTAGTACTACCTTTGCCTTCGGTGTGGTGGGTTAAAGTAACTTGTTTTCTCTTTGAGGGATGAGTACTACCGGAGCGTACAGTGTGGAGCGCGTCCCATCAATTCCTGATTTACGAGAGTTTGACTATCGGTCTTAATCTCACTCTTTTAAAACCTGTAAGAGCACGTTGAAAGAAAGTGGTTTTTACTATCTGTGATGACTACTACTTTTGTGCGCGGTGTGAAGCGCTTCCCATCAATTCCTGTTTTGCGAGAGTTTAACTCTCCGTCATAACCTCACTCTTTGAACACTTTTAAGAGCGTATTGAAAGTAAGTTGTTTTCACTAGCTGTGACTAGTGCTCCTTGTGCGAGCGATATGGAGCGCGTGGTATAAATTCCTGATTTGCGAGGATTTGAATCTCGGTAATAAACTCATTCTTTTACACAGAGTTTGACTCTTGCAGATAACCTCACAATTATAAAAGTTGTAAGAGCATGTTGAAAGTAGATGGTTTTTACTAGCTGTGCAGAGCACCACTTGTCCGCACGGTGTGGAAAACGTTCCATCAATAACTATCTTTGGAGAGTTTGAGTCTTGGTCATAAGCGCACTGTTTAAAACACAGAGTTTGACTCTTGGAGATAACCTAACAATTATAAAACTTGTAAGAGCATGTTGAAAGTCGATGGTTTTTACTAGCTGTGAAGAGCACCACTTGTCCGCACGGTTTGGACAAGGTGCCATCTATAACTGTCTTTCGAGAGTTTGACTCTTGGTCATAACCCCACTATTTAAAACTTGTAAAAGCGTGTTGAAAGAAAGTGGTTTTAACTAGCTGTGATTAGTACTACTTGCGCGAGCGATATGGAGTACGTCCCATAAATTCCTGATTTGCGAGGATTTGAATCTCGGTAATAAACTCAATCTTTTACACAGAGTTTGACTCTTGGACATAACCTCACTCTTTTAAAACTTGTAAGAGCATGTTGAAAGTAGGTGGTTTTTACTAGCTGTGAAGACGCACGGTGTGGAGGGCTTTCCACCAATAACCCACCGTTGAGAATTTAACTCTCGGTCATAATCCCACTGTTTGAAAACTTGCAAGAGCGTGTTGAAAGTAAGTTGTTTTAACTAGCTGTGATGAGTGCAACTTGTGCGAGCAATGTGGAGCGCCTCCCATCAAAGCTTATTTCTCAGAGTTTCAGTCTCGGTGATAAAATCACTAGTTTAAAAGTTGTGAGAGGATTTTGAAAGAAGGTCGTTTTTACTATCTGTGATGAGTGGCACTTGTGCACGCGGTGTGCAGCGCGTCCCATCAATACCTGACTTTCGAGAATTTTACTCTCGGTCATTACCTCACTAGTTTAAAAGTTGTAAGAGCATGTTGAAAGTAAGTGGTTTTTACTAGCTGTGATGTGTGCAAGTTCTTTGAGCAATGTAAGGCGCATCCCGTCTATTCCTCATTTGATAGAGTTTGACTCTCATTCATAACCTGAGTCCTTTAGAACTTGTAAGAGCATGTAGAAATTGGTGGTTTTCACTAGCTGTGTTGATTGCAACTTGTGCGATCAATTAGGAGCGCGTCCAATTAATTCCTTATTTGAAAGAGTTTGACTCTCGGTTGAAAATCACTCTTCCAAATCTTTTTAGAGGTTTTTAATAGCTTTGGTGAGTACTACGGTTGGGAAGGGTTCCTGATTTCCGAGATTTAAACTCTCTGCCATAACCTCACTCTTTTAAAACTTGTAAGAGCATGTTGAAATTAGACTTGTTTACACAAGCTGTGAAGAGCACCACTTGTGCGCAAGGTATACGGCGCGTCCCATCAATAACTGACTTTCGAGAATTTGACTATCGGTCATAATCCTACTCTTTTAAAAGTGGTAACCCATAAATTCTTGATTTGCAAGGGTTGCAATCTCCGTCATAAACTCACTGTTTTAAAACTTTAAGAGCTGTTGAATGTAAGCAGTTTTTACCATCTGTGATGAGTACTAATTTTGTGCACTGTGTGCAGTCCGTCCCACCAAATCCTGACTTTGGAGAAGTTGACTCTCGTTCATAATCTAACTAATAATAATTTGAAAGTTGTAAGAGCGTGTTGAAAGTGAGTGGTCCTTACTAGCTGTCTTAAGTAGTACTTGTTATAGCGATATGGAGCGGGTCCCATCTATTCCTGATTTTAGACAGTTTCACTCTAGGTCATAACTTCGCTCGTTAAAAACTTGTAAGAGCATCTTGAAAATAAGTTTTTTTAGCTGCGATGAGTAATACTTGTTCGCAAGGTGTGGAGTCTCGCTGAATTAAAACTTGTAAGAGCATGTTAAAAGTAAGTGTTTTTTCCTGCTGTGAAGAGTGCAACTTGTGCGAGCAATGTGGAGCGCATCCCATCAATTCCTGATTGGAGAGAGTTTGACTCTCGGTCTTAATCTCTCTCTTTTAAAAATTGTAAGAGCATGTTCAAAGTAAGTGGTTTTTACTAGCTTTGATGAGTACTACGGGTGTGCACGGTGTGCAGCGCATCCCATCAAATCTTGACTTTGGAGAATTTGAGCCTTGGTCATAATCCCACTCTTTTAAAACTTGTAAGAGAGTGTTCAAGGTAAGTGGTTTTTACAAGCAATGATAAGTACTACATGTGCGAGCAATATGGAACGCGTCCCATCTATTCTTGATTTGACAGATTTTCAGTCTCGCTCATAATCTCGCTCAATTAAAACTAGGTGTGAAGAGCACCATATGTCCGCACGGTGTGGACAACGTGCCATCTATAACTGTCTTTCGAGAGTTTGACTCTTGGTCATAACCCCACTATTTAAAACTTGTAAAAGCGTGTTGAAAAAAAGTTGTTTTAACTAGCTCTGATTAGTACTACTTGTGCGAGCGATAATGGAGTACGTCCCATAAATTCCTGATTTGCGAAGATTTGAATCTCAGTAATAAACTCACTCTTTTACACAGAGTTTGACTCTTGGACATAAACTCGCTCTTTTGAAACTTGTAAGAGCATGTTGAAAGTAGGTGGTTTTTACTAGCTGTGAGGAGCCATTTGTCCGCACGGTGTGGAGGGCGTTCCATCAATAACTGACTTTCGAGAATTTAACTCTCGGTCATAATCCCACTGTTTGAAAACTTGCAAGAGCGTGTTGAAAGGAAGTGGATTTAACTAGCTGTGATGTGTGCAAGTTCTGCGAGCAATGTAAGGCGCGTCCCATCCATTCCTCATTTGACAGAGTTGACTCTCATTCATAACCTCAGTCCTCTAAAACTTGTAAGAGCATGTAGAAATTGTTGGTTTTCACTAGCTGTGTTGAGTTCAACTTGTGCGATCAATGTGGAGCGCGTCCCATTAATTTCTGATTTGAAAGAGTTTGACTCTCGGTCATACGCTCACTCTTCCAAATCTTTTTAGAGGTTTTTAATAGCTTTGGTGAGTACTACGGTTGTGAAGGGTTCCTGATTTCCGAGATTTAAACTCTCTGCCATAACCTCACTCTTTTCAAATTTGTAAGAGCATGTTGAAAGTAGGTGGTTTAAACAAGCTGTGAAGAGCACCACTTGTGCGCAAGGTATACGGCGCGTCCCATCAATAACTGACCTTTGAGAATTTGACTCTCGGTCATAATCCTACTCTTTTAAAAGTTGTAACATCGTGTGGAAAGTAAGTGGTTTTTACCAGCTGTAATTAGTACTACTTGTGTGGCGATATGGAGCGCGTCCCATAAATTCTTCATTTGCAAGGATAAATTTTTTATTTGCAAGGGGTGCCATCTCCGTCATAAACTCATTGTTTTAAAACCTTAAGAGCTGTTGAATGTAAGTAGTTTTTACCATGTGTGATGAGTACTACTTTTGTGCACTGTGTGTAGTCCGTCCCATCAATACCTGATTTTCGAGAATTTTACTCTCGGTGATTACCCCACTCGTTTAAAAGTTGTAAGAGCATGTTGAAAGTAAGTGGTTTTTACTAGCTGTGATGTGTGCAAGTTCTTCGAGCAATGTAAGGCGCGTCCCATCTATTCCTCATTTGACAGAGTTTGACTCTCATTCATAACCTCAGTCCTTTAAAACTTGTAAGAGCATGTAGAAATTGTTGGTTTTCACTAGCTGTGTTGAGTGCAACTTGTGCGATCAATGTTGAGCGCGTCTCATTTATTCCTGATTTGAAAGAGTTTGAATCTCGGTCATAAGCTCAGTCTTTTCAAATCTTTTTAGAGGTTTTTAATAACTTTGGTGAGTACCAATTTTTTTTTATTTAGAAAAAAATTTTTTTTTTAACTAAGACTAGTGAGCGGCACGACGGAAGACTTGTGGTTGTAGTTGTAGTTTTCTTTTTATTTCCTACGCGTTTCGTCTCTCACGGAGACTTCATCAGGGAATGAATAAAACTAACATAGAACAGCATATTTAACACATTCGTGTTTCTAAGTTTAACTTAACATGGAAGTGATTAATAATAAAAACATGCTGTTGCCGGAGGTTACAAAAAACGCCCAAAATACGTATGTGATTGCGTGTTGTTAAAGATTGGAAGCCATACTATTAGCGCTAATCGTATGGCCCCCAAACTTTAACAACACGCAATCACATACGTATTTTGGGCGTTTTTTGTAACGTCCGGCAAACAGCATGTTTTTATTATTAATCACTTCCATGTTAAGTTAACTTAGAAACACGAATGTGTTAAATATGTTCTATGTTAGTTGTATTCATTCCCTGATCAAGTCTCCTTGAGAGACGAAACGCGTAGGAAATGAAAAGAAAACTACAACTACAACTACAAGTCTTCCGTCGTGCCGCTCACTAGTCTTAGTTAAAAAATTGTATTCGCTATCTTGAGACGCCACATGGAGACCAAAGCTGTAGTGGACTCAAGAAACATAACAAATCGCTCTCTTTGTCCAAGAAGGGCAGAGGAGCCTCCCTTGAGAGACAAGCGAATGCGAGAGATTCGCAAATTGCAGAACTCCGTAGCGTTAATGTCACCGAAACGGCCGACCATGACGAGAGCTTTCCAGATGCCGTACTTGATCCCGCGTTTGTGTGTCTATCTTGAAAAAGAAAGTCCACTCGCTGGTAGACACAGAAAGCACTCTCTCTCGCTCGCGGGGAGAATTCAGCATTTGGAGGAACAACTCCAGCAGAAAACAGTCCCCAAAGGTCTGAAGATCAAGTCTCTCAAAGCAAAAAGTACGTCAGAGGAACTTCAGGAGAAGTTTGATCAAATTATCCGCGAAGCGGAACTTAAACTTCTGGACGCCAACGCTGGAGAGTCTGCGAAAAGAAAATCTTGGAAATTTAGAAATAGATCCAAAATTCTCAAGAGGACTTACAAGTTACCATAGCCACATGGAGATCCTCATTTCCACTGAAAGACGAGAAATACACGAAGAAGGCGGATTCACTGGCATTGTATGCCAGACAATTCGTAGATGATTTCTACTTTCAATGCGCAGCTCGTAACACGTCCAAAGCTCTCCAAGAATCCCTGAATAAAGAAGAAAAAGCCAGGAAACGCCAACTTGGAATGGAGACCGACTTTGCAGTCACCGAGGATTCTATCCGGGACATTGTTAAAGCCGAGGTTATGCGTCTCAACAGAGCTGAACAAGGAGCTAGAAACTCTCGCGGGTCGCTCGAGTCGCAAAGATGACGCAGCCTCGAACAGTGTAAATAAAACCCAGCGGATAAGTAGATCCTCCTCCAAAGGCCGTAATTCTCGCCAGCGAAGCCAAAGCACGGGCCCTAATTCCCGAAAGCGTAGCCAAAGCATGGGCCGTAAAAACCTGCAACGCAGGCAATCATCCAGCAGAAAGAAACAGCAGCGCCGCCAATCGTCCAGCAACAATTGGCGAGTTTCACTACCAAAAAACGGCCACGCAGAGACGCCGGCCACGGAACGTAGACTGTCGATCGCTTTACAGCAAATGGCTCTTCTCTATGGCTAAACGACCTTTGTACGACCTCCTACCAAGAAATTCGGAATTCCACAATTTCACTTCTCTGCATTTGACTGATCGTCAGGCTAGAATCATAGGCTTGGGTTTAAAGTTTAGGCCCACGCTGAAACCTCCTGACCTGGCGCAGTTTAACATGCAAATTCAGGGCTTTTGTCGCAGTGTCCGTTTACATAACATGTTCGAGGGAGAGCCGGATGACCCCGACTTTAACCCAAGACTTTATGTGAAATCCACCTGGAATCCTCCACGTGAAGATCCAGAACTTGAGGACAGGCTGCACGAAATTCGCAAGGAATTGCTGCAAAACATCAGGCAAAACAAGCCGCACTGGAGACGAAATCGTTCTGCTCTAGATCGTGAGGAACTCAACCAGATAACCAGTGACAAATCTGTCAGAGTTTTGAATACGACAAGAATCTCGGACCAGCTCTAGTGTCGACTGATTGGTTGAAAAATGAGACTATGAGACAGCTCAATGACAAACAACCTATTCTCTCATAAGTTATGAAGAATGGATCCTGAAACATGGTCAGGTAATCGACACTCGCGAAAAACATATGCTAACTTTTAGCAGATTTATCACCTCTAATGCCGCTAAATTCTTGCGTAGTTACGATCAGTTGTTTTGCCCGGCTAAGTTCTACATTATACCTAAGATACACAAAACCCCTATGGTGGGTCGGCCTATTGCGGCTTCGCATAGTTACATCACACGACCTCTGAGTATTTTTGTAGATGAATATGTTAAGCCTAGACTCAAACTGCCTACTGTTCTTAGGGATACTGGAGAACTGATTGAAACGCTTGCGTCTATCAGGTTGCCACCACAGTGCTTTCTTGTCACGGCAGATGTCATCTCACTTTATCCCAATGTGGATACTAAGAAAGCACTAGTGGCCCTTGACCTGCTTCTTCGGGAGGCAGGAGCGCCTGATACGCCACTTTTGATTCAGTTCTCTAGACTGGTTTTTGAGAATAACTTCCTCAAAACCGAATTTAGCGGGGATATTTTTCACTAAACCTTTGGGATCGCTATGGGAACCCCTTTTGCAGTCACGGCCGCTAATGCTTTCATGTATTACTTAGAAAACGATGTTGTCACGCAATTTTCTAGTAATTTACTCTTATATAAGCGGTTCATCGATGACATTTTCCTTATCTGGGAGGGTCCCAAAGAAACCCTATTGGAGTTTCTTAGTTGTCTCAATCACAAGAATGATCGTATCAAACTCACGTATGTTATTGACCAGAGTAGTATTTCGTTTCTGGATCTATTCCTCTACAAGGATGTCAATTGTAGTACTCTGCAGTTTACTACCTATCAGAAGCCGCTTAATAAGTATCTGTACATTCCTTATGAGTCCTTTCATCCCGCGAGCAACAAAAGAGCCTTTATTAGAGGTGAGCTTATGCGCTATACAAGAAATAGTTCGACATTTAAGGCTTTTAGCGAAACACGTGAGAAATTCTGGAGGCGTCTTAGGCTTCGCGGGTACCCAGTGAGCTTTTTGCTTCCTATTTTTAGGGAAGTTAAATACAGTGGCAGAACTCGGTGGCTTTCTAGAAAGGTCAAGTCACGCAACCGTAGAATGGTAGTCTTTCAATCGACATTTTAACTGCAGCCACGCTAACATCAAGCGTGTTATCCAGAGGCATTTACCAGATTTAGACTGCATCGTTAGTTATAAATCTCCTACAGCTTTGGTGAGTACTACGGGTGTGAAGGGTTCCTGATTTCCGAGATTTAAACTCTCTGCCATAACCTCACTCTTTTAAAACTTGTAAGAGCATGTTGAAAGTAGGTGGTTTACACAAGCTGTGAAGAGCACCACTTGTGCGCAAGGTATACGGCGCGTCCCATCAATAACTGACTTTCGAGAATTTGACTCTCGGTGATAATCCCACTCTTTAAAACTTGTAAGAGAGTGTTCAAGGTAAGTGGTTTTTACTAGCAATGATAAGTACTACATGTGCGAGCAATATGGAACGCGTCCCATCTATTCTTGATTTGACAGATTTTCAGTCTCGCTCATAATCTCGCTCAATTAAAACTAGCTGTGAAGAGCACCATATGTCCGCGCAGTGTGGACAACGTGCCATCTATAACTGTCTTTCGAGAGTTTGACTCTTGGTCATAACCCCACTATTTAAAACTTGTAAAAGCGTGTTGAAAGAAAGTGGTTTTAACTAGCTGTGATTAGTACTACTTGTGCGAGCGATAATGGAGTACGTCCCATAAATTCCTGATTTGCGAAGATTTGAATCTCAGTAATAAACTCAATCTTTTACACAGAGTTTGACTCTTGGACATAACCTCACTCTTTTAAAACTTGTAAGACCATGTTGAAAGTAGGTGGTTTTTACTAGCTGTGAGGAGCCATTTGTCCGCACGGTGTGGAGGGCGTTCCATCAATAACTGACTTTCAAGAATTTAACTCTCGGTCATAATCCCACTGTTTGAAAACTTGCAAGAGCGTCTTGAAAGTAAGTGGTTTTAACTAGCTGTGATGAGTGGAACTTGTGCGAGCAATGTGGAGCGCCTCCCATTAATTCTTATTTCTCATAGTTTCAGTCTCGGTCATAAGCTCACTAGTTTAAAAGTTGTGAGAGGATTTTGAAAGAAGGTGGTTTTTACTATCTGTGATGAGTAGCACTTGTGCACGCGGTGTGCAGTGCGTCCCATCAATACCTGACTTTCCAGAATTTTACTCTCGGTGATTACCTCACTCGTTTAAAAGTTGTAAGAGCATGTTGAAAGTAAGTGGTTTTTACTAGCTGTGATGTGTCCAAGTTCTGCGACAATGTAAGGCGCGTCCCGTCTATTCCTCATTTGACAGAGTTTGACTCTCATTCATAACCTCAGTCCTGTAAAACTTGTAAGAGCATGTAGAAATTGTTGGTTTTCACTAGCTGTGTTGAGTGCAACTTGTGCGATCAATGTGGAGCGCGTCCCATTAATTCCTGATTTGAAAGAGTTTGACTCTCGCTCATAAGCTCACTCTTCCAAATCTTTTTAGAGTTTTTTAATAGCTTTGGTGAGTACTACGGGTGTGAAGGGTTCCTGATTTCCGAGATTTAAACTCTATGCCATAACCTCACTCTTTTAAAACTTGTAAGAGCATGTTGAAAGTAGGTTTTTTTACATAAGCTGTGAAGAGCACCACTTGTGCGCAAGGTATCGGCGCGTCCCATCAATAACTGACTTTCGAGAATTTGACTCTCTGTCATAATCCTACTCTTTTAAAACTGGTAACATCGTGTTGCAAGTAAGTGGTTTTTACTAGCTATTTTAACTACTACTTGTGCTAGCGATATGGAGGGGGTCCATCTATTGCTGATTTGAGACAGTTTCACTCTCGGTCATAACCTCGCTCGTTTAAAACTTGTAAGAGCATCTTGAAAATAAGTTGTTTTCCTCGCTGCGATGAGTAATACTTGTGCGCAAGTTGTGGAGCCTTGCTGAATTAAAACTTGTAAGAGCATGTTGATAGTAACTGTTTTTTTCTAGCTGTGATGAGTGCAATATGTGCGAGCAATGTGTAGCGCGTCCAATCAATTCCTGATTGGAGACAATTTGACCCTCGGTCTTAATTTCACTCTTTTAAAACCTGTCAGAGCATGTTCAAAGTAAGTGGCTTTTACTAGCTTTTAGCTACGGGTGTGCACGGTGTGCAGCAAATACCATCAAATCTTAACATTGGAGAATTTGACCCTTGGTCATAATCCCACTCTTTTAAAACTTGTAAGAGAGTGTTCAAGGTAAGTGGTTTTTACTAGCTTTGATAAGGAACATGTGCGAGGAATATGGAACACGTCCCATCTCATCTTGATGTGACAGCGTTTCAGTCTCGGTCATAACCTTGCTGAAATAAAACTTGTAAGAGCATGTTGAAAGTTAGTGTTTTTTTCTAGCTGTGATGAGTTCAAGTTGTGCGAGCAATGTGGAGCGCGTCCCATCAATTCCTAATTGGAGACAGTTTGACCCTCGGTCTTAATCTCACTCTTTTAAAACCTGTCTGAGCCTTTTCAAATTAAGTGGTTTTTACTAGTTTTGATGTGTACTACGGGTGTGCAGGGTATGGAGCGCGTCCCATCTATTCCTTATTTTCGAGGGTTTTAATCTCGGTAACAAACTCACTCTTTTAAAACGTGTAAGAGCATGTTGAAAGTAAGTGGCTTTTACTAGCTGTGATTAGTACTACCTTTGCCTTCGGTGTGGTGGGTTAAAGTAACTTGTTTTCTCTTTTAGGGATGAGTACTACCGGAGCGTACAGTGTGGAGCGCGTCCGATCAATTCCTGATTTACGAGAGTTTGACTATCGGTCTTAATCTCACTCTTTTAAAACGTGTAAGAGCACGTTGAAAGAAAGTGGTTTTTACTATCTGTCATGACTACTACTTTTGTGCGCGGTGTGCAGCGCTTCCCATCAATTCCTGTTTTGCGAGAGTTTAACTCTCCGTCATAACCTCACTCTTTGAACACTTTTAAGAGCGTATTGAAAGTAAGTTGTTTTCACTAGCTGTGACTAGTGCTCCTTGTGCGAGCGATATGGAGCGCGTGCTATAAATTCCTGATTTGCGAGGATTTGAATCTCGGTAATAAACTCATTCTTTTACACAGAGTTTGACTCTTGCAGATAACCTCACAATTATAAAAGTTGTAAGAGCATGTTGAAAGTAGATGGTTTTTACTAGCTGTGCAGAGCACCACTTGTCCGCACGGTGTGGAAAACGTTCCATCAATAACTATCTTTGGAGAGTTTGAGTCTTGGTCAGAAGCGCACTGTTTAAAACACAGAGTTTGACTCTTGGAGATAACCTAACAATTATAAAATTTGTAAGAGCATGTTGAAAGTCGATGGTTTTTACTAGCTGTGAAGAGCACCACTTGTCAGCACGGTGTGGACAAGTTGCCATCAATAACTGTCTTTCGAGAGTTTGACTCTTGGTCATAACCCCACTATTTAAAACTTGTAAAAGCGTGTTGAAAGAAAGTGGTTTTAACTAGCTGTGATTAGTACTACTTGCGCGAGCGATATGGAGTACGTCCCATAAATTCCTGATTTGCGAGGATTTGAATCTCGGTAATAAACTCAATCTTTTACACAGAGTTTGACTCTTGGACATAACCTCACTCTTTTAAAACTTGTAAGAGCATGTTGAAAGTAGGTGGTTTTTACTAGCTGTGAAGACGCACGGTGTGAAGGGCTTTCCATCAATAACCGACCGTTGAGAATTTAACTCTCGGTCATAATCCCACTGTTTGAAAACTTGCAAGAGCGTGTTGAAAGTAAGTGTTTTTTTCTAGCTGTGATGAGTGCAACTTGTGCGAGAAATGTGGAGCGCCTCCCATTAATTCTTATTTCTCAGAGTTTAAGTCTCGGTCATAAGCTCACTAGTTTAAAAGTTGTGAGAGGATTTTGAAAGGAGGTGGTTTTTACTATCTGTGATGAGTAGCACTTGTGCACGCGGTGTGCAGCGCGTCCCATCAATACCTCACTTTCGAGAATTTTACTCTCGGTCATTACCTCACTCGTTTAAAAATTGTAAGAGCATGTTGAAAGTAAGTGGTTTTTACTAGCTGTGATGTGTGCAAGTTGTGCGGGAAAAGTAAGGCGTTTCCCGTCTATTCCTCATTTGACAGAGTTTGACTCTCATTCAAAACCTCAGTCCTTTAAAACTTGTAAGAGCATGTAGAAATTGGTGGTTTTCACTAGCTGTGTTGAGTGCAACTTGTGCGATCAATGTGCAGCGCGTCCCATTAATTCCTGATTTGAAAGAGTTGGAAACTCGGTCATAATCTAACTCTTCCAAATCTTTTTCGAGGTTTTTAATAGCTTTGGTGAGTACTACGGGTGTGAAGGGTTCCTGATTTGCGAGATTTAAACTCTCTGCCATAACCTCACTCTTTTAAAACTTGTAAGAGCATGTAGAAATGGGTAGGTTTCAGTAGCTGTGTTGATTGCAACTTGTGCGATCAATGTGGAGCGCGTCCAATTAATTCCTGATTTGAAAGAGTTTGACTCTCGGTCATAAGCTCACTCTTGCAAATCTTTTTAGAGGTTTTTAATAGCTTTGGTGAGTACTACGGAGCGATATGGAGCGCGTCCCATAAAAATTCTTGATTTGCAAGGGTTGCAATCTCCGTTGTAACCTCACTCTTTTAAAACTTTAAGAGCTGTCGAATGTAAGTAGTTTTTACAATCTGTGATGAGTACTACCTTTGTGCACTGTGTGCAGTCCGTCGAACCAAATCCTGACTTTGGAGAATTTGACTCTCGGTCATAATATAAAAAATAATAATTTACAATTTCTAGGAGTGTGTTGAAAGTTAGTGGTCTTTATTAGCTGTTTTAAGTACTACTTTTGCTAGCGATATGGAGCCGGTCCAATCTATTCCTGATTTCAGACAGTTTAACTCTCGGTCATAACCTCGCTCGTTTAAAACTTGTAAGAGCATCTTGAAAATTAGTTGCTTTTTTTTAGGTCCGTTGAGAAATACTTTTTCGCAAGGTGTGGAGTCTCGCTGAACTAAAACTTGTAAGAGCATGTTGATAGTAAGTGTTTTTTTTCTAGCTGTGAAGAGTGCAACTTGTGCGAGAAATGAGAAGCGCATCCCATCAATTCCTGATTGGAGAGAGTTTGACTCTCGATCTTAATCTGACTCTTTTAAAAATTGTAAGAGCATGTTCAAAGTAAGTGGGTTTTACTAGCTTTGATGAGTACTACGGGTGTGCACGGTGTTCAGCGCATCCCATCAGATCGTGACTATGAACAATTTGAGCCTTGGTCATAATCCCACTCTTTTAAAACTAATAAGAGAGTGTTCAAGGTAAGTGATTTTTACTAGCAGTGATAAGTACTACATGTGCGAGCAATATAGAACGCGCCCCATCTATTCTTGATTTGACAGTTTTTCAGTCTCCCTCATAATCTCGCTCAATTAAAACTTGTAAGAGCATGTTGAAAGTCAGTGTTTTTTTCTAGCTGTGATGAGTGCAACTTGTGCGAGAAAAGTGGAGCGCATCCTATCAATTCCTGATTGAAGAGTTTGACCCTCGGTCTTAATCTCACTCTTTTAAAAGCTGTCAGAGCATGTTCAAAGTAAGTGGTTTTTACTGGCTTTGATGAGTGCTACGGGTGTGCACGATGTGCAGCGCATCCCATCAAATCTTGACTTTGGAGAATTTGAGCCTTGGTCATAATCCCACTCTTTTAAAACTTGTAAGAGAGTGTTCAAGGTAAGTGGTTTTTACTAGCAGTGATAAGTACTACGTGTGCGAGCAATATGGAACGCGTCCCATCTATTCTTGATTTGACAGATTTTCAGTCTCGCTGACAATCTCGCTCAATTAAAACTTGTAAGAGCATGTTGACAGTAAGTCTTTTTTTCTAGCTGTGATGAGTGGAAATTGTGCGAGCAATGTGGAGCGCATCCCATCAATTCCTGATTGGAGACAGTTTGACCCTGGGTCTTCATCTCACTCTTTTAAAGGCTGTCAGAGCATGTTCAAAGTAAGTGGTTTTAACTAGCTTTGATGAGTACTACTGTTGTGCACGGTGTGCAGCGCATCCCATCAAATCTTGACTTTGGAGAATTTGAGCCTTGGTCATAATCCCACTCTTTTAAAACTTGTAAGAGAGTGTTCAAGGTAAGTGGATTTTTCTAGCAGTGATAAGTACTACATGTGCGAGCAATATGGAACGCGTCCCATCTATTCTTGATTTGACAGATTTTTAGTCTCGCTCATAATCTCGCTCAATTAAAACTAGCTGTGAAGAGCACCACTTCTCCGCAAGGTGTGGACAACGTGCCATCAATAACTGTCTTTGAAGAGTTTGACTCTTCGTCATAACCCCACTATTTAAAACTTGTAAAAGCGTGTTAAAAGAAAGTGGTTTTAAGTAGCTGTGATTAGTACTACTTGTGCGAGCGATATGGATTGCGTCCCATAAATTCCTGATTTGCGAAGATTTGAATCTCGGTATTAAACTCAATCTTTTACACAGAGTTTGACTCTTGAACATAACCTCACTCTATTAAAACTTGTAAGAGCATGTTGAAAGTAGATGGTTTTTACTAGCTGTGAAGAGCCATTTGTCCGCACGGTGTGGAGGGCGTGCCATCAATAACTGACTTTCGAGAATTTAACTCTCGGTAATAATCCTACTGCTTTAAAACTTGCAAGAGCGTGTTGAAAGTAAGTGGTTTTAACTAGCTGTGATGAGTGCAACTTGTGCGAGCAATGTGGAGCGCCTGCCATCAATTCTTATTTCTCAGAGTTTCAGTCTCGGTGATAAGCTCACTAGTTTAAAAGTTGTGAGAGGATTTTGAAAGAAGGTGTTTTGCTATCTGTGATGAGTAGCACTTGTGCACGCGGTGTGCAGCGCGTCCCATCAATACCTGACTGTCGAGAATTTTACTCTCGGTGATTACCTCACTCGTTTAAAAGTTGTAAGAGCATGTTGAAAGTAAGTGGTTTTTACTAACTGTGATGTGTGCAAGTTGTGCGGGCAAAGTAAGGCGTTTGCCGTCTATTCCTCATTTGACAGAGTTTGACTCTCATTCATAACCTTAGTCCCTTAAAACTTGTAAGAGCATGTAGAAATGGGTGATTACACTAGCTGTGTTGAGTGCAACTTGTGCGATCAATGTGGAGCGCGTCATATTAATTCCTGATTTGAAAGAGTTTGACTCTTGGTCATAAGCTCACAATCTTTTTGGAGCTTTTTAATAGCTTTGCTGAGTACTACGGGTGTGAAGGGTTCCTGATTTCCGAGATTTAAACTCCTTGCCATAACCTCGCTGTTTTAAAACTTGTAGGAGCATGTTGAAAGTAGGTGGTTTACATAAGCTGTGAAGAGCACCACTTGTGCGCAAGGTATACGGCGCGTCCCATCAATAACTGACTTTCGAGAATTTGACTCTCTGTCATAATCCTACTCTTTTAAAACTGGTAACATCGTGTTGAAAGAAAGTGGTTTTTACTAGCTATTTTAAGTACTACTTGTGCTAGCGATATGGAGCGGGTCCCATCTATTGCTGATTTGAGACAGTTTCACTCTCGGTCATAACCTCGCTCGTTTAAAACTTGTAAGAGCATCTTGAAAATAAGGTGTTTTCCTTGCTGCGATGAGTAATACTTGTGCGCAAGTTGTGGAGCCTTGCTTAATTAAAACTTGTAAGAGCATGTTGATAGTAAGTGTTTTTTTCTAGCTGTGATGAGTGCAAGTTGTGCGAGCAATGTGTAGCGCGTCCAATCAATTCCTGATTGGAGACAGTTTGACCCTCGGTCTTAATTTCACTCTTTTAAAACCTGTCAGAGCATGTTCAAGGTAAGTGGCTTTTACTAGCTTTTAGCTACGGGTGTGCACGGTGTTCAGCAAATACCATCAAATCTTAACATTGGAGAATTTGAGCCTTGGTCATAATCCACTCTTTTAAAACTTGTAAGAGAGTGTTCAAGGTAAGTGGTTTTTACTAGCTTTGATAAGGAACATGTGCGAGGAATATGGAACACGTCCCATCTCATCTTGATTTGACAGCGTTTCAGTCTCGGTCATAACCTTGCTGAAATAAAACTTGTAAGAGCATGTTGAAAGTAAGTGTTTTTTTCTAGCTGTGATGAGTTCAAGTTGTGCGAGCAATGTGGAGCGCGTCCCATCAATTCCTAATTGGAGACAGTTTGACCCTCGGTCTTAATCTCACTCTTTTAAAACCTGTCTGAGCCTTTTCAAATTAAGTGGTTTTTACTTGCTTTGATGTGTACTACGGGTGTGCAGGGTATGGAGCGCGTCCCATCTATTCCTGATTTTCGAGGGTTTTAATCTCGGTAACAAACTCACTCTTTTAAAACGTGTAAGAGCATGTTGAAAGTAAGTGGCTTTTACTAGCTGTGATTAGTACTACCTTTGCCTTCGGTGTGGTGGGTTAAAGTAACTTGTTTTCTCTTTTAGGGATGAGTACTACCGGAGCGTACAGTGTGGAGCGCGTCCGATCAATTCCTGATTTACGAGAGTTTGACTATCGGTCTTAATCTCACTCTTTTAAAACCTGTAAGAGCACGTTGAAAGAAAGTGGTTTTTACTATCTGTGATGACTACTACTTTTGTGCGCGGTGTGCAGCGCTTCCCATCAATTCCTGTTTTGCGAAAGTTTAACTCTCCGTCATAACCTCACTCTTTGAACACTTTTAAGAGCGTATTGAAAGTAAGTTGTTTTTACTAGCTGTGACTAGTGCTCCTTGTGCGAGCGATATGGAGCGCGTGGTATAAATTCCTGATTTGCGAGGATTTGAATCTCGGTAATAAACTCATTCTTTTACACAGAGTTTGACTCTTGGACATAACCTCACTCTTTTAAAACTTGTAAGAGCATGTTGAAAGTAAGCGGTTTTTACTAGCTGTGAAGAGCCATATGTCCGCACGGTGTGGAGGGCTTTCCATCAATAACCGACCGTTGAGAATTTAACTCTCGGTCATAATCCCACTCTTTGAAAACTTGCAAGAGCGTGTTGAAAGTAAGTGGTTTTAACTAGCTGTGATGAGTGGAACTTGTGCGAGCAATGTGGAGCGCCTCCCATTAATTCGTATTTCTCAGAGTTTCAGTCTCGGTCATAAGCTCACTAGTTTAAAAGTTGTGAGAGGATTTTTTAAAGAAGGTGGTTTTTACTATCTGTGATGAGTAGCACTTGTGCACGCGGTGTGCAGCACGTCCCATCAATACCTGACTTTCGAGAAGTTTACTCTCGGTGATGACCTCACTAGTTTAAAAGTTGTAAGAGCATGTTGAAAGTAAGTGGTTTTTACTAGCTGTGATGTGTGCAAGTTCTTCGAGCAATGTAAGGCGCGTCCCGTCTATTCGTCATTTGATAGAGTTTGACTCTCATTCATAACCTCAGTCCTTTAGAACTTGTAAGAGCATGTAGAAATTGGTGGTTTTTACTAGCTGTGTTGATTACAACTTGTGCGATCAATTAGAAGCGCGTCCAATTAATTCCTTATTTGAAAGAGTTGGAAACTCGGTCATAAGCTCACTCTTCCAAATCTATTTAGAGGTTTTTAATAGCTTTGGTGAGTACTACGGGTGTGAAGGGTTCCTGATTTCCGAGATTTAAACTCTCTGCCATAACCTCACTCTTATAAAACTTGTAAGAGCATGTTGAAAGTAGGTGGTTTACACAAGCTGTGAAGAGCACCACTTGTGCGCAAGGTATAGGGCGCGTCCCATATATAACTGACTTTCGAGAAGTTGAGTCTCGGTGATAATGCTACTCTTTTAAAAGTAGTAACATCGTCTGGAAAGCAAGTGGTTTTTACCAGCTGTGATTAGTACTACTTTGGGGCGATATGGAGTGCGTCCCATAAATTCTTGATTTGCAAGGGTTGCAATCTCTGTCATAAACTTACTGTTTTAAAACTTTAAGAGCTGTTGAATTTAAGCAGTTTTTACCATCTGTGATGAGTACTAATTTTGTGCACTGTGTGAGGTCCGTCCCACCAAATCCTGACTTTGGAGAATTTGACTCTCGTTCATAATCTAAATAATAATAATTTAAAAGTTGTAAGAGCGTGTTGAAAGTTAGTGGTCCCTACTAGCTGTGTTAAGTACTACTTGTGCTAGCGATATGGAGCGGGTCCCATCTATTCCTGATTTCAGACAGTTTCACTCTAGGTCATAACTTCGCTCGTTAAAAACTTGTAAGAGCATCTTGAAAATAAGTTGTTTTTTTAGTTGTTTTGTTCGCAAGGTGTGGAGTCTCGCTGAATTAAAACTTGTAAGGGTATGTTGAAAATAAGTGTTTTTTCTAGCTGTGAAGAGTGCAACTTTTGCGAGCAATGTGGAGCGCATCCCATCAATTCTTGATTGGGGAGAGTTTGACTCTCGGTCTTAATCTCTCTCTTTTAAAAATTGTAAGAGCATGTTGAAAGTAAGTTGTTTTTACTAGCTTTGATGAGTACTACGGGTGTGCATGGTGGGCAGCGTATCCCATCAAATCTTGACTTTGGAGAATTTGAGCCTTGGTCATAAACTTTTTTAAAACTTGTAAGAGAGTGTTCAAGGTAAGTGGTTTTTACAAGCAGTGATAAGTACTACATGTGCGAGCAATATGGAACGCGTGCCATCTATTCTTGATTTGACAGATTTTCAGTCTCGCTCATAATCTCGCTCAATTAAAACTAGCTGTGAAGAGCACCATATGTCCACACGGTGTCGACAACGTGCCATCTATAAGTGTCTTTCGAGAGCTTGACTCTTGGTCATAACCCCACTATTTAAAACTTGTAAAAGCGTGTTGAAAGAAAGTGGTTTTAACTAGCTGTGATTAGTACTACTTGTGCGAGCGATAATGGAGTACGTCCCATAAATTCCTGATTTGCGAAGATTTGAATCTCAGTAATAAACTCAATCTTTTACACAGAGTTTGACTCTTGGACATAAACTCGCTCTTTTAAAACTTGTAAGAGCATGTTGAAAGTAGGTGGTTTTTACTAGCTGTGAGGAGCCATTTGTCCGCACGGTGTGGAGGGCGTTCCATCAATAACTGACTTTCGAGAATTTAACTCTCGGTCATAGTCCCACTGTTTGAAAACTTGGAAGAGCGTGTTGAAAGTAAGTTGTTTTAACTAGCTGTGATGAGTGGAACTTGTGCGAGCAATGTGGAGCGCCTCCCATTAATTCTTATTTCTCAGAGTTTCAGTCTCGGTCATAAGCTCACTAGTTTAAAAGTTGTGAGAGGATTTTGAAAGAAGGTGGTTTTTACTATCTGTGATGAGTAGCACTTGTGCACGCGGTGTGCAGCGTGTCCCATCAATACCTGACTTTCGAGAATTTTACTCTCGGTGATTACCTCACTCGTTTAAAAGTTGTAAGAGCATGTTGAGAGTAAGTTTTTTACTAGCTGTGATGTGTGCAAGTTCTGCGAGCAATGTAAGGCGCGTCCCATCCATTCCTCATTTGACAGAGTTTGACTCTCATTCATAACCTCAATCCTCTAAAACTTGTAAGAGCATGAAAAAATTGTTGGTTTTCACTAGCTGTGTTGAGTGCAACTTGTGCGATCAATGTGGACTGCGTCCCATTAATTCCTGATTTGAAAGAGTTTGACTCTCGCTCATAAGCTCTCTCTTCCAAATCTTTTTAGAGTTTTTAATAGCTTTGGTGAGTACTACGGGTGTGAAGGGTTCCTGATTTCCGAGATTTAAACTCTCTGCCATAACCTCACTCTTTTAAAACTTGTAAGAGAGCGTTTTTACTAGCAGTGATAAGTACTACATGTGCGAGCAATATGGAACGCGTCCCATCTATTCTTGATTTGACAGATTTTCAGTCTCGCTCATAATCTCGCTCAATTAAAATTTTTAAGAGCATGTTGACAGTAAGTGTTTTTTTCTAGCTGTGAAGAGTGCAACTTGTTCGAGCAATGTGGAGCGCATCCCATCAATTCCTGATTGGAGAGAGTTTGACCCTCGGTCTTAATCTCACTCTTTTAAAAGCTGTCAGAGCATGTTCAAAGTAAGTGGTTCTTACAGCTTTGATGAGTAGTACGGAAGTGCACGATGTGCAGCGCATCCCATCAAATCTTGACTTTGGAGAATTTGAGCCTTGGTCATAATCCCACTCTTTTAAAACTTGTAATACAGTGTTTAAGGTAAGTGGTTTTTACTAGCAGTGATAAGTACTACATGTGCGAGCAATATGGAACGCGTCCCATCTATTCTAGATTTGACAGATGTTAAGTCTCGCCCATAATAAGGGCACCATATGTCCGCACGGTGTGGACAACGTGCCATCTATAACTGTCTTTCGAGAGTTTGACTCTTGGTCATAACCCCACTCGTTTAAAAGTTGTAAGAGCATGTTGAAAGTAAGTGGTTTTTACTAGCTGTGATGTGTGCAAGTTCTGCGAGCAATGTAAGGCGCGTCCTGTCTATTCCTCATTTGACAGAGTTTGACTCTCATTCAAAACCTCAGTCCTATAAAACTTGTAAGAGCATGTAGAAATTGTTGGTTTTCACTAGCTGTGTTGAGTGTAACTTGTGCGATCAATGTGGAGCGCGTCCCATTAATTCCTGATTTGAAAGAGTTGGAAACTCGGTCATAAGCTCACTCTTCCAAATCTTTTTAGAGGTTTTAATAGCTTTGGTGAGTACTACGGGTGTGAAGGGTTCCTGATTTCCGAGATTTAAACTCTCTGCCATAACCTAACTCTTTAGAACTTGTAAGAGCATGTTGAAAGTCGGTGGTTTACACAAGCTGTGAAGAGCACCACTTGTGCGCAAGGTATAGGCCGCGTCCCATCAATAACTGACTTTCGAGAAGTTGACTCTCGGTGATAATCCTACTCTTTTAAAAGTGGTAACATCGTGTGGAAAGCAAGTGGTTTTTACCAGCTGTGATTAGTACTACTTGTGGGGCGATTTGGAGCGCGTCCCATAAATTCTTGATTTGCAAGGGTTGCAATCTCTGTCATAAACTCACCGTTTTAAAACTTTAAGAGCTTTTGAATTTCAGCAGTTTTTACCATCTGTGATGAGTACTACTTTTGTGAACTGTGTGCAGTACGTCCCACAAAATCTTGACTTTGGAGAATTTGACTCTCGTTCATAATAACAAGAATAATAATAATTTAAAAGTTGTAAGAGCGTGTTGAAAGTGAGTGGTCCTTACTAGCTGTCTTAAGTACTACTTGTGCTAGCGATATGGAGCGGGTCCCATCAATTCCTGATTTGAGACAGTTTCACTCTCGGTCATCACCTCGATCGTTAAAAACTTTTAAGAGCATCTTGAAAATAAGTTGTTTTTTTAGCTGCAATGAGTAATACTTGTTCGCAAGGTGTGGAGTCTCGCTGAATTAAAACTTGTAAGAGCCTGTTGAAAGTAAGTGTTTTTTCTAGCTGTGAAGAGTGCAACTTGTGCGAGCAATGTGGAGCGCATCCCATCAATTCATGATTGGAGAAAGTTGGACTCTCGGTCTTAATCTCTCTCTTTTAAAAATTGTAAGAGCATGTTGAAAGTAAGTGGTTTTTACTAGCTTTGATGAGTACTACGGGTGTGCATGGTGTGCAGCGCATCCCATCAAATCTTGACTTTGGAGAATTTGAGCCTTGGTCATAATCCCACTCTTTTAAAACTTGTAAGAGAGTTTTCAAGGTAAGTGGTTTTTACTAGCAGTGATAAGTACTACATGTGCGAGCAATATGGAACGCGTCCCATCTATTCTTGATTTGACAGATTTTCAGTCTCGCTCATAATCTCGCTCAATAAAAGTTTCTAAGAGCATGTGGACAGTAAGTGTTTTTTTCTAGCTGTGATGAGTGCAAGTTGTGCGATCAATGTGGAGCGCGTCCCATTAATTCCTGATTTGAAAGAGTTTTACACTCGGTCATCAGGTCACTCTTCCAAATCTTTTTAGAACTTTTTAATGGCTTTGGTGAGTACTACGGGTGTGAAGGGTTCCTAAGTTCCGACATTTAAACTCTCTGCCATAACCTCACTCTTTTAAAATCTGTAAGAGAGTGTGTTTTTACTAGCAGTGATAAGTACTACATGTGCGAGCAATATGGAACGCGTCCCATCGATTCTTGATTTGACAGATTTTCAGTCTCGCTCATAATCTCGCTCAATTAAAACTTGTAAGAGCATGTTGACAGTAAGTGTTTTTTTCTAGCATTGATGAGTGCAAATTCTGCGAGCAATGCTGATTGCATCCCATCAATTCCTGATTGGAGACAGTTTGACCCTCGGTCTTAATCTCACTCTTTTAAAAGCTGTCAGAGCATGTTCAAAGTAAGTGGTTTTTACTAGCTTTGATGAGTACTACTGGTGTGCACGGTGTGCAGCGCATCCCATCAAATCTTGAGTTTGGAGAATTTGAGCCTTGGTCATAATCCCACTCTTTTAAAACTCGTAAGAGAGTGTTCAAGGTAAGTGGATTTTTCTAGCAGTGATAAGTACTACATGTGCGAGCAATATGGAACGCGTCCCATCTATTCTTGATTTGACAGATTTTTAGTCTCGGTCATAATCTCGCTCAATTGAAACTAGCTGTGAAGAGCACCACTTGTCCGCACGGTGTGGACAACGTGCCATCAATAACTGTCTTTCGAGAGTTTGACTCTTGGTCATAACCCCACTATTTAAAACTTGTAAAAGCGTGTTGAAAGAAAGTGGTTTTAACTAGCTCTGATTAGTACTACTTGTGCGAGCGATATGGAGTGCGTCCCATAAATTCCTGATTTGCGAGGATTTAAATCTCGGTAATAAACAAAATCTTTTACACAGAGTTTGACTCTTGGACATAACCTCACTCTTTTAAAAACGTGTAAGAGCATGTTGAAAGTAGGTGGTTTTAACTAGCTGTGAAGAGCCATTTGTCCGCACGGTGTGGAGGGTGTGCCATCAATAACCGACCGTCGAGAATTTAACTCTTGGTCATAATCCCACTTTTTTAAAACTTGCAAGACCGTGTTGAAAGTAAGTTGTCTCAACTAGCTGTGATGAGTGCAACTAGTGCACGCGGTGTGCAGCGCGTCCCATCAACACCTGACTTTCGAGAATTTTACTATCGGTCATTACCTCACCCGTTTAAAAGTTGTAAGAGCATGTTGAAAGTAGGTGGTTTTTACTAGCTGTGATGTGTGCAAGTTCTTCAAGCAATGAAAGGCGCGTTCATCTATTCCTCATTTGACAGAGTTTGACTCTCATTCATAAACTTGTAAGAGCATGAAGAAATTGTTGGTTTTCACTACCTGTGTTGAGTGCAACTTGTGCGATCAATGTGGAGCGCGTCCCATTAATTCCTGATTTGAAAGAGTTTGACTCTCGGTCATACGCTCACTCTTCCAAATCTTTTTAGACGTTTTTAATAGCTTTGGTGAGTACTACGGTTGTGAAGAGTTCCTGATTTCCGAGATTTAAACTCTCTGCCATAACCTCACTCTTTTAAAACTTGTAAGAGCATGTTGAAAGTAGGTGGTTAAAACAAGCTGTGAAGAGCACCACTTGTGCGCAAGGTATACGGCGCGTCCCATCAATAACTGACTTTCGAGAATTTGACTCTCTGTCATAATCCTACTCTTTTAAAAGTGGTAACATCGTGTGGAAAGTAAGTGGTTTTTACCAGCTGTAATTAGTACTACTTGTGTGGCGATATGGAGCGCGTCCCATAAATTCTTGATTTGCAAGAATAAATTCTTGATTTGCACGGGTGCCATCTCCGTCATAAACTCACTGTTTTAAAACCTTAAGAGCTGTTGAATGTAAGAAGTTTTTACCATATGTGATGAGTACTACTTTTGTGCACTGTGTGTAGTCCGTCCCATCAATACCTGATTTTCGAGAATTTTTACTCTTGGTGATTACCTCACTCGTTTAAAAGTTGTAAGAGCATGTTGAAAGTAAGTGGTTTTTACTAGCTGTGATGTGTCGAGTTCTGCGAGCAATGTAAGGCGCGTCCCATCTATTGCTCATTTGACAGAGATTACTCTAATTCATAACCTCAGTCCTTTAAAACTTGTAAGATCATGTAGAAATTGTTGGTTTTCACTAGCTGTGTTGAGTGCAACTTGTGCGATCAATTTGGAACGCGTCTCATTAATTCCTGATTTGAAAGAGTTTGACTCTCGGTCATAAGCTCAGTCTTCCAAATCTTTTTAGAGGTTTTAATAACTTTGGTGAGTACTATTTTTTTTTATTTTTTTTTTTAATTTTTTTTTTAACTAAGACTAGTGAGCGGGACGACGGAAGACTTGTGGTTGTAGTTGTAGTTTTCTTTTTATTTCCTACGCGTTTCGTCTCTCACGGAGACTTCATCAGGGAATGAATACAACTAACATAGAACAGCATATTTAACACATTCGTGTTTCTAAGTTTAACTTAACATGGAAGTGATTAATAATAAAAACATGCTGTTGCCGGAGGTTACAAAAAACGCGAAAAAATACGTATGTGATTGCGTGTTGTTAAAGTTTGGAAGCCATACTATTAGCGCTAATCGTATGGCCCCCAAACTTTAACAACACGCAATCACATACGTATTTTGGGCGTTTTTTTGTAACGTCCGGAAACAGCATGTTTTTATTATTAATCACTTCCATATTTAAGTTAAACTTAGAAAGACGAATGTGTTAAATATGCTGTTCTATGTTAGTTGTATTCATTCCCTGATGAAGTCTCCTTGAGAGACGAAACGCGTAGGAAATGAAAAGAAAACTACAACTACAACTACAAGTCTTCCGTCGTGCCGCGAATGCGAGAGATTCGCAAATTGCAGAACTCCGTAGCGTTAATGTCACCGAACCGGCCGACCATGACGAGAGCTTTCCAGATGCCGTACTTGATCCCGCGTTTGTGTCTATCTTGAAAAAGAAAGTCCACTCGCTGGTAGACACAGAAAGCACTCTCTCTCGCTCGCGGGGGAGAATTCAGCATTTGGAAGAACAACTCCAGCAGAAAACAGTCCCCAAAGGTCTGAAGATCAAGTCTCTCAAAGCAAAAAGTACGTCAGAGGAACGTCAGGAGAAGTTTGATCAAATTATCCGCGAAGCGGAACTTAAACTTCTGGACGCCAACGCTGGAGAGTCTGCGAAAAGAAATCTTGGAAATTTAGAAATAGATCCAAAATTCTCAAGAGGACTTACAAGTTACCATAGCCAAATGGAGATCCTCATTTCCACTGAAAGACGAGAAATACACGAAGAAGGCGGATTCACTGGCATTGTATGCCAGACAATTCGTAGATGATTTCTACTTTCAATGCGCAGCTCGTAACACGTCCAAAGCTCTCCAAGAATCCCTGAATAAAGAAGAAAAAGCCAGGAAACGCCAACTTGGAATGGAGACCGACTTTGCAGTCACCGAGGATTCTATCCGGGACATTGTTAAAGCCGAGGTTATGCGTCTCAACAGAGCTGAACAAGGAGCTAGAAACTCTCGCGGGTCGCTCGAGTCGCAAAGATGACGCAGCCTCGAACAGTGTAAATAAAACCCAGCGGATAAGTAGATCCTCCTCCAAAGGCCGTAATTCTCGCCAGCGAAGCCAAAGCACGGGCCCTAATTCCCGAAAGCGTAGCCAAAGCATGGGCCGTAAAAACCTGCAACGCAGGCAATCATCCAGCAGAAAGAAACAGCAGCGCCGCCAATCGTCCAGCAACAATTGGCGAGTTTCACTACCAAAAACGGCCACGGCAGAGACGCCGGCCACGGAACGTAGACTGTCGATCGCTTTACAGCAAATGGCTCTTCTCTATGGCTAAACGACCTTTGTACGACCTCCTACCAAGAAATTCGGAATTCCACAATTTCACTTCTCTGCATTTGACTGATCGTCAGGCTAGAATCATAGGCTTGGGTTTTAAAGTTTAGGCCCACGCTGAAACCTCCTGACCTGGCGCAGTTTAACATGCAAATTCAGGGCTTTTGTCGCAGTGTCCGTTTACATAACATGTTCGAGGGAGAGCCGGATGACCCCGACTTTAACCCAAGACTTTATGTGAAATCCACCTGGAATCCTCCACGTGAAGATCCAGAACTTGAGGACAGGCTGCACGAAATTCGCAAGGAATTGCTGCAAAACATCAGGCAAAACAAGCCGCACTGGAGACGAAATCTTTCTGCTCTAGATCGTGAGGAACTCAACCAGATAACCAGTGACAAATCTGTCAGAGTTTTGAATACCGACAAGAATCTCGGACCAGCTCTAGTGTCGACTGATTGGTTGAAAAATGAGACTATGAGACAGCTCAATGACAAACAATCCTATTCTCTCATAAGTTATGAAGAATGGATCCTGAAACATGGTCAGGTAATCGACACTCGCGAAAAAACATATGCTAACTTTTAGCAGATTTATCACCTCTAATGCCGCTAAATTCTTGCGTAGTTACGATCAGTTGTTTTGCCCGGCTAAGTTCTACATTATACCTAAGATACACAAAACCCTATGGTGGGTCGGCCTATTGCGGCTTCGCATAGTTACATCACACGACCTCTGAGTATTTTTGTAGATGAATATGTTAAGCCTAGACTCAAAATGCCTACTGTTCTAAGGGATACTGGAGAACTGATTGAAACGCTTGCGTCTATCAGGTTGCCACCACAGTGCTTTCTTGTCACGGCAGATGTCATCTCACTTTATCCCAATGTGGATACTAAGAAAGCACTAGTGGCCCTTGACCTGCTTCTTCGGGAGGCAGGAGCGCCTGATACGCCACTTTTGATTCAGTTCTCTAGACTGGTTTTTGAGAATAACTTCCTCAAAACCGAATTTAGCAAGGATATTTTTCACCAAACCTTTGGGATCGCTATGGGAACCCCTTTTGCAGTCACGGCCGCTAATGCTTTCATGTATTACTTAGAAAACGATGTTGTCACGCAATTTTCTAGTAATTTACTCTTATATAAGCGGTTCATCGATGACATTTTCCTTATCTGGGAGGGTCCCAAAGAAACCCTATTGGAGTTTCTTAGTTGTCTCAATCACAAGAATGATCGTATCAAACTCACGTATGTTATTGACCAGAGTAGTATTTCGTTTCTGGATCTATTCCTCTACAAGGATGTCAATTGTAGTACTCTGCAGTTTACTACCTATCAGAAGCCGCTTAATAAGTATCTGTACATTCCTTATGAGTCCTTTCATCCCGCGAGCAACAAAAAAGCCTTTATTAGAGGTGAGCTTATGCGCTATACAAGAAATAGTTCGACATTTAAGGCTTTTAGCGAAACACGTGAGAAATTCTGGAGGTGTCTTAGGCTTCGCGGGTACCCAGTGAGGTTTTTGCTTCCTATTTTTAGGGAAGTTAAATACAGTGGCAGAACTCGGTGGCTTTCTAGAGAGGTCAAGTCACGCAACCGTAGAATGGTAGTCTTTCAATCGACATTTAACTGCAGCCACGCTAACATCAAGCGTGTTATCCAGAGGCATTTACCAGATTTAGACTGCATCGTTAGTTATAAATCTCCTACAGCTTTGGTGAGTACTACGGGTGTGAAGGGTTCCTGATTTCCGAGATTTAAACTCTCTGCCATAACCTCACTCTCTTAAAACTTGTAAGAGCATGTTGAAAGTAGGTGGTTTACACAAGCTGTGAAGAGCACCACTTGTGCGCAAGGTATACGGCGCGTCCCATCAATAACTGACTTTCGAGAATTTGACTCTCGGTCATAATCCTACTCTTTTAAAACTGGTAACAACGTGTTGAAAGTAAGTGGTTTTTACCAGCTGTGATTAGTACTACTTGTGCGGCGATATGGAGAGCGTCCCATAAATTCTTGATTTTGAAGGGTTGCAATCTCCGTCATAAACTCACTGTTTTAAAACTTTAAGAGCTGTCGAATGTAAGTAGTTTTTACCATCTGTGATGAGTACAACTTTTGTGAACTGTGTGCAGTCCGTCCCACCAAATGCTAACTTTGGAGAATTTGACTCTCCTTCATAATCTAAATAATAATAATTTAAAATTTGTAAGAGCGTGTTGAAAGTTAGTGGTCTTAACTAGCTGTCTTAAGTACTACTTGTGCTAGCGATATGGAGCGGGTCCCATCTATTCCTGATTTGAGACAGTTTCACTCTCGGTCATAACCTCGTTCGTGAAAAACTTGTAAGAGCGTCTTGAAAATAAGTTGTTTTTTTAGCTGCGATGAGTAATACTTGTTCGCAAAGTGTGGAGTCTCGCTGAATTAAAACTTGTAAGAGCATGTTGACAGTAAGTTGTTTTTTCTCGCTGTGAAGAGTGCAACTTGTGGGAGCAATGTGGAGCGCATCCCATCAATTCCTGATTGCAGAGAGTTTGACCTTCGTCTTAATCTCACTCTTTTATAAGCTGTCAGAGCATGTTCAATGATGAGTACTACGGGTGTGTACGGTGTGCAGCAAATACCATCAAATCTTAACATTGGAGAATTTGAGCCTTGGTCATAATCCCACTCTTTTAAAACTTGTAAGAGAGTGTTCAAGGTAAGTGGTTTTTACTAGCTTTGATAAGGAACATGTGCGAGGAATATGGAACACGTCCCATCTCATCTTGATTTGACAGCGTTTCAGTCTCGGTCATAACCTTGCTGAAAATAAAACTTGTAAGAGCATGTTGAAAGTAAGTGTTTTTTTCTAGCTGTGATGAGTTCAAGTTGTGCGAGCAATGTGGAGCGCGTCCCATCAATTCCTAATTGGAGACAGTTTGACCCTCGGTCTTAATCTCACTCTTTTAAAACCTGTCTGAGCCTTTTCAAATTAAGTGGTGTTTACTAGCTTTGATGTGTACTACAGGTGTGCAGGGTATAAAGCGCGTCCCATCTATTCCTGATTTTCGAGGGTTTTAATCTCGTTAACAAACTCACTCTTTTAAAACGTGTAAGAGCATGTTGAAAGTAAGTGGCTTTTACTAGCTGTGATTAGTACTACCTTTGCCTTCGGTGTGGTGGGTTAAAGTAACTTGTTTTCTCTTTGAGGGATGAGTACTACTGGAGCGTACAGTGTGGAGCGCGTCCATCAATTCCTGATTTACGAGAGTTTGACTATCGGTCTTAATCTCACTCTTTTAAAACCTGTAAGAGCACGTTGAAAGAAAGTGGTTTTTACTATCTGTGATGACTACTACTTTTGTGCGCGGTGTGCAGCGCTTCCCATCAATTCCTGTTTTGCGAGAGTTTAACTCTCCGTCATAACCTCACTCTTTGAACACTTTTAAGAGCGTACTGAATGTAAGTTGTTTTGAAAGAGTTTTACACTCGGTCATCAGCTCACTCTTCCAAATCTTTTTAGAGGTTTTTAATGGCTTTGGTGAGTACTACGGGTGTGAAGGGTTCCTAATTTCCGAGATTTAAACTCTCTGCCATAACCTCACTCTTTTAAAACTTGTAAGAGAGTGTTTTTACTAGCAGTGATAAGTACTACATGTGCGAGCAATATGGAACGCGTCCCATCTATTCTTGATTTGACAGATTTACAGTCTCACTCATAATCTCGCTCAATTTAAAACTTGAAAGAGCATGTTGACAGTAAGTGTTTTTCTAGCTGTGATGAGTGCAAATTGTGCGGGCAATGTGGAGCGCATCCCATCAATTCCTGATTGGAGACAGTTTGACCCTCGGTCTTCATCTCACTCTTTAAAAACTGTCAGAGCATGTTCAAAGTAAGTGGTTTTTACTAGCTTTGATGAGTACTACTGGTGTGCGCGGTGTGCAGCGCATCCCATCAAATCTTGACTTTGGAGAATTTGAGCCTTGGTCATACCCCACTCTTTTAAAACTCGTAAGAGATTGTTCAAGGTAAGTGGATTTTCTAGCAGTGATAAGTACTACATGTGCGAGCAATATGGAACGCGTCCCATCTATTCTTGATTTGACAGATTTTAGTCTCGCTCATAATCTCACTCTAAACTAGCTGTGAAGAGCACCACTTGTCCGTACGGTGTGGACAACGTGCCATCAATAACTGTCTTTCGAGAGTTTGACTCTTGGTCATAACCCCACTATTTAAAACTTGTAAAAGCGTGTTGAAAGAAAGTGGTTTTAACTAGCTCTGATTAGTACTACTTGTGCGAGCGATATGGAGTGCGTCCCATAAATTCCTGATTTGCGAGATTTAAATCTCGGTAATAAACTCAATCTTTTACACAGAGTTTGACCCTTGGACATAACCTCACTCTTTTAAAACGTGTAAGAGCATGTTGAAAGTAGGTGGTTTTTACTAGCTGTGAAGAGACATTTTGTCCCCACGGTGTGGAGGGCGTTCCATCAATAACCGACCGTCGAGAATTTAACTTTCGGTCATAATCCCACATTTTCAAAACTTGCAAGAGCGTGTTGAAAGTAAGTAATCTCAACTAGCTGGGATGAGTGACACTTGTGCGAGCAATGTGGAGCGCGTCCATTAATGCCTGATTTGAAAGAGTTTGACTCTCCGTCATAAGCTCACTCTTCCAAATCTTTTAGAGGTGTTTAATAGCTTTGGTGAGGACTACGGGTGTGAAGAGTGCCTGATTTCCGAGAATTAATCTTTCTGCCATAACGTCACTCTTTTAAAACTTGTAAGAGCATATTTAAAGTAGGTGGTTTACACAAGCTGTGAAGAGCACCACTTGTGCGTAAGGTTTACGGCGCGTCCCAATAATAACTGACTTTCGAGAATTTGACTCTCGGTCAAATCCTACTCTTTTAAAACTGGTAACATCGTGTTGAAAGTAAGTGGTTTTTACTAGCTGTGATTAGTACTAGTTGTGCGGCGATATGGAGCGCGTCCCATAAATTCTTGATTTTGAAGGGTTGCAATCTCCGTCATAAACTCACTGTTTTAAAACTTTACGAGCTGTCGAATGTAAGTAGTTTTTACCATCTGTGATGAGTACTACTTTTTTGAAATGTGTGCAGTCCGTCCCACCAAATCCTGACTTTGGAGAATTTGACTCTCCTTCATAATCTAAATAATAATAATTTAAAATTTGTAAGAGCCTGTTGAAAGTTAGTGGTCTTAACTAGCTGTCTTAAGCACTACTTGTGCTAGCGATATGGAGCGGGTCCCATCTATTCCTCATCCCCCATCCCATCAAATCTTGACTTTGGAGAATTTGAGCCTTTGTCATAATCCCACTCTTTAAAACTTGTAAGAGAGTGTTCAAGGTAAGTGGTTTTTACTAGCAATGATAAGTACTACATGTGCGAGCAATATGGAACGAGTGCCATCTATTCTTGATTTGACAGATTTTCAGTCTCGCTCATAATGTCGCTTAATTCAAACTAGCTGTGAAGAGCACCATATGTCCGCACGGTGTTGACAACGTGCCATCTATAACTGTCTTTCGAGAGTTTGACTCTTGTCATAACCCCACTATTTAAAACTTGTAAAAGCGTGTTGAAAGAAAGTGGTTTTAACTAGCTGTGATTAGTACTACTTGTGCGAGCGATAATACAGTACGTCCCATAAATTCCTGATTTGCGAAGATTTGAATCTCAGTAATAAACTCAATCTTTTACACAGAGTTTGACTCTTGGACATAACCTCACTCTTTTAAAACTTGTAAGAGCATGTTGAAAGTAGGTGGTTTTTACTAGCTGTGAGGAGCCATTTGTCCGCACGGTGTGGAGGGCGTTCCATCAATAACTGACTTTCGAGAATTTAACTCTCGGTCATAATCCCACTGTATGAAAACTTGCAAGAGCGTGTTGAAAGTAAGTGGTTTTAACTAGCTGTGATGAGTGGAACTTGTGCGAGCAATGTGGAGCGCCTCCCATTAATTCTTATTTCTCAGAGTTTCAGTCTCGGTCATAAGCTCACTAGTTTAAAAGTTGTGAGAGGATTTTGAAAGAAGGTGGTTTTTACTATCTGTGATGAGTAGCACTTGTGCACGCGGTGTGCAGTGCGTCCCATCAATACCTGACTTTCGAGAATTTTACTCTCGGTGATTACCTCACACGTTTAAAAGTTGTAAGAGCATGTTGAAAGTAAGTGGTTTTTACTAGCTGTGATGTGTGCAAGTTCTGCGACAATGTAAGGCGCGTCCCATCCATTCCTCATTTGACAGAGTGTGACTCTCATTCATAACCTCAGTCCTGTAAAACTTGTAAGAGCATGTAGAAATTGTTGGTTTTCACTAGCTGTGTTGAGTGCAACTTGTGCGATCAATGTGGAGCGCGTCCCATTAATTCCTGATTTGAAAGAGTTTGACTCTCGCTCATAAGCTCACTCTTCCAAATCTTTTTAGAGTTTTTTAATAGCTTTGGTGAGTACTACGGAGCGATATGGAGCGCGTCCCATAAATTCTTGATTTGCAAGGGTTGCAATCTCCGTCGTAAACTCACTGTTTTAAAACTTTAAGAGCTGTCGAATGTAAGTAGTTTTTACAATCTGTGATGAGTACTACTTTTGTGCACTGTGTGCAGTCCGTCCACCCAAATACTGACTTTGGAGAATTTGACTCTCGGTCATAATATAAAAAATAATAATTTACAATTTCTAAGAGTGTGTTGAAAGTTAGTGGTCTTTACTAGCTGTTTTAAGTACTGCTTTTGCTAGCGATATGGAGCCGGTCAATCTATTCCTGATTTCAGACAGTTTAACTCTCGGTCATAACCTCGCTCGTTTAAAACTTGTAAGAGCATCTTGAAAATTAGTTGCTTTTTTTTAGGTCCGATGAGAAATACTTTTTCGCAAGGTGTGGAGTCTCGCTGAACTAAAACGTGTAAGAGCATGTTGATAGTAAGTGTTTTTTTCTAGCTGTGAAGAGTGCAACTTGTGCGAGAAATGAGAAGCGCATCCCATCAATTCCTGATTGTAGAGAGTTTGACTCTCGATCATAATCTGACTCTTTTAAAAATTGTAAGAGCATGTTCAAAGTAAGTGGGTTTTACTAGCTTTGATGAGTACTACGGGTGTGCACGGTGTGCAGCGCATCCCATCAGATCTTGACTATGAACAATTTGAGCCTGGGTCATAATCCCACTCTTTTAGAACTAATAAGAGAGTGGTAAGTGGTTTTTACTAGCAGTGATAAGTACTACATGTGCGAGCAATATAGAACGCGTCCCATCTATTCTTGATTTGACAGATTTTCAGTCTCGCTCATAATCTCGCTCAATTAAAACTTGTAAGAGCATGTTGAAAGTCAGTGTTTTTTTTCTAGCTGTGATGAGTGCAACTTGTGCGAGCAATGTGGAGCGCATCCCATCAATTCCCGATTGGAGAGAGTTTGACCCTCGGTCTTAATCTCACTCTTTTAAAAGCTGTCAGAGCATGTTCAAAGTAAGTGGTTCTTACTAGCCTTGATGAGTGCTACGGATGTGCACGATGTGCAGCGCATCCCATCAAATCTTGACTTTGGAGAATTTGAGCCTTGGTAATAATCCCACCCTTTTAAAACTTGTAAGAGAGTGTTCAAGGTAAGTGGTTTTAACTAGCAGTGATAAGTACTACATGTGCGAGCAATATGGAACGCGTCCAAGCTATTCTTGATTTGACAGATTTTAAGTCTCGCCCATAACCTCGCTCAATTAAAACTAGCTGTGAAGAGCACCATATGTCCGCACGGTGTGGACAACGTGCTATGTATAACTGTCTTTCGAGAGTTTGACTCTTCGTCATAACCCCACTCGTTTAAAAGTTGTAAGAGCATGTTGAAAGTAAGTGGTTTTTACTAGCTGTGATGTGTGCAAGTTCTACGAGCATTGTAAGGCGCGTCCTGTCTATTCCTCATTTGAATGAGTTTGACTCTCATTCAAAACCTCAGTCCTGTAAAACTTGTAAGAGCGTGTAGAAATTGTTGGTTTTCACCAGCTGTGTTGAGTGCAACTTGTGCGATCAATGTGGAGCGCGTCCCATTAATTCCTGATTTGAAAGAGTTGGAAACTCGGTCATAAGCTCACTCTTCGAAATCTTTTTAGAGGTTTTTAATAGCTTTGGTCAGTACTACGGGTGTGAAGGGTTCCTGATTTCCGAGATTTAAACCCTCTGCCATAACCTCACTCTTTTAAAACTTGTAAGAGCATGTTGAAAGTAGGTGGTTTACACAAGCTGTGAAGAGCACCACTTGTGCGCAAGGTATAGGGCGCGTCCCATCAATAACTGACTTTAGAGAATTTGACTCTCGGTGATAATCCTACTCTTTTAAAAGTGGTAACATCGTGTGGAAAGCAAGTGGTTTTTACCAGCTGTAATTAGTACTACTTTTGTGCACTGTGTGCAGTCCGTCCCACCAAATCCTGACTTTGGAGAATTTGACTCTCCTTCATAATAACAATAACAATAATAATTTAAAAGTTGTAAGAGCGTGTTGAAAGTGAGTGGTCCTTACTAGCTGTCCTAAGTACTACTTGTGCTAGCGATATGGAGCGGGTCCCATCTATTCCTGATTTGAGACAGTTTCACTCTCCGTCATAACTTCGATCGTTAAAAACTTGTAAGAGCATCTTGAAAATAAGTTGTTCTTTTAGCTGCGATGAGTAATACTTGTTCGCAAGGTGTGGAGTCTCGCTGAATTAAGACTTGTAAGAGCATGTTGAAAGTAAGTGTCTTTTCTAGCTGTGAAGAGTGCAACTTGTGCGAGCAATGTGGAGCGCATCCCATCAATTCCTGATTGGAGAGAGTTTGACTCTCGGTCTTAATCTCTCTCTTTTAAAAATTGTAAGAGCATTTTCAAAGTAAGTGGTTTTTACTAGCTTTGAGATGAGTACTACGGTTGTGCACGGTGTGCAGCGTATCCCATCAAATCTTGACTTTGGAGAATTTGAGCCTTGGTCATAATCCCACTCTTTTAAAACTTGTAAGAGAGTGTTCAAGGTAAGTGGTTCTTACTAGCAGAGATAAGTACTACATGTGCGAGCAATATGGAACACGTCCCATCTATTCTTGATTTGACAGATTTCTGTCTCGCTCATAATCTCGCTCAATTAAAACTTGTAAGAGCATGTTGACAGTAAGTGTTTTTTTCTAGCTGTGATGAGTGCAAATTGTGCGAGCAATGTGGACCGCATCCCATCAATTCCTGTTGGAGACAGTTTGACCCTCGGTCTTAATCTCAATCTTTTAAAAGCTGTCAGAGCATGTTCAAAGTAAGTGGTTTTTACTAGCTTTGATGAGTACTACTGGTGTGCACGGTGTGCAGCGCATCCCATCAAATCTTGACTTTGGAGAATTTGAGCCTTGGTCATAATCCCACTCTTTTAAAACTCGTAAGAGAGTGTTCAAGGTAAGTGGATTTTTCTAGCAGTGATAAGTACTACATGTGCGAGCAATATGGAACGCGTCCCATCTATTCTTGATTTGACAGATTTTTAGTCTCGCTCATAATCTCGCTCAATTAAAACTAGCTGTGAAGAGCACCACTTGTCCGCACGGTGTGGACAACGTGCCATCAATAACTGTCTTTCGAGAGTTTGACTCTTGGTCATAACCCCACTATTTAGAACTTGTAAAAGCGTGTTGAAAGAAAGTGGGTTTAACTAGCTCTGATTAGTACTACTTGTGCGAGCGATATGGAGTGCGTCCCATAAATTCCTGATTTGCGAGGATTTAAATCTCGGTAATAAACTCAATCTTTTACACAGAGTTTGACTCTTGGACATAACCTCACTCTTTTAAAACGTGTAAGAGCATGTTGAAAGTAGGTGGTTTTTACTAGCTGTGAAGAGCCATTTGTCCGCACGGTGTGGAGGGCGTTCCATCAATAACCGACCGTCGAGAATTTAACTCTCGGTCATAATCCTACTGTTTTAAAACTTGCAAGAGCGTGTTGAAAGTAAGTAATCTTAACTAGCTGGGATGAGTGCAACTTGTGCGAGCAATGTGGAGCGCGTCCCATTAATTCCTGATTTGAAAGAGTTTGACTCTCGGTCATAAGCTCACTCTTCCAAATCTTTTTAGAGGTTTTTAATAGCTTTGGTTAGGACTACGGGTGTGAAGAGTGCCTGATTTCCGAGATTTAAACTTTCTGCCATAACGTCACTCTTTTAAAACTTGTAAGAGCATATTTAAAGTAGGTGGTTTACACAAGCTGTGAAGAGGACCACTTGTGCGTAAGGTGTACGGCGCGTCCCATCAAAAACTGACTTTCGAGAATTTGACTCTCGGTCATAATCCTACTCTTTTAAAACTGGTAACATCGTGTTGAAAGTAAGTGGTTTTTACCAGCTGTGATTAGTACTACTTGTGCGGCGATATGAAGCGCGTCCCATAAATTCTTGATTTTGAAGGGTTGCAATCTCCGTCATAAACTCACTGTTTTAAAACTTTAAGAGCTTTTGAATTTTCAGCAGTTTTAACCATCTGTGATGAGTACTACTTTTGTGAAATGTGTGCAGTCCGTCTTACCAAATCCTGACTTTGGAGAATTTGACTCTCCTTCATAATCTAAATAATAATAATTTACAATTTGTAAGAGCGTGTTGAAAGTGAGTGGTCCTTACTAGCTGTCTTAAGTACTACTTGTGCTAGCGATATGGAGCGGGTCCCATCTATTCCTGATTTGAGACACTTTCACTCTCCGTCATAACCTCGCTCGTTAAAAACTTGTAAGAGCATCTTGAAAATAAGTTGTATTTTTAGCTGCGATGAGTAATACTTGTTCGCAAGGTGTGGAGTCTCGCTGAATTAAAACTTGTAAGAGCATGTTGAAAGTAAGTGTCTTTTCTAGCTGTGAAGAGTGCAACTTCCGGGAGCAATGTGGAGCGCATCCCATCAATTCCTGATTGGAGAGAGTTTGACTCTCGGTCTTAACCTCTCTCTTTTAAAAATTGTAAGAGCATGTTGAAAGTAAGTGGTTTTTACTAGCTTGATGAGTACTACGGTGTGCACGGTGTGCAGCGCATCCCATCAAATCTTGACTTTGGAGAATTTGAGCCTTTGTCATAATCCCACGCTTTAAAAACTTGTAAGAGAGTGTTCAAGGTAAGTGGTTTTTACTAGCAGTGATAAGTACTACATGTGCGAGCAATATGGAACGCGTCCCATCTATTCTTGATTTGACAGATTTTCAGTCTCGCTCAAAATCTCGCTCAAATAAAACTTGTGAGAGCATGTTGACAGTAAGTTTTTTTTTCTAGCTGTGATGAGTGCAAGTTGTGCGATGAATGTGGAGCGCGTACCATTAATTCCTTATTTGAAAGAGTTTTACACTCGGTCATCCGCTCACTCTTCCAAATCTTATTAGAGGTTTTTAATGGCTTTGGTGAGTACTACGGTGTGAAGGGTTCCTAATTTCCGAGATTTAAACTCTCTGCCATAACCTCACTCTTTTAAAACTTGTAAGAGAGTGTTTTTACTAGCAGTGATAAGTATTACATGTGCGAGCAATATGGAACCCGTCCCATCTATTCTTGATTTGACAGATTTTCAGTCTCGCTCATAATCTCGCTCAATTAAAACTTGTAAGAACATGTTCACAGTAAGTGTTTTTTTTCTAGCTGTGATGAGTGCAAGTTGTGCGAGCAATGTTGAGCGCATCCCGTCAATTCCTGATTGGAGACAGTTTGACTCTCGGTCTTAATGTCTCTCTTTTAAAAATTGTAAGAGCATGTTCAAAATAAGTGGTTTTTACTAGCTTAGATGAGTACTACGGGTGTGCACGGTGTGCAGCGCATCCCATCAAATCTTGACTTTGGAGAATTTGAGCCTTTGTCATAATCCCACGCTTTTAAAACTTGTAAGAGAGTGTTCAAGGTAAGTGGTTTTTACTAGCAGTGATAAGTACTACATGTGCGAGCAATATGGAACGCGTCCCATCTATTCTTGATTTGACAGATTTTCAGTCTCGCTCAAAATCTCGCTCAAATAAAACTTGTAAGAGCATGTTGACAGTAAGTTTTTTTTTCTAGCTGTGATGAGTGCAAGTTGTGCGATGAATGTGGAGCGCGTCCCATTAATTCCTGAGTTGAAGAGTTTTTACACTCGGTCATCCGCTCACTCTTCCAAATCTTATTAGAGGTTTTTAATGGCTTTGGTGAGTACTACTACGGGTGTGAAGGGTTCCTAATTTCCGAGATCTAAACTCTCTGCCATAACCTCACTCTTTTAAAACTTGTAAGAGAGTGTTTTTACTAGCAGTGATAAGTACTACATGTGCGAGCAATATGGAACCCGTCCCATCTATTCTTGATTTGACAGATTTTCAGTCTCGCTCATAATCTCGCTCAATTAAAACTTGTAAGAACATGTTGACAGTAAGTGTTTTTTTCTAGCTGTGATGAGTGCAAGTTGTGCGAGCAATGTGGAGCGCATCCCGTCAATTCCTGATTGGAGACAGTTTGACTCTCGGTCTTAATGTCTCTCTTTTAAAAATTGTAAGAGCATGTTCAAAATAAGTGGTTTTTACTAGCTCAGATGAGTACTACGGGTGTGCACGGTGTGCAGCGCATCCATCAAATCTTTACTTTGGAGAATTTGAGACTTGGTCATAATCCACACTTGTAAGAGAGTGTTCAAGGTAAGTGGTTTTTTCTAGCAGTGATAAGTACTACATGTGCGAGCAATATGGAACGCTTGCCATCTATTTTTGATTTTGACAGATTTTCAGTCTCCCTCATAATCTCGCTCACTTAAAAGTAGCTGTGAAGAGCACCACTTGTCCGCACGGTGTGGACAACGTGCCATCAATAACTGTCTGTGGAGAGTTTGACTCTTCGTCATAGCCCCACTATTTAAAACTTGTAAAAGCGTGTTGAAAGAAAGTGGTTTTAACTAGCTGTGCGAGCGATATGGAGTGCGTCCCATAAATTCCTGATTTGCGAGGATTTGAATCTCGGTATTAAACTCAATCTTTTACACAGAGTTTGACTCTCGAACATAACCTCACTCTTTTAAAACTTGTAAGAGCATGTTGAAAGTAGATGGTTTTTACTAGCTGTGAAGAGCCATTTGTCCGCACGGTGTGGAGGGCGTTTCATCAATAACTGACTTTCGAGAATTTAACTCTCGGTCATAATCCTACTGTTTAAAACTTGCAAGAGCGTGTTGAAAGTAAGTGGTTTTAACTAGCTGTGATGAATGCAACTTGTGCGAGCAATGTGGAGCGCCTCCCATCAATTCTTATTTCTCAGAGTTTCAGTCTCGGTGATAAGCTCACTAGTTTAAAAGTTGTGAGAGGATTTCGAAAGAAGGTTTTTTTTGCTATCTGTGATGAGTAGCACTTGTGCACGCGGTGTGCAGCGCGTCCCATCAATACCTGACTTTCGAAAATTTTACTCTCGGTCATTACCTCACTCGTTTAAAAGTTGTAAGAGCATGTTGAAAGTAAGTGGTTTTTACTAACTGTGATGTGTGCAAGTTGTGCGGGCAAAGTAAGGCGTTTCCCGTCTATTCCTCATTTGACAGAGTTTGACTCTCATTCATAACCTTAGTCCCTTAAAACTTGAAAAAACATGTAGAAATGGGTGGGTTTCACTAGCTGTGTTGAGTGCAACTTCTGCGATCAATGTGGAGCGCGTCCAATTAATTCCTGATTTGAAAGAGTTTGACTCTCGGTCATAAGCCCACTCTTGCTAATCTTTTTAGAGGTTTTTAATAGCTTTGGTGAGTACTACGGGTGTGAAGGGTTCCTGATTTCCGAGATTTAAACTCCTTGTCATAACCTCGCTGTTTTAAAACTTGTAAGAGCATGTTGAAAGTAGGTGGTTTACATAAGCTGTGAAGAGCAACACTTGTGCGCAAGGTATAGTGTGCGTCCCATCAATAACTGACTTTCGAGAATTTGACTCTCGTCATAATCCTACTCTTTTAAAACTGGTAACATCGTGTTGAAAGTAAGTGGTTTTTACTAGCTATTTTAAGTACTACTTGTGCTAGCGATATGGAGCGGGTCCGATCTATTGCACATTTGAGACAGTTTCACTCTCGGTCATAACCTCGCTCGTTTAAAACTTGTAAGAGCGTCTTGAAAATAAGTTGTCTTCCTAGCTGCGATGAGTAATACTTGTGCGCAAGTTGTGGAGCCTTGCTGAATTAAAACTTGTAAGAGCATGTTGATAGTAACTGTTTTTTCTAGCTGTGATGAGTGCAAGTTGTGCGAGCAATGTGTAGCGCGTCCAATCAATTCCTGATTGGAGACAGTTTGACCCTCCGTCTTAATTTCACTCTTTTAAAACCTGTCAGAGCATGTTCAAAGTAAGTGGCTTTTACTAGCTTTTAGCTACGGGTGTGCACGGTGTGCAGCAAATACAATCAAA
>JAEMWC010000030.1:2102500-2176888 GCA_016490735.1 Pachyseris speciosa | reverse complement strand
GGTGGACGCCCGGAGAGACTCTGGGATAATGGACCGCCATTTTCCCAGAAAATCTGGGGGTAAAACAATGGAAGCCGTTACATTATCCAGAGTAATCCCAGAGTCTCTCCTGGCGACTAACCGCTGGCCAAAGAGCCTGAGGACTCTGGGTACGAGATTGGATACCGTACGAAAGGGACATGGTCAAGGGATATGAAAAGATATTGAAGCAGAAACGGTTCTAATTCAGAAGGATTTTATTTTGTAACCTTTATCGTATAAATAAAGATACTTCTCGGAATTTACCATGATAAAATGTGTCTTGTACGATTGGATAGAGTTCGCCTTAAATAACCCTGTGGGTGTTTCAGTAACTATGATCCTTTGCAAATGTAAAAGTGACGAGCACTTTCAAATTTTCAAGGTGTTTTATATTTTTTAACGGCCAATCGACGACTCTGGCTACCACTCAGCTGCTTTTTCACTGTTTTAGGTCAAATCACCAACAATATATCCTTCATCAGTCTTAATAAATTAATCTGCCTTGCGACATAACATTCACGCTACACTCACTGAACACTAAGCTACACTTTGTTAGCTTTGATCTTAACTCTTGTTCTAAAAAAGTAGACTGTCGTTAACTTTACTTTCAAACACATCAAAACTATGATCAATTTGACGATATAGTCCTTTCAAGAAACGTACCTCGTTAGTTATTGGGCAGGAAGTAAAAGTTTGCCGAACGAACCATTTTTGCGGAAACACGCTGAATTTTCGAGTTATATAATAAGCGTTTCGATTAATTCCGTACAAAAACTATTGTTTTTCTACTTTACTTTTACTAGTTATGCAGTGACCTGTATCTTTGTTCTCTTTACGACATTACTACGTGAGAATGATGCAGATATGATCAAAGATGGAATGTCTCGATGGTTAAATAAAGTTCTCCGAAATACCATCATGTGAAATATGGGGATCACAGTAAGGAGAATATGCAAGTTGATATCAAGGTTTAAAGGGAAATATTTCACACTACAGTAACTCCACTGCCACATAAGCAGTGGGCGCACTTGACTGTAAGCAAGGAACAAGGTCCTGAGCAAACATACGAGAATCGAACATCCTAATCCGGAAATGGCTTTCGTACCTTTGAACTGTCCATATTTTCTACAGTAAGGTATACTGGCTGTCTGCTCTACACTGTCTCTACTCTGTACTGTTATCTCGTCCGTTTAGGGCCTCTTTTTGCAGACTTACAGCGGCCGGTAGAGGCCCGCGCAATGTTTTGCGGACTCACCCCTCGAACGGTCATATTCTCATCCGGCGTTAATCGTGTCAAAGAAATTCTGCGTTGAGAAAAGTAACTTTTCCCTGGCTTAATGCCTTTTCTGACAGCATTATCGGAGCTTGAGGTGGTCAGTTTTTCTTTCGCTACTTTTATAAAGTGGTTCTTGCATGGAGGGTCAAATGTTCTAGCTAACTCAACAATGTCATAACATTCCGAAGCTTTCAGCGCGTACTGGTGGCGAAGGGCACCGACAGAGGTAGCCACGCTGGTGCATGATGGTCTGTGAAAAACCGCTGGTCTTGGACTGCAGGCTTCACATTTCGGGGTAGGCGGCTTTTTACTGTAATCGCTGGCTTGCGCGTTCGCTATCTGCGATCCAGTAACTTTTTTCTTAGAGTTAGCTTCACTGTTTGACGATTCGAGCTCGGAGTACGAGTCCGGATTTTTGGCGGGGGTCGTGCCTCGGGATAAAGAGAACCAGGGACAAATGAAATGCCGAGCTGATATCCGCTACTGCGGAATGTCTGCACGCTATCAGAGCCATCGTCGGAAGCAGAAAACCGCATGATTTGACCAGTTTGCTCGTCCAGCTGACGACGAGCGTTTTAGTCTATTCACCGCAGATTTCGACCGGTACAGCTGCGGCGCATTAACTTTGGCCGACTGACTTCTGTAGTTCGGATTTCCATTAGAGCCTTGACGTGAGATTTTCCATGACCATGCTTTGCTCGAGGTGACCCCCTCTGCTCCTTGCTTAGCTTTCTCCTCTTTGTATATCTCCCAGAGTATTGTCTCTTCCTTCAAATCTTCTAGCTCTTTTAACCTGTGCATGAAAGGGTCCATTTTCTTCGAGCCTCTAAAACAAGCGTCCTCAACGGTTTCGTCCACCCATGATTCAGGATAAGGGTCGTGAAATCTGAACTCGAAATCCTCGGGAGCGCGTTCTTCCGGAACAAAGAGATCTTCAAAGTGCGGATCGCTTTCTTCCCATTCTTGCCTTGCTTTGGCATCAGCCTCGGCTGAGTCCAGTTCCAGCTGCTTTGGATCTATTGTTTTGTCTGCGGTGCGTCTGGCGCTGCTGCGGGAAGACGGGCGAAAGGATGAAGAGGGAGAGGTAACACGCGAAGGGGCGGAAGACGAAGGGCGTGGCATGGGTACAGGACTGCTGGCGCCCCTGTAGTGAAAAAAATAAAAATAAAAATAACATGAACACTCAGATAATGCTAGGAAGTTACAAAGTGTCTCAATTTCCTTCCTTGCTCCTCAGTACGCCATTCTTCTCATAGTTTTACTTTCCCCCCGTAAGTTAATGCTTGCTAGCACAATAGCTGCCGATCAAAGTGATAACAGAAGCCTCTTTCAAGCACTGAATTGAATCTTATGCACACAATCTTGAAATAGGATACCTCCGCGCGTTATTCACAAAAGAACACACACGCGCAAATTGAAACGGAAAGAGAACCTAAAAAATGTTCATGCGCTTGTGTCTTTGCATAAGCCATTAGAGTTCGTTAATGTCTGCTTATCCTCGCACGTCGTACATTAGTTTTACACGTCACGATTGCTATTTCATCGTTTTGCGGTGGACATTTTAAAACCTAATTAGAGAGCGACGCAAGTCTCCGTTAGGAGTTAGACAATAGGGGTGCAAATCGGTACCCATCCGGCACTAAAGCCGTGGTGCTTACTCGTGGTATGAGAAACTAGTCTATAAGAAGCTTGGAGTGCAAAGCCTCTTTCTTCGCAATTTCTGACCCAAAACCAAAACAGTTCCCACCTTTGCCTGCTGCAAGGTCTTGTTAAGTAACTAGCGCAGGTCGGGCCCACGTCATTACACGGTTCATAGAGAGCTTCAGTTGCGGGAATCTCTCTCCTGCTCATAGCTGCAGCCAGCTGACTGCGGCGTAGGGCGGGACTGGCAATTCCCTCATTGTTCATGTGATGCTGTTAGAGGCAAAGCAAAAAACAACGTTACTGCTTCCATCAGGGGGAACGACTTAGCTCCGTCACGACTGAAGTGATGACTTGTTTTGAGTAAGATCGCGATTGTTTAATTTCTTTGCGGTACCAACAATAGATTTTCTTCACCTACTTTATTGCAAGACGCCCATCCTCGACCACATGTGTAAATTTCATCCAAACCATGGGTCAACCAGGATTAAACAAAAATATAGCATAGACAATGTCGACGAGCTTAAGTTGCTCACATTAACTGATTACTATTTAAATCTACATCTACGTTAAAATGCGTCGGTAAAGTCGTTAGACATCACACCAACGTTAAAAATATTACAAAAAGATTAAAATAACAACAATAAAAATAATGTCTACAAGTTTAAAATTGCTCGATAAAATACTTGGAAATCTTAGTCTTAAAAATCTCTAAAGAATTGCTTTCAACAACGTCTTTCGGAAGTTTGTTCCACATTCTGAGGGTGCGTGGAAAGAAGGAATAAAAATATACATCCTTTGTGGCATTTATATTCAAAATTTAACTTCTATCAAAGAACACAAAACGAAACGAAACGAAACAACAACAGTTCCTAAAACACGAAATAATTAAAGTAAAACTATGAGAAGAATGGCGTACTGAGGAGCAAGGAAGGAAATTGAGACACTTTGTAACTTCCTAGCATTATCTGAGTGTTCATGTTATTTTTATTTCTATTTCTTTCTACTAACATCGTCATAAAAATTTCGCCATAACGACACGTACCTGATTTTGAACAACACATTGCAAATTCAACTAATCAACCGACATTTGTTATATTCGGTACAATAGACGTAAATCCAAAAGCGAAACAAAGTGAACGCAAGATTAGTAGGTTTATAGTCGATGGGAAAACATATAATATCCATTTTGGGCCGATGAAAGTCTTCTTAAAATAAAACAAATAGCATGACTGAAACATTTTCAGCCAAATCCCTGCTATTTCTCGTGTCCAATTCTATCATTGATTTTCGATGATCGATTTGTTGTTTGGCTGTCTAATTGACGTGAAAATGAGCAGAATAAATCTGACACAGGAAACTTGCTCCTCGCCGTATCAGTACCGACCTGTATAATTTAGTTGACAAGTTTCTCATCTTGAATTAGAAAAAGTGGGACTCTTCCGTATAACGACTTCTGCTGATTGGAAACACTAAAAGCATGCACAGCACATTCACATGCGACCTTACTCGGCCTGGCCAAGTGAAGCGGTTTAAGAATACAGTCAAACAACAAAGCAACCACTTTCAAGTGTTTACAAATACGGGACAGCCGTTCATTCTCACTTATTGAAATCTACTTTCACTCTAGAAGTAATCATCGCATACTATCTGATGATCCCAGGTTACTGGGCTACAAATCATCCATTTACGCATCGAAAGCAATCAAAAGTTCAGTTGTTAGGTCATACACTGACCTTTGAGAGAAACAGCAATAAATTGTCTACAATTGCACCTGGGAACTACCGTGATAAGCTTAAATATAAGTATGATTCCCAAACTCAATGGCTTTGTTAGCTGGAGAGAATGCCTGTTTTCTTATTTTTCGCAATTTTGTATTTCTTTTTCTGTTCACGTTGTTATTGTTGCTGTTTTTTTGGTGGGTATAGTTTCACACTGCGAAAACATTCCCTTTTATTTGCATTTATCTGCCGTACAAAAGCGTGCAGTCTTTGAACGTTGAAACAAAAAGAGGCCTTGATGTTTTGGTTTGATCTGCGCTAATTCTATTTAACCTATTTAATAAAAACTATGGTACTACATACACTGCGATTGGTCAAAAACGTGTTTGCTTTATATTAGTAGACGCATATAAACAGCCTTCGGTAATGATTAAAAAGCTTTTCTCGTGTTCTCCAACCATGGAATTTATTGTAGCGGTGAAACAACACAACATGCGGTCTGCTGCTAAAAGATCCGCAATATCGCCGACAATTATTCTCACATCTTATTTTTGCACTGATCATGGTTTACAAGAAGCGCTTTAGGAAAACTTCTAAACTACGATAAAAATGCATTTACCATTCGGTATCTTTCTTTTCATTTATGGTCACAATTTTGACTTCATCCAACAATTTTTTCTTGACAATTTTCGCGCGTACTTAATAGTCCAGTTTCGAGTTCGCCATGACCGCTGAATAAAAGTACTGAGAACGCATTTGTACACCGTTAGCCTCGACCTTAAAGGGGCAGTGTCACGCTATTGTACCATCACTTTAAAAAGCTTAAAACTGCCAATCCATCAGTGAAAACCTTAAAATAATGGTCTAGTTTTGTTGCCAAAGACTGTAGTACTGCATTGACACTATAAACTCCTGTAACGATGACGAGGATGGAAATGGATTGAAATTTGAAAAAACTGGCAGCTATGCATTGCAAAATCACCAAAAAAATTATTATGGTTAGCTCTTCCTGCTAAAATTTCATTGGAATTCATCTTGCTGATTCTGTAGGAGCATTTTTTGCACGATAACCCGCAAAAGGCAGTAATTTGGGCAGAATTGAACCAAAAACAGCAAAAATCCCGGTGACAGTGCTCCTTTAAGTAAAATATTCACAAATTCCTGCGAGAAGATTATCTGTTTATAGCTGTCTATTGTTTAATTTTCAAATTTGTTGCACCTTCCTCAAGGCTAACGGTGTGCAAATGCGTTCTCAGTGCTTTTATTCAGCGGTCATGGCGAACTCGAAACTGGACTTTTTCGTGATTTTCGCGCTTTGGGAAAAGCCACTATTAAAAAGAAAGGATACTGCGAAAATTACACACGCAGAACCAAAAGTACAAAAAATGCACAATGTGCACAAATATACAAAAACATTGTAGCAAATGGCTTGTACTAAAACATGGAACGCCGGAATGCCGGAATGCTGGAACGCCGGAACGCCGGAATACTAAAACCCGGAACACAAAATTACTAAAACCCGGAACGCATGAAAAATAAAGAAATTGAAAAAATAAATAAATAAATAAATGAGTTTATTAATTAATTAAAACCTGTATTTCTAAACCCAATTTACTTCAATTCAAACAGGAAAATTCCCCCAGTATGCCCGCCCACCCACAACCCCGCCTGCCAAAAAAAAAAACTTGATTATCTTTCATTAGTAAGAACGTTTTGCAGTGACATTTATCTTTAACTGATTATTATAATGTGCTTTAAGAAACCATTTAATATTTTGTGACGATCCTTTATTTCTGGGTGGCAAAGATTTTGGTGATGTTTCCCGCCAAAATGTAATTATGATAATGTATTTATCAAAGTCACATGCGAAGTCACATGTAGTGTGCAGCGTTGGGAAAATGGACGCTTCTGCGGGGTAAGTGTTGTAACGTTCTTTATTTTCTTTTCGTTTATTACGTTTATGATATGCAAAGTATTAAATATCAGCTAAGTAATCATTGTTTTGTGTTTAGCAGCAGTCCTCAAAGCCCAGAAAAAAGAGGTAGTGACAAGTAGTGTATTCGGCGAATACACTACTTGTCATTAGGTCATGATTAGGTTAGATAATTTTCGATCCATTTATTACACAATACGCGATACGGTTAAATTTGGTCTATTTGTAGCACTTCGTGTCAAAGATCAACTGCACGCAACCTAATCATGACCTAATGACAAGTAGTGTATTCGCCGAATATTTTCCACGTACAGTACCAGATAGTACTTAACTTTGCGGTCGAACTGACCAACATTCATTGATATCATCAAGTAAAACGTATAGTAGTAGTAGTGGTGAAAAGTATAAAACTCTAAGACAGTAGTATTCGAAGAATCGATGAGACATTGAATCGAAACTTTCCAAAACTCAAGTGCTTACCTCTTTTTTTCTGGGCTTTGAGGACTGCTGCTAAACACAAAACAATGATTACTTAGCTGATATTTAATACTTTGCATATCATAAACGTAATAAACGAAAAGAAAATAAAGAACGTTACAACACTTACCCCGCAGAAGCGTCCATTTTCCCAACGCTGCACACTACATGTGACTTCGCATGTGACTTTGATAAATACATTATCATAATTACATTTCGGCGGGAAACATCACCAAAATCTTTGCCACCCAGAAATAAAGGATCGTCACAAAATATTAAATGGTTTCTTAAAGCACATTATAATAATCAGTTAAAGATAAATGTCACTGCAAAACGTTCTTACCAATGAAAGATAATCAAGTTTTTTTTTTGGCAGGCGGGGTTGTGGGTGGGCGGGCATACTGGGGGAATTTTCCTGTTTGAATTGAAGTAAATTGGGTTTAGAAATACAGGTTTTAATTAATTAATAAACTCATTTATTTATTTATTTTTTCAATTTCTTTATTTTTCATGCGTTCCGGGTTTTAGTATTCCGGCGTTCCGGCGTTCCAGCATTCCGGCATTCCAGCGTTCCATGTTTTAGTACAAGCCGTAGCAAATTGTGTAATAGAACAATGCACAATTTTTAAATCTACTGAGTCACGCTTGTAACCACTGTGATTGTTCTGAACTGAAACTGTCACTTAAATTCAAAGAAAGATACACTTTTCTGGTTTTGTTTTCAAAGCATACTTCCTCTGATTCACTGTCATCTTTAGCTTGTAAACCAGCCAAAATCCCTAGGGGCATTCCCACATATGGGCTAAAAAGGTACATGTGCCGCGTTACAGGGCATGGTTTCTTGAGGTTCTCGATCCTCAAATAGGGTATCATTTTTTGCCCATTGTTGGCATACTGTTCCCGGTGTGATCCTTAGACAGGTTGCCTAAATTGTATCAGCTAAAATAGCAATGCGTAAATACCCAGCTTAACGAATAACAGATGATAAATTTTTTGTTTTTCCGTGGCGATTAGTCATTGTTTGGATCGTCCCCCATTACGACTGCGAACACTGCCAGTTTTCCGCCTTTTGGTTTACGCCGGTTCTCTCCTGTTAAAATGGTTTCGTTATTTTTAAACACCAACTCTTAAAAGGCTTGATACTCCCACAATTTTTCGTTTGTTTTCTTGAACATGGTATCAACAAATGTCCCAATTATTTCACAACAAGTTGTGATCATTTTAATGGGGGACAAAAAAGGTTACCATAGTAACAGTACAGCCTCTTAGAAACACCCTTAATTTTGGCTTTGTGCATCTAACTCAAAAACGAGTAGGACGACCCCCGTTTTTTATTATTGGATTGCAATCAGCATATGAAGATTCATCTTTCTGTAGGGTTCAGAGCCACCTTAAATTATCGAAAAAATAAGGTGGCTCTGAACCCAATGACAGATTTTTTGGAACTTTGCAGTTATTAGAATTAACTGTTGTTTGTTTCTTTCTTGAAAGCAATTCCTTTTTCTTTGATGTATGATTCCGTTCACCAAAGAACGAAATTACACTGAAAAATAATACACTTTCGTTCACTCGTTTTCCTGGAATTGCGAAAATTAATACCCGCACAAACACAAACTCCGAATTTCCGCAAAATTTAGAATGCACTAAAATCCGCAATGTAATTCAGGAAGTCAAATATTTTATCATCTCTATATAACACTCAGAAATAAATGGAAAGAAAAAAAGAAATGTTCTGCAAAACATTTTCACTCAATTTCCTCACCGCAGATGTTATGAGGTAAGTTAGCACGAGTCGATATCATGATATCACTGGCAGCATGGCTATTCCAGGGGGAACAGGATCTCAAAATAACTGCAAGTGCAATATCTAATTCTAGTGAGATCAAGTGCATGAGAGGCTTGCACAAATTCACAGCCTGAAGCACTGGGTATTAATTAACAAAAATTTATATACACTGTACCAAAACCCTTGATTTGATCTTCTAAGCCTACTCAAAATTGGAAATAGATCTCTTTGGAAAAGACTTTGAACAAGAGTGCTGCATGAGTGAGTGTGGGATAGTTTTGAGGGCTGGGATGCTAAGGTAAACAAACAAGATGGTATTCTATAAAATGTGGGATACAAGAAGTTTATGGCAATATATTTATGGACAAAGGCAAACAGCAGTCATGTTGTAGTTTGCATTTCCCCCAAACAATCCCACATTCTCTTGTGCCACTTCTCTTGATCCCAGGCTATCAATCTTTTCCAAGATGAGCTAAAAATAGTACTACACAGATTAATGCATCATATACATACATATACTTGTAAAACTCTTAAGATTAATTATAGGCAGGCAACGGGTGATATTCACTGCCTGTAAACTCTGTGCACAAGTAACTGACTTTCACAATGAAAAGATATGAAAGGAAGATGATCTCAAGAATTTTTTTGCAATTTTACCACATGTTCTCTATTCTTCTACTCCAACTACATATAAAAGATTAAAAACCATTTGCTTTGCACTATACTTTGTCTTACAACTTGTCTTGATAACTTTAATACTTTATCACTCTATATTTTATAATATTCTATCTATATTATTTTAGATTTTTAGATTTTTTTTAAGTTCAGTACACACTGTGTGAAGCACTTTAGAATATTTTTATAATTTTAGCGCTGATATAAATATCATTTATTGTCATCATCATCATCATCATAACTGTCACACCATCCACTGTTCCTCAGGGCCAAGTTACCTGGATACTGTAGGTGCCTGATAGCAGCCAGTTGCCTAAGCTTACCCATACAGTGTTACAACATAAATTTTCTTCTTCCTTATTATCATTATCATTATCATTATTTTGGCACCTTAAAGCTGTAGATTCTCTGCTTATTCATGCATTGGTTGACTTCTCGCACTTGCTGTGTAAGTCGCTTGAAGAGTTGCTTTGAAGAAAAAAAAGATTGAAAAAATAACTAGCCTGCATAACATGCATTTACTGTAAAGTGTTTTTACCCTTGTTAAATAAAGTTAACTTCTTCTTCCTCTTCTTCTTCTAAGTCACAATTCTTTTGTCCTCAGAAACATAATGATACAATAACTGCATTTACTCTGATAAAAGTTCAACAAAATGCCATAAAAACAAAAGGATAAATATTTTATTTATAACACTGACAAGAAGGCTCTTGACAGCTAAGGAATTATTTAATTATGTGACCTACTTTCAACAGAATATGGGATCATGAACAGAGTTGAATGGCAGTTGAGTTTGAGTGCTTTTTGATTCAAGTAAACTTGAGCTACTGGATACATATACAGCAGTACAGTTGTAGCCTCATTCACAGACGTCTTTGGGCTCGTCACGCGTTCCTTTGCAAGCACAAATGTCTGCTGAACTGCCAATCATAGTTCGTTTGAAACCAATTTATGGAAAGTAGGACTTCGACCCCTGGATTATTTTCACAGATGATGCACTGAATCGGGTGTCGATTTCCATTCTTACGCAGCTCTACATTGGTTTCTTCAAACCAGTGGTTTGTAATTTTCAACGTTTGGTTACTAAAAATGTGTTCAAATAACCCGACATGGTTAGGAAAAACTTTCTTACATATTTAAATTATTTCATGGAAATAACCTTTCTACAAATAAATGTTAATTCTTAGGAACGGTTTATGTGTTGTTATCTTGCATGAGATTGTTTTCTGTCTCAAAGAATTTATTCTCGTCGCCTTTGTGATCAAATTCAAACTTTGCAGCCATTTTGAGCACTAAAACCCTGGAGAAAAGTTTGTGTCGAATGTGGGGATCTGGACACAACTTTATCGGATCCGCCATCTTGCGAATCCAATTGCTGTCTGCGAGGTTCTGGCAGTTCAGCATTGAATTATGCAGATTCTCAGAAAAAGGCAAGCTCCAGCTGAAAGTAACTGTTGTGAAGAGGTAAAATGACTTGATCTCCCGGAAGCGTTTGTTTTGACAGTTTTACGAAGAAAAAAAAACAAGAGAAACAAGAGGGCAGAACATTTCGACAGGAGTGGAAGAAAACACTTGCATGGATTCTTTAATTTGTTCTAGTCGTTATTAAAAAGTGTTCAATATTTGAGATATTGTACTTGTTGTGAGCTTGTATACCAAACTTTATAATTTGGTTAGTAACAAAGATCTCTACTAACCCGAAGGGTTAGTGATCCAAAACTTAAATTCAAGCTCTGAGCAGTGTATCCCTAAGGTGAACTGTATTAAGTGGTCATGGGAAGCAAACTCTTAAATGGCAAAAAACAGATTAAAGAATTCCAACCGACAGGAGGAGGACAAATTGGCTATTTGACAAGTGTGGGCGAGGGTTGAACTCAGGACTACCGAAAAACTACACCAGCTAATCACTAGAGCAGTACTTAAACCCGGGATGTCTGAGCCAATCAACCACACTGCCTCCCCTTAAATTAATTTTATTAAGATGTTGACTTGATACTACTTGTTAAGTGGGACCTCTAAACACACAGTTCTTGATTCTACACTGAAGGTACAGTAACATCCTTTTCATGGGTATGTAATGTCACCAACAGTAATTTTCAGGATATTACACTCAACTAGATGATAACACATGTAATTTACTTCAAGCCATTTATAATGGCATAGTTCTTGCAGTAATACCCTACTAAAAGGTAAATAACAACAACAACAACAAAAGCAAATAACTTGTTTCTTACCAAAGTCAGTTTGAACTCCTTGAAAGTATCTGCAGAACAATTATGACAATTTGATCATCTTCACTTATTATTAAATTCAATACCCATAATATTCCAACATATCTCAGAGCAGAAACTCCCAATCCATAGATTAAAATGCCATCATCATAATTTAGTTGTCATGACAGCTACCACAAACAGGACTTAATTAATTGCAATCTCAATGTAAGTCATCACATTTTTGGAGTCCTTAGACCTGTCGTGGCACAAGTAAACAAACGTCGATCAACTTGCACAGTTAAGTCTGCTTTGCAGCCACTCTGACCAAAGTCACCCAATGCTCCTCGACTGACTTTGGCCCAAGTAGAAGAGTAGGTACTTGCACTGGGCAGACAAGTGGCAATTCTTTCTGTACCACCTTGAAAGCAAAAATTCAAGCTCACCAGATGGATTATAAATCATCATTTCACTGCAAGAACATGTAAGGGGCTGTTTACATCTGATGACAAAACTTGCATCGGCGCAAGTTTCATACCAGGGTGAGGCTCATACCAGGGTGACTTTTGGCCCAGCGCGAGTTCATTCCAGTTCCCTCTCGCAGCTCTGTATCCATTTACATGACACCACCGAAAAATGTCATGCCGGCAGTTCACCTCTATTCCTGCACCAGAGGAAGAATTTTGTTCTGGTGCAAAATCTCGTGACGGTATCAAGTAAATGAATATAGAGCTGCACGAGGTAACCTGAGTGAACTCGTGCTGGGGGCAAAAGTCGCCCCGGAATCACGTTAACACCCCTTAAGTCCTGGCCAAAAAAGTTGCAAGTCAGTGTAGGTGTTCAGCTTGTGTTAAACACTCATGGATAGCCCAGTGAGAAGCTTAACTACCCTGCAATTAACATGCAAAAATCTTTGGATGCTGTAGGACTGAGAGTAAAAATATTGTTTTGCTAAACTTTATTGGGATTGATGGGTCTAATCGGAGATCATCGGAATTGCTGATCTGCAAAAAACATGTCAAAGTATTTCCACAAAGTTCAGAAAACTAATTTTCAACCTGTCGATAACAGCATAACTTAACGATCATCGTCAATCAAGCTTAACCTTATTTATGACAAGTAACCTCGAAAGTATATTGTATATTTAGATCAGAACAAATTGATTACCATTAATTTCATCATCACTTTCTTCCAGAAACCTTCGTGCAGATGACGATCGAAGAGGAGTGGCACTTTTGGCTCGAACATTCTGCAAATTAACGATCAGATAATGAATAATTTAACCGACCGCTCATCTCTGCGTTAGTTAGATTCAATTTCAAATAATTCAATTTCAAATAATTACCTGATCTTTCAAATTATAAACAGATTACAGGCAAAAGAATACATGTTGCTCACCCTTGTGCCGCTAGCAGATTGCTGTCGATGTTGGTGTGGAATATGCTTGACTCTTCCCCGTATCCAATCTTTGTTCAAGCTTCTACCACTGTTAATTAAATCAAACATCCAAACTTCAATTTTTACAAAGACCCCAGACAGCGAAGAACAATTCCTGGTCACAACAGCAAACTACAAATTAAATTTTAACAGGCAGCAACCGCCGAGTCGATCAACAAAACCTGTGAAAGAAGTTTCTGTGTGTGACTGAAGTAGATGGATTCGGAATTTGCCAATTCTGTGCGTACACAGCACATAAAGAAGGTTCGACCGCAGCATATTCTACTGGGACAGCCATTTCGCAGTTGCCATACTTACACACTGGATTTTTCATGGTTCATTTAGTTGAATTCATTGGTTGCTAATGCATACCGTAACCCTTTCCAAGTTGCCTTGCGTCGCGCTCCCATGGGAATTGGTGTCTCGTCGATATGAAACAATCGATAACCGATCGCGGTTAGCCGAGTGGTTCCGGTTATTTCCGGGAAACGACGATAAAATGAAACCAGCGGCCAGCATAAGTTTTTCTCCATAAGCAAAGAATGACTTCCAGTAGCAGGAAAAAATGCGGGTTGAGTTTGACTAATTAACCCTTAACGTCAAGTCATAATTTTTAAATCAACAAAACAAACACAGAGCAAAGTTTAACAAAGTGTGTTTTCGCCGGAAAAAATCTATCTCTAAATACGACATTCATTGATGAGCTAACTTAACCAAATGCTTGTATTCAAAAGCGCAGACCACTGCACACAGAGATGATGATATAAGCATGTGCTCTGGGTTAATTGCACGCTAACCTACAATTAAGAGCCAGTGGCCAGCCAAAGTTTTTATCTTGCAAATTGAAGCTAATTGCCAATGTTCTTAAAAGCAAATTTTATGTTCAGGTTAAAGTTAAGTTCAAGTCAAAAATTAAGGGGAAAAATCTTTCCTAATGTCGTCATTGCATAGTGATCTATACTCGAAAATCAAATCATGGACATGAAGTGCATTCTGGACCTCGTCAACCGCATAAGTCAGGATGCAAATTTTGTGCACAATTACATGATCAGTCAGCAACTGATTTGGGCGGTTCGATTTTGAAAGGAGGCAGTCACTAGTACAGACTACAATAATACCTTGATAGTCATGCTGGGTTGGTTTCATTCAGCGGAATGCATGCATGGTCACACTTCATGATTTTTCCATGCTCAATTGGGGAGCAAACTCGTGTACTGTTGAGAAAGCCGCGACAAATCAGCAGCATGCACTTATCGCACGATTGCTCACGCTCAAAACTCCACGCTTTTACTGGCAATACAGTCGGAAAACGAGTCAAATTAATGACTACAATTTATAGGTGGTTTGCAGCCAATCTCTAGAGACACAGATAACAATGGTGAAACGAACAAATGCTGGTGGACGAACAAAAGGAGCTAATGAGAGATGTATTGTTTACGTCCACCAGCATGGCGGCGATGACGTAACATGCAAACCACCTATTGGAACAATCTTTACGCGACTGCTTCAGACTCCCACCCCTTAGACACCCTATCCTGATCAGTACCGTGAACAGCTTGGCCAGACAGATAACAATACTACGACAGTTCATTTACATAGCAGCATCTTCCTGTTTACAAATTGCGCTGAATAGAGGTCATGTTAGGTGAATAAATATCCGGATATAGTATGCACCAATTCCTGATGTTAGGCTTTCGACCTGCCAAGTTCGAAACTAGTTCTCTGTTTTCCTGTCACGATTGCGACTTATTCCTGGAGTGAGTCACAAACATTTCAAGTTTAAATTAGTGTCATATCTTGCAGAAAGCGACATCAATACATTTCAAGCGGCAAGGAAAACCAAGGGAGACCAAACTGACACCAGCCTGTCCACTGAACAACCGATCCTCGCGAGTGGCGAAGCGCGATATATTTACACGCTATGGTATCGCAAGCAATTTTCATTCTACTTTCAATCACTGGTTGTGTTCTCTTAATAATCTCAGGTTGGTACCAGATCATTTTATTTAAGGTTTACAATACACTCACGTTGTCATAAAGAAAAAGCAAGATTTCTTGTTTCTACTAATGTTGATCTGGCCAAAAAATTGATAATCAAAGACTTGTGGAAACATGACTAAATCCTTCTCTTCTCTGGGAGGAAAGCGCCATAGTGTCGAAACCTAGCTACTAGAACGTAACAGCGTTACGAAAGATAACGTATAACACATGATAAGATATATCAGATAAAATACGTAAGATATATATAAAAGATAATGAAGCATAAATAATTTGATATAATGCCTCTGCCAGTAAAGCAATACAGCCGCCTTTCCTCATCTATCCCGGCCATGAGGCTGTAGAGTCTGAGTGTCGGCGCGAACGCCGCCGTTGAAGTACGTAAAAACGGCCAACAAAAAACGGCCGATAAGACGTCCATAAACAGTTATGCCGAATTCAGGAGTTACCACAAATATTCCAATTTGTTCCATCAAGACTTAACTCAATCGACAAATATGTTTTATGGGCTTAGTTGAGTAATGAAAAAAATAAAAAAAAGATCTTTATTCCTTTCAGAGTGTCTCACTGCATTGGCTGGCGGCAAGATTGACATAGAGTAAGTGTACTTTTATCTTCAATAGTTGTTGTAACTTCCGAGTTTCAGTTCCCCGAGTGATTACTAGAATAATCATGGCGTAAGGGAAAAAATGTGTTGGGGGAGGGGTGGGGGTGGTGAGCGTTATTTGCCCGAATTTGAATAACACTGATTCAACTAGATGCTTTTTTTGTGACACCATGTTAATTCATAGTCACCATTAGGCTAGGAAAACATTTCAAAAGTTCAAAACACTAAAAAAGAGATAAGAGTTACTCACTTAAGTCTAGAAGAAGTATGAAGAGCGATTACTTCGCCGCCCAAAAATATCAATTATCCATAATGTTAATTATGGTGATTCTCCTGAGAAGATGTTGCCCCATTTATGTATCTATGAAACGTCCTGATACGGTGAAGGGCACTAAAAGACCTGTCGGCAGAGCAGGACGTTGCGGGAATCAAAGCACGGATCGAGGCAATTTTATCCATAGCTTGTAAAGCCTTTTGAAAGCCTTTTAGGTGTTTAGTGATGACTATTTCTTTCTGCCTTCTTTAGTGCTACGGAAGATGCAAATCTGAATATAAATAACTAGTAAATGTTAATGAGTACGTATAAAAGTATTACAAACAATATATATATAAAATGAAGAATGATCCTCGCAGTTGTGAACGCAATTTATGCAATTGCGAAAAGAAGCCTGAAAAACATTCAGGACTTCAACGGGGTTTGAACCCGTGACCTCGCGATTACCGGGGCGATGCGTCATTCTATAGGCAATTTCTTAGTAGGGGTGTCTAAAATGAGTTAAGGGATCTGAAAGACCAGCAGCAAATACCCACCCGACACCTGGGATTGTCGCTCTTGAAAAAAAAAACTTGAATGCTGGAAACATGGGAGTAATAATCATGACGAGGCTTGACAAGACGATTGAGCTTTCACATGCTCCTGTTACAATATGATGTGATTATCGCTTTTAGTTTCGCCTGTAGTGACGGACAGAAATGTGAAATGCCAAAATATAGCCATTTCTTATAACACATGCAATGTTTTGCACACTTGAGTGTTTTTCTTTAGATTTCAATTTGTTGCCCGCTGGGTCCATAGAAATCTCTTCATGAATATGCCACATGTAAACCAACAGGCATCAGTGAATTGTATTGAAGTGAAGTTAGACGTTGTTATTTTTATGTTTTTACTTTTGTAGATATGTCGCAGACGCCAGGACAAAACGATACGTGTGCCAACCATATGGTCTTAATAGTCTCATTTTCCAAAACGGCGGTTACTGCAAAGACATACTTGGAAATTTACCAGTTTATGGACGCGATATCGACGAGCTATATTATAACGAAAAGAAGCTCCGACGCTATGAACTGACCATGTACCTTTTCCAGCAAATGGAGAAAATCTTTCTTCAACACATACGGCAGAATTTGACGGAAGAGCAAAAGAAGATAAGAGACAAGTCGTTCTGGCTGCGGCAAAGCTGCCTTGAGCAGGTCGACGATATATACTGCCACCACTACTTCAAACGTTGTTACTTGTCCTCCAGTCCTCAGCCAGTTTGCAGGGAAGTATGCGTAGAGCTAACCACGCAAAGTTGTGATCGAGAATTCGACATGGTGTCAGCTTTCAATCGCAAGAGGTTGGAAACTCCCGACTGGCCTTTCGATTGGGATATTATTAACTGCACAACTCTGCCATTTCGGAATGAATCGAGTAATTGCTACTATCCTGACAAGATAAGAGGTCAGTGTTTTTCGCACAGGAAGAGTGGTAATTTGTGTACAAAAGTTGGGAGATTCATACAAAATCAACTAAACATAAAACTCCCAGAGGGCTTGGCTAAACATGCATCCAAGGAGATGCGCGTGCCATGCGGTACGATTTTATCTATTGTTCTGGTCTGGATAAGGGAATAGTTTCTGAGCACTGTGGGACGTGCTCATGGTTTTATAGTCGATTTCCCCTTCAGGGCGTGGTCTAAGAACCAAAACGAAATTATAACTGTGTTCTTAACGCACATCAAAATACTGACCTACGATCTTTCATTTTACATTTTCTTTCTTATCAGACAACCTTAACGTCTTGGAAAGTGAAGGTGAGTTTGAGCGCCGTAGGACAACTTTTAGAGTAAGCGATCACAATAATTAGAGAGTAAACATCCATGAGAAGACGCTCGTTGCACCAGTGCACCGAACGCTTTCGACTTTGATTATGCAACGGAAATCAAATGAACTAAACCTAACCTCGCAACTATTTTGACAATTAATCTGAGGACAACCTGAAGTGGCCTATTTTATTTCGATAAATTACCATTGAACACATGTTTACCATGAGTTAAAAGGCTCATTTCTCCACGACGTCTAGAGGGATAAGTAAGGTATGACAGGTGACGTATTGGTTTGCCTTTGCAATGTTTGTTTACACATCGACAATCGGTGCCATATACGTGTATGACATTTGTATAAATGCAGGGACGCCTCAGTTTGCGTCTACTCTCACCAGTTGAAGAAAAGGTGTAGTTGACTATGAATAAACGGAAATTATATATTTGAACTGCGGGTTAAAGAATGAATATATGAGAGTGATCGTCGCAACGCGGTTATGAACACTACCTAAGTAGTAGTAAAAATAAAGCCTGAAAAGCTTTGAGGAATTTTTAAGGTAATGGTAAAGGTAATGGTGATGGCTTTATATACCACACATATCACATAGTTTCACGGCGGTTTACAATTCTTCTGTAGGGTGAGATTAGACGTCAGCCTGTAAAGGCGCGTCTGGCCGCTGCTATCAGTCCAGATAGGTACATGAATAGAAGTCGCCGCACTTTTTATCAGGTCTCGCAAGGTAACCTATATCATTTCGTTTAATTTTCTGTTACAGACTGTTTCTATGGAGACGGACGTGGTTATCGTGGAAACATAAGCTACACAGTTTCCGGATATAGGTGTCAGCCGTGGAATGCACAATACCCCCATCAACACAGGGTGCTCAGTGGAGATCTCTACAAAGAGATTAAAAATGCGAGCAATTTCTGCCGTAACCCAGGTGGGCTGGGTTTGAATGGGACATGGTGTTTCACCACAAACAAGACCATGCGATGGGAATACTGTGATGTGCCTAAATGTGCCAAACAACGTGAGTGAATTAGATATCCAGCATAAGAAAAGCTATTAGGTCTCCATGCATGTTGTAACTGTATCTGATGTAAATGCATGATCCTCGAGAGAAGATGGTCTCTTCTCGTGTCGGCAGCATGTACACAAATACAAGGAAAAGATGCTTCCTTTACTTTGAATATTTCACTGTTTTCTCAGTCCTAAACCAATCTCAGAGAATGTCGCAAAATATTTGGAACCGCCTCTCACAAAACTAAAGTCACAAGATTTTTTAATTTTGTTCTTTTGCACTGGAAGATCCCTAAGCTTTTCAAAATAACGTTTTATAACATAGATTGATTTGCTCAAATAGCTTTATTAGCGGAGCCCCCACCACCTGACACCTTCTAAAAGTAGCCTTTTATCTTGTAGCGCCTGCAAGACCACCAACTGATTTTCGAGGACACAACGTGAGCTCAACAAGCATTAAGGTCTTTTGGGAAGATGTTCCACGGCCTTTCGTAAACGGAATCATTATGGGATTTCACGTGACTTGTAGGAGATCTAATTCATCAGGCAGCCGACATCTTGTGGATTTGACATCAGCAGGACATGACTGGGAGTTCAGAGGACTTGACAAATATATGAATTACAGCTTCTGGCTGAGGGCTTACAACAACTTTGGAAATGGCACTTGGAGCGACGAGCTGTTGATTTCAACTGATGAAGATGGTATGCTAAATGTATGGTCTTGGTTTTTGAAGTGTTGAGTCTGACGGACTAACTGACCGGCTAGCTTGCTAAAGGAAGATGAAAACCAACATACTGACTGTATACCTTCGCTGGCTAATCTTTCGAGTTTGCTTGGGAGGCTGATTGCCTGCCAACGGTCTGTCTAAAATTCTATATACATACATAAAATAAATGTATTACATACATAAAAATCTATTTACATGCAAAAAAAAGGTGTTAATAATAATAATAATAATAATAATAATAATAACAATAATAATAAACTTTATTTATCCACGGGATCCTTATCACTAAAAAGTGGTCTTCTAAAGAGCCGTGCGCATTAAACCTAGTACTTAAAAGCTAAGACTAAATTACAGACATTGTCAAAAAATCCTATAATAAGTGCTAAACTAAGTATACCGTTCAGTCTAAAAGGGGATTGCTTCCAGGAGTCTTCTAAAACCAGATAAAATAGACTCAGATCTTACATTATTACTAGGGAGTTCCAGTTCTTAGATAAAAAGTAACGAAGAGTTAAGGCCATAAGTAGTAGTAACGGGTTTACATAGTGATAAAATATTCGTTCTTCTAACAGAGTATTCAGACTGACGCAAGGTGAACATGCCTTTAAGATATTTAGGAAAACTGTCATAATTCAAGCATTTGTAGATAGTGATTAACATATTTTGTATCCTTCGGTTGTACAGAGTTGCTCCTTCTGATTCATGTAGTACTGAGCTGCTTGTAAGTCGAAACTTTATCATTAAAAACAATATGTAGGGCGCGCTTATTAAGAGATTCTAATTTATCACAGTTTCTAGCACTACAAAAATGCCAGACCGTAGAGCAGTAATAGAAAGTGAGGCAAAATGAAAGCATTATACAACTTTAACTTGGTAGCGGTACAAATGATGAGGTTACGAAATCTAATCATGACATTCAATTGACTGTTGACTTTTTTACATGCTGAAGATACATGTTCATTGAAGTTTAACTGATTATCAATAGTCATTCCAAGCAAGTCCAGGGAGTTCTCGACAGGAAAAGAGAATTTGTGGTCAGTGATCCCTAAAACCAGAGCATGGTGTTTGTCGGGGTTCACGATCATGCCGTTTTCTGTGTACCATTGATTCGCAATTTGGACCTGATGAAGTATCCGCTGTTCAAGGGCTCTGGAATCCACATCCGAGTCATCAAGTTGTTCGTCATCAGCGTAGGCGTGAAGATTGACATCTTTTATATGATAGAATAGATCGTTCAGAAATATGTTAAATAACATCGGCCCGAGCACACTTCCTTGTGGAACTCCTCTGGTGACTGTTTGCCATCCCGAGAAAGAATCTCCAACTTTTACCCTTTGTGTCCTGCCGCTCAGGTAGTCTGAAAACAAAGCACAGGCTTAGTATTAGCTATGTATTAGCTGAGTATTAGCTATGCCATTAGCATAGTATTAGCTGAGTATTAGCTATACCATGCTGATGAGGCCTAAAAAGGCCGAAACAGCTGTCCATGGCTGCTAATGCTTGGGCTCAATCTTTGCTTTGGTAGATTTAAGGCGTAATGCCCGCTACCTTGTGGCCTTAGTGCCTTTTGAGTGGCTTCAGCTTACTTGATCACATTAATTTGTGAAGTATCCTTGTCACTCCAGCCACATCCCACAAGCTTTACGTTTTCATTGCTTGTTTTATTGATATGTGGGTACTTGAGCCTGAGCATTAGCTATGCCATGCTGATGAGGCCTAACAAGGCCGAAACAGCTGTCCATGGCTGCTAATGCTTGGGCTCAATCTTTGCTTTGGTAGATTTAAGGGGTAATGCCCGCTACCATGTGGCCTTAGTGCCTTTAGAGTGGCTTCAGCTTACCCAATCACATTAAATTGTGAGGTATCCTTGTCACTCCAGCCACATCCCACAAGCTTTACGTTTTCTCTGTGCAGGGATTTGTCCAGTTCCTAACTTTCTCTTCTTTCCTCCTCCTCTCAAAGTCCTGAAAGGTCTCTTCTTCAACTATCAACTTCTACTTCCAAGGAAGCTTGAAGCATCCTCTCTGTACTCTCTCTTAGGTAGCCATGCAGAGATTTGCTCTCCCTCCTTACATACTCCTCAATTATCATTAACGTTATTGCTATCGTTATCGTTATCATTATCATTGCTATTGCAATTACAATTAGAATTTTCATTGTAAGTATTGTAAAAATATTAAATATTATCTCTTATAGCACCCAGTGCTCCACCTGAAAGTCTTAAAGCCTGGAATCTAAGCTCCACGAGTCTCCTAGTGCAGTGGAGTCCAATTCCCACCAAGAAACGTCACGGAAAAATACTGGGATACAATGTGGAGATAAGACCAGAAAAACAAAGCCAGGGACAAATGAAGTTGAGATCCAACTACACAACATCAAGATCAGTCACGTTCAGGGCACTAAAGAAATACTCTAAATATGTCATCAGTGTTTACGGGCTGACTCGGAGGGGAAAAGGACCAAGTCAGATAATGACAGTGCAAACAGATGAGGATGGTAAGAAAATGTAAACCTTTGACCACCTGTGTGTATGTATCTACGACAAGGGACAATTTACTTGACTGGTAAAATTCGATACTTTCCTGTACTATTACCTTGGTTCGACTTACGTCTTTGGCTGGCATTAATGCTGAACTGGATGACAGCTGAACTGATTAAGACTCACGTGCATTCGTAAGCACGACGAATGCCTGTTGAAGATGAAAAGCTTACCAATGACAATAAAGTTACTTAATCTCTCATTTTATAGTTCCAGACCAACCTCCTCAGGACATTACAGCGTTAAGCTTGGGGAAAAACACGGTTCAATTGGAATGGAGTCCTGTGTCTCCAGAATACACCAATGGACAGGTTGTTGGATACGAAGTGCTTTACAGTGACGTCAAAAATACGTCGCGATCAAATAACATAACAGCTCCACCGGGAGAAACTCGCTTGAAGATCACTGGATTAAAACCCAATACGAATTATAGTTTCCAGATGCTTGCGTTTACGACAAAAGGAGATGGCCCTCGCAGTGCAAACTACTTTGCTAAAACCGAACAAGGTATTAGTCTCATTACGAAGAAGATAAAATGGGTGGCATCAAAAAACAGCTGTTACCGAAGATGATTTTTACACCCGTTAATTTTTGTTCCCATAAAATTCTAATCTGAGTACTTTTAAGAGTAATACCAAGGTTTGCTTTTTGCCAAAGCGTAAATATCATATTTCGTTTATTGCCTCAGAGGACTTTCAGTGACCAGAAGTTAGGGCGAAGTAACCTCTCATTTGTGTGTGTGGGTTTTTTTATATTCTCATTCTTTACACGTACTGTGCTAGAAAACTGAGAAAGATCATCCCTACCTTCATTTTATATCGGTTGGAAGAAAAACGTCTCCTCGGACAGTACCCCAATTTCTCTACCTTTAAAATAACTGCCTTGATTCTACAGGGCTTTTTTCAAAGAAACTCTGATTTTGTCTTCATTTTCAGACGAAAACCCGTCCACAAAATATATGTACAAGGCAGGATCAACCAATGCTGCAGGTACTGAAAAGTTAATTAAGTTATAAGCCTTTAAGGCTTCAAAATGGCAAGAATTCAAACAGAAGTCACATGTAAGTGCGTGAACGCGTCAAATTCCTCTTCCTATAATCAACGCAAAAACAACTTAATCTTCTCGCCTTCTAATGCCACAGGTATCATAACAGCCGCTGTGTTTTCCTGTGTAGTTGCTATCGGTGGAGTTTTCCTGCTCATTTACTTTGTGAGAAAGAGAGGAAAGTTACGAAACACCAGCTGTGGAAATAGTAAGTGAAAACAATCTTATTTAGTTTGAAGCGCAAAGCTCTCTAAATCCCGATGCAGGATTTCTTCTAACTTTAGTTCTGGGCAGGCGAGGGCCTTGCACGCTATGCCACCAAAACTGTTCACTTCTTCTTAGAAAGTTGGCAAATACTAAGGCCGTAAACCTCTACAGCCATCGTTGGCCAAATAAGGCTTGGCCTAATTTTAACTATCTTGGGAGGCTTAGTATTCCCTCTTCGCGAAGAAATAGTCTCCATTGCACGGGTAAACTGAAAAAAATAAACAAAAAAAACAAAAAAAAAACAAAAAAAAAAAAAAAAAAAAAAAAAACCAAGCAAACAAGGGCGAACAGAAACCGCGTCAGGCGAGGTGCGTATACTGATGTCAAATATGTTCCGTTTCCAACTTAACATATGGAGCACAAACATTAATATAAATAACTGAGTGAAGTTCGCTCAGGTAACACATTTTTAACCTTAATTCTACACACCCAAACAAAACTTTCTCCTCTTTCTTTCAGCTTTAAGATGTCTCGTCGAGCCTTACGCTGTGTCATCGCCAAGATGGATTGAAAACATTATCAGCCACGGGTATGAAACCCTGGATGATGAAAATGTTCCCACCGCATCTCTTCGACCTCTTTACGTCAACATCACTCCAGATGGCTCCCTTGATCTTCCACCTAGTCTGAGGAACATTTTTCTGGAGTTTGAACAGTCCTACGAGAATACTAACTATAAAAGGCTGCAGAGACGGTATGTAGAAATGCTCCCTGGCACTTAAAAAAAAAGCATATTATGACAATAAATTCAAGTAATCACCTCTTTCGACTGCGATTATGTTCAGGCGGACGTCCGGGGCAATTCTGCATACATGCTAAGCTAGCTTTAAGTTCAATCAAACGCTAACTCAAAAGTGCAAATGTCATGCAGCGTGTGCTGGAGTATACAACGTTACCACCTAACCTTTGCACTGCCATGCCAGTAACACTTGAAACATTGTTGTATTCTTTTCAGCCGAAGACGGCGATCAGTTGGGGGTGCAGTTGACATACATGGCAATCCCATATATGATAAACTACGAGGAGTGGTTTCCCCACCTGCCCCTTGCGAAAGTACCAGCTGCAGCCAAGAGGCTAAAAAGATGACAACCACAGAGTATCGAGAAGATCAGAGCCAACATCTCTCTACCATTTTGGGTGAACCTCAAGGGTTTGTTTTGGCTTCTGAAAATGATGTATGCAGCGCACAGATGATGGAGATGCAGGTTGAGGAACCGACAAGGCGGCGTCGTCGCCGTCGCTTCTCTGTTGACCTGGGTGAGATTAGAGAGTTCATTGCTCTCAGAGAAATGAATGTGAGCGCCACCTGAGGACATCGCCGTAGCTGATGAGCCAGACAGTCATAGTGATACCGGTTGCAGAGTCAGAGTCTGCAAGGGGTTATATTACCATTTACAGCAAGAGAACCTGCATGCACATGTTGTTATTCATCAGAAACTATTTCCGCGGCTTTATGGTAAACACATTTACACGACCATGGGCTGATTTTAGTGAAGGAATTATACTAATAGGATCCCTGTATTACAGTGTCGCTCACATTAGCGCGGACCGTCGACGTCTGTAATAGGTTTATAAAAGGTAACATATTTTGTAGCTTTAGTCGGAAATATAGAAAGCTCTCGCACCGCACTAGCAATAAAAACTATATTTGGAAGACGAAATAAAATCGTCTAATAAAAAACCCCAAATTAAGTGATAGCAACAATGCACTGCGTAAACCTCAAAAGTTGAGTTTAGTATTAGGACTGGGGCTAGGTTAGGGATAGCGAAAGAGTCACAATATCCAGTGTTCCTGCTTCCACATTGCGCTTTGCTACAATACCAAGCATTAAGCAAAAACTTTCGGGATGTACTTAAAAATCGGATGGTTTCCAATCAATGAGAGAAGAGATCTGAACCTCCTGAAATCATGCTTTACAACGGCTTTGCATAACGCTGAGACTTGGCCAGATTATCTTAAAATAATAAAACAGGAATGCCCTAAGGAACTGCGCTCAAGCAATTCAATTAGATTAGTGGTCCCGACCGAAAACGGCACTTTTCAAGATAATGCGTGGAAGCTTTTTAATAATCTACCAGAAATTATTAGAAACTGTAAAGATTACAGAACCTTTTTGAGACTCTCAAGGAATTTTTTTAAGAAGCAGAGTACAAAGCTATTAGTTAGTTTTACTGTAATTGTATTCCGTTAATCCTGTATTTACTGTATAATTTGTAAATAATTTAATTTGATTTATTTTTGTAATTGTAATTAATGTAACTTAACAGGGAAGAGCCACCCAGTGGATCTGTTAATAAATCATTATTATTATTATTATTATTATTATTATTATTATATTATTATTATTATTATTATTATTATTATTATTATTATTATCTTAAGGCCTGTTCAATTGAGATAGCCACTCTCTTCCAACTCCCAATCGTTTGCTCAGGATTTCACAAACATTTGCATAATTACTATCTTACATGACTTCTTCTTCTTCTTTACAGGGTCCACAAATTGATAATGTGAAATGAGCTGAAAACGTACTTTTCGTTTAAGGCATGGCTCGGGCCAAAAAAAAAAAAATCTAAAAACAACCATAACTTCCCAGGCATTTATCAAAAGAACACCAAACTTGGCAGTGATATAGAACTCGCGAACCTTAACGTGTTTTTGGCTTAAAGTCTTCAAAGCTTACATCACGTGACCTGCTATGACGTTTCATTTGAGAAATCGAAAATTGAAAATGGGCCGGGGTGCCGAGATGGCGGCCGCGCTTCCCCCCTGTTTCTGGTTACAATGAACCATTCTTACCCCATTTGAAAAGACTTTCAGAGCACGATTATGACGTCATTAAACACGTGACGAGCAAATTCTAACCGGCTTAAGGATCTTGAGGCGTCTACAATACTTGTGTTTTAATTTCTGAAAACTCTGATCAAAAATCGAGAGTTCAAACAACGTTCCACTTAAAGAAGCTTAGTTTTATGTTCTTCCAAATATGGTTGGCTGCGTTCGTTTACCGTGGAATGCCTGTCAACGAGGAAGAATGACCACTAATGAGGTCTATTTCCGATTACCAAACCTGGGCAAAGTATTTACATTTACCAACCTGTTGTCATAATCATTCGACACCATTTTCAAATTCATTAATATTTGTTTCAGATATCACTAAAACTATTTCAGTAATGACGTTTGGTTTCGCAAATTTAGGAAACCATCTTGTTTGAGGTTGGTTTCAGAGGTTTTTAGGGATGAATGTTCAAAAATATCCTAAGCCGTTTTATTTGGAGTTTCAGTTTCGGAAAATTTAAATAGCAGGGCCGTGATATTTTAGGAGAGGTATGTCAAAACATAACTTGCGCTTCTGCTTAAGTTAAAAGAAAGAAAAACGCACGAGGTTTGCAAAACGCGTCAACAAAATCACTATTTAGAACTGCAGTCGATCACATTTAGTGAAGGCGCCTTTTTTTATTGGTTAGAAAATTACAGTAACTTCTAGCGATCTATGTTATGCGGTGAACAGAAGCTGGTTGTTTACTTTTAGTTATGTTTCTAAATTAGCTATACTAGGAAAAGGCTTCTTTAGAGAGAACAAGTAATTATATCGCGGCTAGCGCTTGACGAGCACATCACCTGGCTGGTGACCCAGATTATTTCGTGTCCATTCTATTAAACAATGAGAAACAATTGTTCGTCCTGTACTGATCAGTTCTTTAGTTATTTTGTTTTGTTAGGATGCCAACAGTCGAGGAAATTTAGTTGCAAAGACCTTGTCTTTAGCTGTCAAATGAAAATTACATTGTCAAAAGTGAAACATTTGATTAGCCACTTGATAATTACAAATACTACAACACGACACACCAGGAAATTAAAAAAAAAAAAAAGAGCTTTCCATCCATTCAGGAACAAATACACTAACTAAATGGTACCTTTCATGAACTTTCATACGTGTACTGGCACACTGGTTATTGGTTATCGTTGAATAAATTATTCTTATTTACTGTAATTATTTTCAGAAAGGTTGCGTGATGAGGCGTGTGCTTTATTTTAGTTAGCTGACGTTTTTCTCTGATAGGAGAACAGGTTGCGAAAAATCTATTTCATTGTTTGTTAATTATAGATACTACTGAAGTCGTACATCTGCGCAACGGAAGCGCTGAAAAGCTGCTGATCGCCCCGGAGGCCCCGGGGCTGATCGCAACTCAGCGTTCTCTGAAGGCTGGCCACGTATCTCTGCACTAAAATAGCACGCACTTGCTTAACAATCCATATCAGTCAGCACCGACGTAATTGAATTCTTCCCTGTAAAGTTGCCCCTGCTGACAGTTTTGTTGTGACCGTTTGCGAGGCTATTTTCCTCAGTTTCTCAGCGGAGTGTAGGTAGACGTTACGATGTCATGAATGATGTTGCCTCAAATGGTTCTTGTTGTCAGTTCAGTCGCAGGTAGAAAACGGCTGCTTCTGTAGTGTGCGGGTTGATAGATGTAAGTTTTGGTTCGAACTAATTTGCCGGGGGAAACGTGTCCATCTAGTACGTTTGCATCAGCAATTGATTAAAGCCGCGAGTAATAAGACAAGCACAAGACCTAAAGATGACGAAGACCCAACATGAAGAAATAGAAAGGCCATCGGGTGGGTTTGTCTGAAAATAAATGATTAACAAATAAAGAAGTCTCGCCTGTGATCTGTTCTGCTGTAAACCACGCAGGAAGCGGATAAAGCACGAAAGAAGTGTAGGGGAAACACGAGATGTAGTCGAGTGTTTTCCCTACTTCTTGAGTGCTCTATCCGCTTTCTAAGTGCTTTACAACAGAACATATCACAGGCGAGGCTTCTTTATTCGTTTTGTAATAAAGAATTTCTTAATTTCCTCACGCATTCGGCTAAAATTTTCGGAAAACTTTATTTTCCAAATCGTACGAGTGGCGTCAGCCGTACTTCCTCCGTACATCTGTACTCTGATAAGGTACGCTAAAACAGACCAATCACAATCCTTGTAAGAATGGTTCAAAACATTTTATTGCTTGAAACAGAAAAAGCTGTTTTTTGGCCTAAAATCGCGATCAAAAAGCAAATTGTTCAGTAAAATCCAGCTAAATTCGCTAAAAAAGCTGTAAAGATCAAGAGCTAGGTTTAAAAGATACTCAGGAAGATGAATTTTCGAGTGATAAACGGAAAAGCAAAAGAAGTTTCTCGTGAAAAGCTTAAAACTTGAATCGACTTCGATGGAGCCCGGCGTAGCTGAATTGTGTGGTTCATGAAAAAGAAAATGATTCAACGCCTCAAGGGCTTTTACTTTACCAAGGCATCTTGCAGCTCACCAAAAAAGGTTCACAGAACAGTTTACCATAAATGAGAGGAACGAGTAGCTCAAACTAGGTGGAAACCGTTGGGACAAACCATTTGTTGTTTACGGAGGCCTGTTTTAAGTGGATGTGTATTTTCAAGTGGTGGAAACCTCAGTCTACAGCACAGGTAAATTAAGTAAATTGAAGCTTTGAACATTTGGTTTAATCTTTGTTACTTTTGTTCAGGACTGAAACTCGTATTTATCTCTCGACTGGATGTAAATAATAATCATCTACACTCGTTTTGGACGCAAATTAAAAAGTAGTTGAGTTGTTTGTTTGTTTGTTTGAAATCTCAAACACGCCGTTTTCGTCTTAAAAAATCTCATGTTCCAAAAGTGGGGGGAGGGGGGTTTTTTAGAAAGGGAGGGGGGGGGGGGGCTTACCACAAAAAAAAAAAAACTTCCAAACGGGGGACTTATTAGAGATAGCGGGTTAATAGAGAGGGGGGCCTTAATAGAGCTTTTACGGTAATGACTAGTTAGACTTTTTAGTCTTCTCGGATAAGGACGATAAACCGTAGGCCACATCTCACAATACTTATTCCTAATAATCTGTGGGACGTTAAAGAACCAACACACTGTTCGAAAAGAGTAGGGGACGTAGTCCCCGGTGTGGTGGCCTATCACTGCCAGCATGTGGTCTGCCTGGTGGATTAGCTTGAAGGGCTTCTAAGTGAATGAGACTATAATAAATGTACAGCCTGAAGTCAGGCTATTTGCCGGGTGCTGACTCTTCTCAGATAGGGCATCTAAATCGTGGGAGCTGAAAAAGTGACGCGGGTGAGAAAAAAAGCACACAATCTTGTTTTTTTGCTTGACGCCTTAAGAAAAGAAATTGCAGTGTAACAGGCCGCGCAAATAAGAATGAAGCGGTATACTGTAATCTTTGATGTGTGACTGAAATTCGAGGACCTTTTAAAACAAGAGGCTACAATTAGCCTAAACCCGGGCTTGCAAAAAACAGTATTGTATCCCTAACTTAGTGCTAAACAAAAGAATAGAGGGAAGTCTGTCTTTCTTACATCGGACGCATTGCCGTGTTTAGCTTGTGTTGGAGTCTATTTCTTTTGACCCCTATCAACATATATTCCTCTAAAATACAGCTCAACCATTGAGAACAGTAATTATAACACTTGTAAAAAATAGTTCTAAAAGAACAAGAAAAAGAGAAACAGAAAAATAAAGCCCGTGATATATACCACTAAAAGACATCAAACCCGGGTTAGCTGTGTCACAGGCAAGAACAGTGACCTTTAGGCCACAGAGGTTTATCGTTTTGCAAGGTGATAAAAATAGTGTATTGATTCCAAAAAAAAAAAACTAAGCACACTTGTTTTCGCTTCGATGGATAATTGTTTGAGAAAGGAAACGCTTATCGAACGATGTAGGATTTTTTCGCATAAACGTTAATGGAGTACGTCTCGGTGAAATGTGAGTAGAAAATTAATTAGCAGAGTGAAACTGTTTACAAACACTTCTCCTTTGTCGTCTCATGTTATTATAATCGGCTCCGAAGCACAAGACCTAGAAAACTCAGCCCCCCCCCCCCCACCCCCCCAATCTGTAAAAACTCAAACCCCTCATAAACGGCGATAATTCATTTTGCCCATGTTTATTTCACTTTGAAAATTTGTATAGTTATGAGGGGGTCTGAGTTTTCCAGTTTGGGGAGGGGGGGGGGGTCGGGGGGTCTGAGTATTCTAGGTCTCGTGCTCCGGAGCCGATTATAATAACGTGAAGTGTTTGTTATCTGCGATAAATAGACGGTGTAACATTTCAGCGCACTGAACGGCGATAATTTATTCTGTCCACGTTTATTTGACTTTGAAAATTTGTATAGTTTTGAGGGGGTCTGAGTTTTCAAGATTTTTTTTTTTTTTTTTTGGGGGGGGGGGTCTGAGTTTTCTAGGTCTGAGGTCTGAGTTTTCTAGTCTGAGTTCTCCAGACACCCGATACGGGGAACACGGCGGCAATCCATCTAAAGTTAAATTTTGGTCATGTTAAAAGCTTTCTTCTCGCTGTTGAACTTGCAAACATTCGTATAGACACTTGTCTTAACATATTAGTTGTTCAGACTTCAAAGACACAAGGTGAATCGACGTTTTCCGATACGTGACAACAGGCATCATTCTTGCTGTTGATATGAGATTTATACTCGAATCACTCGGCCGTGAAAGGTCAAACTCCCTTTGTCTGTAGTCTCTAATTTTTGGCGCTCCCCTCGCGTCGCGTCTCCTCGCAACTTCGCGCGCGCACGTGCCCCCACAATCCGTCGCCAAAATTAGAGACTACTCGCTGTCTACTGAAGCAGACACGGGGAAACACGGCAGTCCATCTGCCGTTAAGTTTACTCATGTTAAAAACTTTCTTCTCGCCGTTGAACTTCCAAACATTCGCATAGACACTTCTCTTAACATATTGTTTGTTCAGACTTCAAAAGCCACAAGATGAATCGACATTTTCCCAGACGTGACAACACGCATCACTGATGTTAAAAATAGTTAGCGCTTGCGCAGAAACGCCGGAAGTGCCATTTGTGGATGATACTCGACGACGAAAAAGAAGAACCGTCGGTAGTTTATGACCCGGGCGCCGCGCGAGACGCGCGCAGCCCGGGTAAAAACTTCACTTTCGTTAAGTCGGCTCTCGTAAGCCTCAAAACACAGCACTAAAGATAAAACAATTTTTAAAACAAGTTTTACCTCATTTTGTTGTATTTAAGAGTAACATTTTAAAATTTGACTTCAAAAAAACCACACACATTTAGAAGCACTGTCAACGTCAACCCCACATATACAGAGGGTTTAAATGTGCCGGCTATGAGTACCCTGCGTGCAGACTTCTCGCAACAAAGGAAATAGGAGAGGTCTGCCCGCAGGCTAGCTCTGAGTCGAGTTCACAGAAAAGGAAAGACAAAATTAGAAGGTTAGCCGTCAGCGACATCAAAGAGTGCGGCAACATTTGTGCAGGCAAGACTAGTGGACTTCGAGGCCACCAAAACAGCAATGTATCCGTCACAATAAGCGAAGACAAACTCGCTGGACGGTCCGGCGGTATATTTTTCAACCTCTTATTACAAATCAAGGTATTACCTCTGCGAATCTTTGAATAAAGGATGTAATGGGATATTTTCCTGTCATGCTGTTTCCTGTAGTGTGCTGGGTGTTCCTAACTTTTCTCATTATGCTGAAGGAAATTGATCCCTCGGATTACAATCCTGATCAATCAAATGCCACGAGGTACCTTTTTGGAATAAAAAGAAAGAAAAACGAGTTATCATAGTACCTATTGCTTTTTCAATAATCAATTGTCATTGGGAATTACTATCTCTACCACGACTTGAAGTGCTCTTTAGGCTTACCAACAATCAAAGACAACGTTTTTATTTAAGGGCACTAAGTCTATGAGGATGAATTCGTTGAGTGGGACTTGCGTGTTTGTTTCTGTTTTATTTATGAGTAAGAATTTTATGAATTTGGTAAACAAGACTTATGGGAATCGACTGGACTTTCATCACCTTTCAGCGAAGCCTATCTGAGTATTAGTCAATTCAGGTGACCCAGTCATAACATGCATTTTAAGAAAAGGGGTTCTCTCTTTCGGTAATATGTTACCATGCGTTCAGACTAATTTTACACTATCCTGAAGCAAAACTACAATGACTTGACTTTAAGCCATACAAATATGATTTTCTTTGTCTGGTGCATCCTTTCGACTTTATTCAGTTTACTGATGTCTTGATCTGATAACCATTTTGACAGTGCTTTTCTTAGCAACGGAGCCGTCATTCTACCTTCAGTTGTCAGATGAAGGATACATTTAATTAAAGAATGCTAAAACACCAAGCGTGGATAAAAATATATAAATCTTCCACTCATTCCAAAGACAAATTAACAAAGTTATATGAATAAATTTCTCATCTGCAGGGACACTCGCAAAGAACGCTCTGTCAGAACTGAGGGTGCGTAACGGATTGTGTGTGACAGGGTTTGTAAGGATTAAAAGGCTGTTGTTGTTATTTGACACGCAACGAGCGGAAGCGCTGAAAGTATACCTTTCAGCTCCATGACTGGCTCAAGACATGAAATAGCACCCATGGAAGTCGCAGTGAGATGGAATAGCAATTACGGAAATCGAGTTTCTTTTGCTTCGGATTCGATTTAGTCGACGCGCGTAAAGGAATCCTCCAAGTTTGCTGGCGTCCTCTGCAAAGTGGCCATTTTGACTGGTTTTCTAAACACGCCATGAGATCACGAAGGATCTTGACTCTGTTTGTTCTCGCGAGTTCATTTTTTGTGATGACTTCAGGTATGGACTTGTTACTTTCAATTCCTGTCAAATTGCAGGGAAATTTTGAGATTGCAGCAGCACTCGATCAAGGCCAACTGACAGCACGAGCCCACCGCGAGGCTGTATCGATGCTGGTTCGCTTTATTTGACTAGTCATTCAGTGCAGAGTTATTATACGTTAATCGAAGTATCCCCAATTGACTGGTGCAGTTTCTCTTTTTGACGTGAACCTTCTCGGACGGCGTTACCCATTTCCAAACCCCAGAATAGGATTTGGACTTTGAAAAGCAGAACAAGTGAAAGGTGTAAGCCCCGAGTGTGTTAATGTGGTTGACAACATACTGTAATCCCTTCCATTACTATCGCTTTTCAACTTTCCCGTGTTAGGAGGTGGACTTACCGAAGTTAACGAAGTTAAAAGGAGGAAGGGTACAAACAGGTAAGTGTTCTTTTCGGAAATAACTCCGAATATAATAAGCCCTTGCGGATTAGAAATAATAATCTCGGCAAAATCAGCCCTCTCGAATGCACTGAATGTAGCATTTTTTGCTTCATTTTGTTTTCAGAAGCCTTTTTAGGCTACAAGGTTAATATTTTAATCCTCTTCTCAAACAATAATAATCTCCCTTGTAATCAAACCCTATCCTAACACAAACCTCCAAAATGTCATTTAACTCTTTTCCCCCCGGCTTACCAAATATCGTTCCTGTGGGAACGATGGCATTGAAAACCTGCAACTTTCCCAAATCCCGGACTATGGTTGAAATGAACCACTGTCTTTGCCAAAAGGTCACTTTTGTAGACTTTATCACCCTGGAAGCTGGCCGAACAGGACATCAATATCGCATGACCTTTTAGATGACGTTGATGATGGTGTCTTGCTTCATACTGATTTCATTTGTCAGTATTCCCTTCAATGTCCAACGCCAGCACTTACTTTCTGGGCAAAGCCGGAGCAAAGCCTACCGGCTCACCGACTCTGCAATGAAAATTTCACACAGACTGTGTGTGCTCAAGTCCTGAGGGGAGGGGGGGGGGGGGGGGTGGAAGGGGGCGGGGGGTACTAAAAAAAATATACGAGGAGTTTCCACCCCAAGGTCCGACCACTGACCCTTTGATATACCAAAGGTACCCCTTTCGTATACCTTCCATTAACAAATGGTACCCCTTTCATATATACCTTCCACTGTAACAGTACAGTCATAAGGTACGTGTTCGAAATATTTTAATGAAAGGCCCTTTAAATAAAACACAATTTTTTTTTGATGTTGATATTTTTAATTGCTCAGCTACTTAAACAAAAGCCTTTGAGGCTAGTAACATGTCAACGCTATTTTATTTGAAAACAACCATATGCTGCAAGATCTGGAGGGGAGGGTACTACTTTCTAGCCAGTACTTAGATTCAAGGTTGAAGTTGCATGAAAGCCAGCTTGAGGGGGTGGTGATTTTAAAAACTAGACAATAGAGGTCGAGTTGGAGCCACTAGTGACAGCCAGAACTCGATGATCATCTCATTTAGGGTAATTGAGTTTGATACTGTGGCTTGTCACGTGACCTGGCCAACTGCAAACCCGGGAAGTAACGTTAAGTGAAGCCTGGCCCTGCTAAGTTAACCACCCCCCTAGAAATTGTTTTAACTGTAGAATCTTAACTCTGACCCTGGATTTAAACTATCACCAACCATGACTTTCACTGGATAGTGTCAAAAGGACCGGTCACGTGACCTCTTTGTTTCTTTGTTAACCCTTTGACTCCTAGCTATTTTTACATTTTCGGAGTGATTTTCCACCTATAAACGATGAATAACAATTCGTGACTCTTTATTTGACCTACCAGAGAAAAGTGATGCTGTCCTAAGCCACTGGAGGCTCAAGATTTCTGAAAACGTCATTTTGACGTAGCTATTTTTATCCGTGAAGCAACCACAATGGCCGAAGTTCGGTTTGCTTGCGATTTTTGCTAAGTTTACAGGCATTTTTCATCTTTAGCGGCTGCCTGATGAGCATCATTAAGCGTGACGGTAGCTAAGAGTTCACTTTCTCAAAGAATCGAGCAAGGTGATGTACTTTGTTGTTGAATTTGGCTTGTTACTCGACGAACTGGGAATTTGGCCGGTCGAACACTTAGTACCTTTGGGACTCGACTATTGATGAATTTCTCGACCTACCGCCACATATTTTGGAATTTCTGAGTACTGAAGATGACCACGAGCAGGAAATTTTTGCGGTAGGTCGGAGTGGCTGTAGACTTAGTTTACATGTGAAAGAATTGGGAGAAGGAACGGGTGCTGTCAAAAATTCTCGTTAGTTCCCAGCATGCAATGCGCTCAAGATGTTGAAAATGTTGGGAAGGCCCGAATGCACTGGAACAAAAGACTGTATCTACGCTCGGGAGAAGAATATGAAGAAAAAAAGTCATTTCTAAGCTAGAAAAAGGACTGAATTTCGTTATGATGGTTGAATTTTGGCTTTTCGACGATGATTTCCTTAAAAAACATGAAGGCGAAAAGGGGCATTTTTGTCGTTTCTCTTTGACGTTAAAAACGGTCAGTTTCGTTCTTGTCCAAACTCAAAAGGCCATATTTGGTAAAAATCGCTAAGTTTCTTGCATTTATTGGATATCCAAATTTAAAGGACATTCCATTTCGTGCTCACAACTAACAGTTATGGCAATATTCGTGCGATTGGGAAATTTTGCAATGTTTTGAGGCATGGGAGTTTTTTACGGGCGGTTCTGGGCGGTTCAGGTGTCAAAGGGTTAAATATCTAAAAGACAGATTTCCCTACCCTTTCATATACTTCGAGTCGTGAAATCCCTACCCTTTCATATACCTGAAGCGTGAAAAAGGTACCCCTTTCAGGCGGAGCCTCCCCGTATAGGTCATTGTAGGGAGTATCCCCCCCCCCCCCCTTCGCCACGGGGCTCAAGTGACGTGTACTTATAATGTGCAAAGCAAGCCAGTGCTAGAATACGTAAGCATGATATAATGGATCTAATTTGTTCCTGGAATGTAATGATTAAGAGAGGCACTTGGAGGCATTCGTATTTCGTTGTCGTAGGTGAAACAGTTCTTGGATTTACGAAAGACGAACTCCTGCGAAAGCATTTCAGTGCCAAGAAGTGTTTTCATTAATCAATAACCAAACTTAGAGGATCGAAGACGATCAGATAACGTCCTAGATTTAACCATAAACAATGCCGACTAGGCCGAAACAGAGGGTGCTATTGGACGACTCCTTTGGCGCCTTGTGAGAAACAAAAGTTAGTTACCCCCGTCTTAAGAGAAAAAGGACGAACCTAAGCATTTGTTAGCCTTTTATTTTTATTAAAACATCAATGTCACTTCTTTTCAGATCTGTGCTCGCTGATCGAACGCAGCGGTCGGTGTTTTACAGGTACAATTGTGAGCCATATACTTATAACGTCAATCGCACTTACTGCAAACACGTCCTTGGTAATTCATTTGTTTTTGGTGGACAAAGAAGACTTGAAATATTGGAAAATAATCTACGCCGTTTTGAAATGGCAAAGAACGTTATTCCGACGCTGAAGGTTTTATCGGACGAGCAGTCGATGGGCAGCGACAATATCTTCAACTTAACCCAAAGGTGCCTCGAAATGGTCGATGATTTGTACTGTCACCACTACTTTAAACGGTGCTACATTTCTCTTAAGGTTCAGCCTGTCTGCAGAGAAGCATGTGAACTGTTTAAAGCAGAAGTGTGCGTCGAAGAACTCAAGATATTGGTAAAATTCAATGCAGTGAGGCGGTATCGTTTCCCGCACTGGCCATACTCCTGGGACATTATCGACTGCACAACTCTGCCATTTCGGAATCAAAGCGCAAACTGTTACTATCCAGACAAAGTACAAGGTAAGTGTAGTATAGGGTCCATGCGATACGATCTGACGAAACACATAAAAAATAGACTAATACCATCACTGAAACAAGTTCTTCTTCATGGAAGGGATCTCTCTCACTTCCATTAGTACAAATAAATAGGCGTGAAGTAATTCACTATAATACGTAAAAGAAAGCAAGAGAGTAGCTACCTCACCCTATAGTTAAACACCCCTGTTGCACTTTGTGTTGTAGTTTCGGGAGGTGGGGAGCACTCCCTTATTTGGCCTAAACGGCCGGGTATGTGTCGCCAAACAGGGTGTGGTTTTCGGGCTCTATAAATTTCTATTAACCGTCTTGAACAGGGTGCGTTTCTGGACCGGAAGCCTTGAATGGGGTGTGGACGTTGGCGACGCGGGGTCTACATGTGCCGGTACCGACAAAAAATAGAATTCTATTATGTCAGTTATAAAAATAAAACCACTTTCTGTATGTGAAATAAAAAAATACAAATTGGGTTTACGAAGACAGGGTATCGAAATGAACGGATTTTGTCTTAAAGGGTCAGGGTTTCAAGGCCTCAGTGGCATACCCCCATGCAAACTTCCCTTACGTGCCCCCCCCCACCCCTCCCCAACACTGGGTATAGTTTGAGGTGGTATCTTTTTGCCCAGTCTTTGCCCTGGAAGTCTCTCTCCCTATCTGGGATTAGTTCAGTTGGATACCATTCTAAAACAGACACTGATTGGCATCCTTTCGTAAGCAGTGCAGTGTCACATAGAATTATTTAGGCATTAAGGGCAAGCCGGTATTTTAAATGACCCCAGGTAGAGAGTCTCCAGGCCGTAGAAAATGCTTGCGATTTCACTCTGTTCATTTCGTTTTCTTATTAGAGCAACTTAACAACCTCGAGAGTGAAGGTGAGTCTCATTTAAAGTCGTTAATACTAGTCTTATTCTTATTTACTGATAAAATTTGGAATAAGTCAAGTTTCTGACAAATTTTCAATATTGTCCAGTGAACGGTCTTCTCGTAATTTAGGCTAACAACTTAAACTTATTAAAAGAGGTTTCTTAAAACATAAAACTGTAAAAACGAACGATAAATGAATGAATGTGCTCTGTTGAGCATGTCCAAGAAGTTGGATGCTGTTTCTGTATTAGGCATGATGGTGAGCGTATCGCCATCATGCCCAATACAGAAACAGCATCCAACTTCTTGGACACGCTCAACTGAGCACATTCTGTAACGATGTTAGTCCCAGTCCCTGAGGGGCTCACGCAAGTGGTACAAAGTTCCCGGATGTGTTCCCGCGTTCGGTTCTGTAAACACATGTAGTTGACGAAGCGTTTTACTGCATTAAATGAATTGCGTTCTTCATTCTCGTATGAGTTTATCGCCTTACAAGTACGTTACATGGTGTCAGAAGAAACTGTGCTGAATTCTGTCGCTCGTCCTCCTGACTGGAGCAGATTTGGTGAGTTGTGTAAAGCCAATTTTGCTGTCCTTCTGTTTATCCTTTCGGTGGTGTTCTTGTGTGGATTGAATATGCCACCTCCGGAAGAAGTAGAAAGCTCTACCTCTGCTCAGAATCTACCGGGTACTCAACCCACTGTGATCACTGTGCCTGTAAATATACCGCTTCCGGAAAAGCTAGAATTAAGTGGTGGAAATCTCAAGGTTAAGTGGCAACGCTTCAGACGTGCATGGTCGAATTATGAGATCGCTGCTCAACTTATAGACTTGGAAAATCCGAACAGGAACAAGGAACGGAGAACCGCAACCTTGCTCACCTGTATAGGCCCAGATGCGTTGGATATTATCGATGCAATGGAATTCGACACCGACGACGAAAGAAAGGATCCAGAGATCATCCTCGAAAAGATGGAGAACTATTGCATTGGTGAATGCAATGAGACTTACGAGAGATATGTCTTCAACCGCAGGGACCAGGAGACAGGTGAATCAGTTGATGCTTATGTCACAGCACTAAGGAAGCTCGCCAAGACTTGTAATTATGGTTCCCTCACCGACTCACTTATTCGTGATAGAATGGTGGTTGGAATTAGTGATAACTCAGCTCGCAAGAAACTCCTCCAGACAAGTAAACTCACCTTAAGTCAATGTTTAGATATCTGCAGATCTTCTGAGACTTCAGCTCCACAACTTAAAGTCATGAATCAGGAAGATGTGCGCTATGTGAAGGAGGAGAAGAAGACACCTACTGTGAAAAACAAGACTAGTCCAGCAGCCAGCAACCCAATTGAGGCAAAAGGTCAAAGGATGGTCTGCAAGTTTTGTGCCAGACAGCACCCTTTTGCTAAAAAAAACTGCCCTGCTTGGGGAAACTCGTGTAAGAACTGTGGTAAGCCTAACCATTTTGCTGTTTGCTGTCATGAATCTAAGAAAAAAGTCTTGTCCATGGAGTGCGAATCTGAAGATGAAGAGTATGTAGCAGTGATTGAAGTTGAGGAACAGCTCAATGCTGTCACCTCAACTGGTAGCCGAAACCAAGTCTTTGCCACCCTACTTGTCAACGGACTGGAAGAGAAGTTCCAGCTGGATAGTGGGTCAACAGTAAACATCATGGCCAGCAAAACAGTGGAGAACCTATTTGGAGAGAACGGGCTAGATGACCTGGAGAAAACATCAGTGACTCTGGTTATGTATAACCAGTCAGAAGTTAAGCCTCTGGGCAAGAAACGCTTCAGGGTAATCAACCCAAAGAACAGAAAAAAGTACAGCATTGAGTTTCTTATTGTTGACGGTATGTGCAAGTCCATTCTTGGTTTGAGAGCAAGTGAGCAACTACAGCTTCTGACCATTAACAAACAGAATATACTTGCTATGAACTGCCATGTTGTTGAAAGTGAAGCTTTCACAAAGGAGGATTGCCTGTCTCAGTACAAAGATTTGTTCTCAGGGGAGGGAAAACTGGAGGGAGAACTCCATCTGGAGATTGACAAGAATGTACAACCAGTTCAGCTGCCAACGAGAAGGGTACCGATTGCCCTGAAAGAGCCACTTAAGAAAGAACTCGACAGGCTGTCAAACATTGGAGTGATTCAGAGAGTTGATACACCCACTGATTGGAGCTCAGCAATTGTAGTGACAACAAAGAAGAATGGTAAAGTCAGACTCTGCATTGACCCAAAGCCACTGAATCAAGCACTTCACAGAAACCATTATCCCCTGCCTACAATAGATGATGTCCTTCCCCTGTTATCTAAGGCTCGTGTCTTCACAGTATTAGACGCCAAAAATGGTTTTTGGCATATCCAATTAGATGAGCAGAGCAGTCTTGCAACCACTTTTGGAACACCTTGGGGAAGATATCGCTGGCTTCGAATGCCGTTTGGGTTATCTCCAGCTCCGGAGGAATTTCAGAGAAGAATTGATTTAGCACTTGAAGGGCTACCAGGACAGAGGGTCATAGCAGACGACATCCTTGTCTTTGGATCAGGTGACACAGATGAGGAAGCCCTCAAAGATCACGACCGCAATCTGAGAGAGGTGCTTACCCGATGCCAGCACAAGGGCATCAAGTTAAATGCGGATAAGATGCAGTTCAGACAGAAGAAAGTCACCTACATGGGTCACGTTGTATCTTCAGAGGGTCTAGGCGCTGATCCAAGTAAGCTGAGAGCCATTGACGACATGCCAGCCCCCACAGACAAGCAAGGTGTTCAGAGAATACTTGGCATGGTGAATTACCTGCAAAAATTTGCCCCTGACCTCGCCGACTTGGTCAAGCCGTTGAGAGATCTAGTCAAGAAGGAAAACGAATTTGTTTGGGAGCAGGAAGTCCATGGAAAGTGCCTAGAGAAAGTAAAGAAGGTTTTAACCAAAGCGCCAGTGCTCAAGTATTTTGATTCGGAGAAGAAGACTGTGCTTCAATGTGATGCATCCCTGGGTGGTCTTGGAGCATGCTTACTTCAAGAGGGCCATCCAGTGGCCTATGCATCTAGAGCCCTCACTGTCAGCGAAGTTAATTACGCCCAGATCGAGAAAGAACTGTTATCAATTGTCTTCGGTGTTGAAAGATTTGCAAGCTATGTCTATGGAAGAAAGGTCTTCATCCAAACTGACCACAAACCCCTCGAATTCATAATGAAGAAGAGTCTGCTGAGTGCACCGAAAAGGCTGCAAAGAATGTTACTGCGGTTACAGAAGTTTGACTTAGAGGTAACATACAGTAAGGGCGCCGATATGCATATTGCAGATCCACTTAGCAGAGCTTACCTCCCTTCAACCTGTCAGGATGAAGAAGTCCAAGAAGATGTGTGGGGTGTTACTGACATAAGGTCACCAACCGAAGTGGAGGCTGAGTATGTGAACATGGCAGAGTTTGTGCCAATTCGTCAAACAACTCTGTCAGAAATAAAAGTTGCTACTGAAAGTGATGCAGAACTTGATTTGTTAACTACCGTCATTAAGGAGGGCTGGCCGGAGAGTTTGGCAGCGGTACCTCCCTCTTTGCATGATTATTTTAACTTCAGGGAGGAACTATCAGTACAGGATGGTGTTGTGTTCAAGGGTGAAAGGATTGTGGTACCACGTAGTCTGAGACAGTGCATTATTGATAAAATACACTCAAGCCACCTGGGTATCCAAGGTTGTCTTCGGAGGGCTAGGGAAGCTTTCTATTGGCCAGGGATGTACAAGCAGATTCCAGAGTTCATCTCAAGATGCAGCATCTGTAATAGTTACAAGCCGGCACAACAGAAAGAACCGCTGGTATGCCATGAAATACCAACAAGACCCTGGCAGAGCATCTCGGCAGACCTTTTTGAACTGAACGGTACTGACTACCTGGTTACCACTGATCGCTACTCTAATTTTTTTGAGCTGGATGTGTTGAGCTCCAAGACCTGCAAAGACATTATTAGTAAGTTGAAGCCTCATTTCGCAAGATATGGACTGCCGGATAAGCTCACTACGGACAATGGGCCGCAGTTTGATTGTGCCGAATTTCAAAGCTTCGCAAAAGATTTCCAGTTTGAGCACATCAAAACGTCACCTCGATATCCACAGTCTAATGGAAAGGCGGAGAACAGTGTTAAGACAGCCAAGGCTATCTTAAAGAAAGCTGCAGATGCGGGCCATGACTCACACCTGTCTCTACTGGATTTTAGGAACACGCCATCAGAAGGAATGGATAGTTCCCCAGCACAGCGTCTTCTCTCCCGAAGGACTCGCTCTTTACTCCCCATGGCTGATCAGCTTCTTCAGCCAAGAGTTGTGCCCAATGTGGCGAAGAAATTACAAAGTAGGAAACACAAGCAAGCTGTTTACTATGATGAAGGAGCTAAGGTCTTACACCCATTAACGAAAGGAGATGTGGTACGGGTCCTACCTTTGCCAGGTCAGTCTAAATGGTTTAAGGCTCAAGTGGAGGATCATGTGGCGGTACGATCCTACAAGGTCCGCACAGAAGATGGAAGGGTCTATCGCCGCAACCGCTCTCATCTTTACAAGGTTCCCGAAAATTACCAACCCATCTCAGATGATGAGACTGTGCAAACAAAAGGAACAGACCTGAACCCCGAAACTTCGTTAGACCTTACAGAGGACACAGCAGTGGTACCTTCTGCATCTCCAGCGGTGCAGAAGCCAGATGCGTCAGTGACAGCAGAGTTTTCACGACTGGACGCCCAGCCGGCCTCTTCGAATAGTCCTGTTCCTCTTACTACCAGGAGCGGCAGAACAGTTCGGAGACCAGCCTACCTCAACGATTTCAGTGTCTAAGAAACTTAAAGGATGACTGAACAGTGAGCATTTCTTATACTAAGTCTTGTTGGTCTCGATTATCATATCATGTCAGTTATTGCAAAGAGACTGTTGTTGAATTTCGTTTTTTCTTTCTTTCTGTTAGCTTGTTGTCGTTTGTTTCCTTTTTTTGTTTTGTTTTTTTGTTTTGTCTTTTATTTATTTATTATATTTTGTCAAAACAAGGGAGATGTAACGATGTTAGTCCCAGTCCCTGAGGGGCTCACGCAAGTGGTACAAAGTTCCCGGATGTGTTCCCGCGTTCGGTTCTGTAAACACATGTAGTTGACGAAGCGTTTTACTGCATTAAATGAATTGCGTTCTTCATTCTCGTATGAGTTTATCGCCTTACAAGTACGTTACACATTCCTCCGTAAAATTCACGATGGAAACCAAATGCAATGGAATGCTCCCATTTCTGGGTATCCAGTTACTGAATCGATCGCCGCAAATTGAGACAAAGGTGTACGTGAAACCCACTAATTCAGGTCTACTCTTGCACTATCAGAGTCATGTTGACAATCGGTATAAAAAGGGTCTACTGAGAACTATGCTTGATCGAGCACATCGTTTGTCTTCATCTTGGACACATTTTTCCGATGAATGTGACCGTTTGAAAACAGTATTCTCAAGGCTGAAGTATCCTAAACATCTTGTTAATTCTACCATCAAAAGTTTCGTTGACTCGAAGGTTGGCGATCAGTAGCAACCTTTATCACCATCTCAAGAGACAGATGACACGATTCGAGTGGTTTTACCATTCAAAGACCAAATCTCAGCGGATAGTGTGAGGACACAACTTAATGATTTGAGCCTAAAAATACATACCACTATCCAGCCCGTGTTTGTGAGCCGGAAAATTGAACAAGAACTTAATGTTAAAGAAACAAAACCACCAATTGTAAATCAGCAGTGTGTTGTTTATGGTTTTCAATGTGACCTGTGCGATGCGGGTTATGTAGGTTACACACGCGGACATTTACATAATCGTGTAAAAGGACACAAACAACAATCCTCCGCCACTGTGCCAAACACTACAAGAACATGCACGGAACAATGCCTCAGGACCTGCTAAAGCGTTTCCAAGTGCTTAAGAAATGCAAAACTAAATTTGACTGCTTAGTGTACGAAATGCTTTTTATAAGAGCTTTAAAGCCAAATCTCAACGTGCAATCAGACTCCATTCGTGCGAAAGTATTTTTATAATCTTCGCACCCTCTTATGTTAATTTTTTCGCGCCAAAATCGCTTTAAATGCTGTAATTTGCATGATTTCGTTTATATTTTCCTTGATAATGGAGTCATGACTACTCCGAAACGTCGGATTTTATCGTTCGTTTTTACAACTTAAGATTTATTTAATGTGTATTTGTAATATTCGATAACAAATCGCCTGTTACACTGAATCTGAGTCGTCAAATCACCTTACAGTAAATATCTTTAATATAACTTATATGGAGTACACAGGTTACTGGTACTTGAAACCTAGAAGACATACTCTGGGCTTGTAGGCCTGGCTTTTAAGTTCATTCATGCTTTGCGTTGGTGGGGGAATTCAAATAAACCGATAGGAGCTTCTAAAGTGCCCAAGGCCCCGTTTATATGGAGAAACGTTGTCTCGGGTAAGAGAGTCACCCTCCCAGCCGAGTCAACTTTAGCGAGCGTTTATATGCGAAAAAGTTTACCCCTTTGCCCAAGCCAGCAGCACTCGCGCATGCTCTGATTGTCTCACCTTGACCGAGTTGACCCAGCTAGGCGAGCCAAAGTGTTTATATGGAGAATAGCTGGCTCGGCTAGGAGGGTGACCCTACCATCGAAAGAGGGTGACCCGGCTAGGCGGGTCACCCTTCTAGCCGAGCCAACTTTTTGTTTCTCATGTAAACGGCTTGCCAAGTTTTGTAAGGAAATGGACAAAAAGGTGGCTCGCCCAGAGTAGCTCGGGTAGGCAGGTGACCCTTCTTCCCGGGACAACTTTTCTCCATATAAACGGGGCCTTAAGGGGAACCTCCACTCTGACAATAATTACAACAACAACAACAACAACAACAACAACAACAACAACAACAACCATTTTATTTTATTTTGCTATATATAGAAGATATGTATTACAGCAAAAGAAAGATAACTTAAACTACTCAGAATAGTAAAAACTAAAACGTAGAAATCACATTTAAGTGTACACCTGTACACAAAAAATGGATATCATCATCGCCTATTTTTGCTGTTAAATTTCCCGAGTGCGGCCATTTTAGATTTGATGACGTGTAATGGTTGCCCTATTGTCTAACACAAAGGATTTTCTGCTTCATTTGGTTCCTGACAATAGCTGCAACCATTACACGTCATCAAATCCAAAATGGCCTCGTCCGGGAAATTTGAAAGCGAAAATAGATATCGTTTTTTTTGTACATGTAATTGTTATATCCACGTTTCAAAACAAAATTTGGAAGATAGTAAGTATTTCCAACAATTTAGCATGAATTTGTTTTAAGAGTGGACGATGCCTTTAACAGTGATACAATTTTCGTTCTACGATTGTAAAGCAACAGTCCCATAAATTTTTAAAATAGATTGCACCACAATTCAGTCTGCTGTCTCAATCTCAGATTGTTTCTATGGCGATGGACGTGGTTACCGTGGAAACATAAGCACAACAGTTTCCGGTTACACATGTCAGTCGTGGGATGAACAACACCCCCATAAACACGTCACAGAAGAGATTCATAAAGAGATCAGAAACAGCAGCAATTTCTGCCGTAATCCAGGAGGATTTGGTTTGAATGGTCCATGGTGCTACACCACGAAGGGATACAAGCAGTGGGACTACTGTGATGTACCTAGATGTCCAAAACAATGTAAGTTCATCGAATTCCCCACTCCGGAAACTTAAGACCCGTTTCAAACGTCGAAAGTCTAATGCGCCGAACCTGATATCAGTTTGGGTCCATCCAAATGATGATAAGTTCGACATTCCTTTCAGACGGCGAGGGAGAATTACTTCCAACAAAAGAACCAATTAAGAACCAGTCGACCTTTGCTTTTGGATCAGAAAATTACTTTTTAACGAACACATGTTAGGATTAGTATTATATAGTTATTTAGACAATTGCTGTACGTTATTTCATAACTGAAGATGGCAGTAGAAAACGCAAAACACTCACGTTTATTGTTGCTCAGATTGTCACACAATAACAAGCTTTATCTTCATTTGCAGCCCCTTCAAGTCCACCAGCAGATTTCCGAGGTTGCAATTTGAGCTCAACGAGCATCAGGGTCTCCTGGGGAGATGTTCCAAAGCCCTCTCTAAAGGGAATACTCCTTGGATTTCATGTGACCTGTTCGATGACCAACTCATCAGAAAGACATTTTAAGGATTTACCGCCTGAAAAGCATGACTGGGAGTTTAGAAGACTTGAAGAATACACGAATCATAGCTGCTATGTAAGGGCTTACAACAACTTTGGAAACGGGACTTGGAGTGAAGAACTGGTGGTTTCAACTGATGAAGATGGTATGTTAAAAGGGGGAAGATCAGCTGGGAATCACATAGAGATGACTGAATAATTAAAAGATCAGTAAGGAAAATGACTGATCAGGGATCGACAGTCTGGCTAATTAATTGAAAGAAAGACTGATTTTCCACGAACAATGTGATTCAGTAACATACGACTTACTGAAGGATTAACTTAGCAGCCTTTCTCGCTGGTTGCTTAGGTTACCATGTGTACATGTATTTGACTTTCTCACATTGACTGACTAATGTAACAAAAGCAAGACGAACACCGTTGGTCCTTAGCCTGTATTCGCAGTGGGAAGAATATTTTGTAAGCATATACTGCACTATAACTGTATAATTAAAAATTATTCTTACGTCGCATTTCTGCCGTGTCAAATTCAATTCAATTAAGTGCGACAGAAATGCGACTGTTGATTCTTCATACGTCGCACTCGTGTCGCAATTAATTCATACTAAAAATTATACTTCTGATTGTGCTTCTTTTCTCTCAAGAAAATGCAACAAAAGTTTACCGATCCTGATTAAGGCCCGGTATGTAAATCTATGTATTAGATTCAACACGGCAGAAATTTGACCTTTGAATCGGTGCCGCATTTCTGCCGGTTAACGCGACAAGACCAGTCGAACGTGGAGCAAAAATTCGGCAGCTGATTCAGACGTCGAATTTCTGTCGAATTTAATTAGTTTAATTGCATTCGACACGGCAGAAATGCGACGTATGAACCGGGCCTAATATGAAATGATAAACAACCAACAAGGCGCGCATGGCACCAAGTTGGTTATGATCATTTTAATATCCAGCAAACCCGAGTGCAATAATTGTTTCATTTAAAACTCCACGACATTTAATTGAGAATCAAAGGAAACGAAAACAAAGAAAGGAAGGCAGAGAAAGAGAGAACCTAAAAAGGAAACATTTGTCGATCGCATGACTAAACGAAAAGGGCGTGAAAACCATTAAGCTTTCTATATTGTTGACGTATTGATTGACCATGTTTGTCGCAGCGGGTGTATGAGCTGATAGCCTGTGTTCGGCTAGCCAATGAAAATGCTGGAAATCTAATATTCGTAGTTCCGTTTTTAAAAATGTAAAATACTTTATTATAGGAAATAACTCTGGTTTTCACTAGCGACGCAAGCACAAGCGCAAGCATAAGCGCAAGCACAAGAGTGCTTATTTCACTGTGAAAACGGGCTTAATGCAAGCATAAACATAAGCGCAAGCACAAGCGCAAGGATCAAAATTTTTCCTTTTTCTTATGCTTGCGTAGTGTTGATTTTTACTTGGCATAAGCTACTTATGCTTGCGCTCATGCTTGCGCTTGTGCTTGCGTCGCTAGTGAAAACCAGGCTTAACAGTATTTAATGCACCTTCATTTAGGTCGATGTTATTTCAAATCACACTATTTTACATCAATGTTTTTTTACAACACCTATATTTCAACAACAAAACCTCGTCTGCACATAGCTCCTCTATCAACACCTCGCAGTCACTATCTGACAGTTATTAGGATTAAGTTCAAAATGTGTTTCGACTGGTCTTCGTATTGATCCGTCCCCCGAGGGGATAGTTAACTTCTTCAGCCTTTCTTCTTAAAATTTCCATGGCCCGTTCATCCTCCCACTGCACGGTCACCTCTGTGGGGATTTCCAAGCCGCCTGTTGAGATGTTTTCATTGCAGCAAATTGGGGTAAAATAAAGTTAGGCGCACATTGATGTATGTAAACCTAACTTAATTTTGTGCAAGGTAAATTTTCTTCGCGTTCTTAACGTGCATCGTTAGTTTCCTATAAAAAGGTATAAATTTTGTTATCTCTTACAGTGCCCAGTGCTCCACCTGAAAGATTAATGGCCTGGAACCTAAGCTCTACTCGTCTTCTCGTACAGTGGGAGCTACCACCAGTCGAAGACCGTAATGGAAAAATACTTGGATACACAGTCGTAATAATACCAGAGCAAGAAAAACATGGAAGAACAAAACCAGCGGCCAATTTTACAACATCAAGGAAAATTACGTTTGGTGGACTCAGGAAATACACCAAGTACGTGATCAGTATCAGTGCGCAGACGCGGCGAGGAAAAGGGCCAAGTCGGGTGTTAAATGTACAAACGGATGAAGATGGTAATTAGATATTGCTGCCATTAAAAGCTTACTATACTTTACTTGATCATGCAGTTAAGGGTATTTCATGTTCACAAGTGGTGTGAACAAGACTCAGCTTTGCATCAGATGCAATACTTCAATTAAAATGCCATTAGAGGAAACCAGAGAACTCGAATGCTGCAGGAGTTCTTTTTTATACTTTTTCAACTCAACAACTGATTTCTAGAAGAGCGGTGATGAATTTTAAATTTCAGGGAAATACACCCGTGGCAACAAGAGTTTCAACAACAACAACATTGAATTTATTTTTACAGTAAAATTTGTAAGAAAAAAAAAAAAAAAGGCCTTTGTAGCCCACAGCATAGCTATTCTGGGCAGCTACTTAAACTGACATTGTATATTTGCAACAACAACAATATTTGACAGATAAAAAGTACCCACCCGAAGGCAGCAAAGGCTAGTCGAGTCGGGTGGGTCAAAAGGATGTTAAAAACACAGAAGGAAAATAACATAAATTAAAAAACTAATTAAAAAATATTTCAAGTACAGATTCAGTCATTAGAGTTTTCTCTCAAGTACCGGAGCACACTCTACTGTCCTTCAGGTGTTGTCACCAAGTTTGTTTCTTTTGTTGTTCGTCATCTGTCTCCAGTATCCCCAAAAGGAACCGGTCAGTACCGCTAAGGATATGCCTGCCTCCGAACAGTGTCCCGTCTGCAATGATCAAAGCCGCTTGAGTTCAGTGCACGAGAATTAGACTTTGTATGGTCAAATAGCTAACTGAACAGGCTTACTGACGTCACTTTTCATTTTTATAGTTCCAGACCGCCCTCCAAGGGGCATAACAACGATTAGTGTGGGAGCAAATGCAGTGCAACTCTACTGGGTGCCAGTTCCCTCGGAATATACCAACGGAAAATTGCTTGGATACAAAGTGCTTTACAGTGAGGTTAACGGCACTACCCGGTTTAACAGAACTGTTCATTCACCGGCAGAAACTCGTTTGGATATCGATGGCTTGAGACCCAACACAAATTACAGCTTTCAGATTCTGGCGTTTACGGCCAAGGGCGACGGCGCTGGCAGTGCACACTATTTTGCTAGAACTCGTGCAGGTATCATTATCATTTTGACCTTTTGTTTCAATGGTTGAAGACACGTTCGTGTGGTTTATTTATTGAAATTCAACAATTTTCATTTGACTTGTTCAGCTGCATTTTCTATCATCGACTGTCCAACAATTAAGTTTCTGAATATGTGGATGATCATCTCAGTAATGAACACTACTTAAGCAGTAGTGAAAATGAAGCCTGAGAAAAAATAATTTCAGGCTTGTACGGGAATCAAACCCACGACCTCTGCGATACCGGTGCAGTGCTCTACCAACTAAGCTAACAAGCCAACTGGGAGCTGGTCATTTTGCTTCTAGTGTTCATTAATGCGATGATCATTCACATATCTATTCTTTAATCCCCAGTTCAAATATATGACTTCATATATTCATTCTTGTCACATTACATGACTAGTACACGAAGTCCTATTTAACCCCAAAGACATGATGGGACTTTTGTGTGTGTTCCCGCCATCTTGAACGAGAAGTTCATGTCAATGTTCTGGAGGGGTTTACCTAAAACACGGAATCCGGAATCCGGAATCCGGAATCCGGAATCCGGAATCCGGAATCCGGAATCCGGAATCCGGAATCCGGAATCTGGAATCCGGAATACGGAATCTAGAAACTGGAATTAATAATTAATAAGAGGGTTAAAAGAACCGAATAATAATAATAATAATAATAAATAAATAAAGATAAAAAATGTCTCTTCACACTACGACAAAAGGAGTTATACTCAGTTATGTTTCTAATAGCTACAGGGAGCTTATTAAAAGTAGTTGCTGCCGAGTGCTGAAAAGTTCCCGACTCTCTCGGAATAGAAAGGACAGGTGCAATCGTAGATCTTAAGCTATAAGCACTGACCATGAAGACGATAGATGTCTTACAGGAGGAGGTAGGTGACAGGAGTGAAGTCTTAGTCTGGGACTTGGTTTGTTCTTTCCAGTTGAGTCGATGTGGAGGGATATAAGGATAACTATTAAGAAAGACCGTATGCAGGATCATTAAATGCAACTTAAAGAGCTGATCCGCGAGATTTTACACTAGTTTAACCTTAAGAAACAAACAGGCCCATGCAGTGCAGCCATCGCTGCAAAAACGGAGTGAGAAGCATTGCTATTGGGAAGAAAATCTTTCTTGGAGCAGATTAACCACGTTTATCGCCTACTGTAAAAGTAGGCCTGACCAAGTCCTCAGTTGTTGTAGATATCCTTAACCAATCAGAAGTGGAGAGCAGCGGATTTTGCGTGCTCAAGGTTCCTATATAAAAGTTTCAAGGTATATTGGGCACCATACTGACTTAGGTTTTTTCGAAAAAAAGAGCAATGACTGAAGACGGTACAACTGTATGAGGGTGAAAATGTTGTAAGCAAACGAAAGCGCTAAAACAATCCTCACCCAGCCCCCATAGCTATCATTTCCAGGTGGGGCATTTATAAACGTCTTTTCTTTTTGTTTTTTTTTTTTGAAATAAATATTTTTTTGTCTTCTTTTTTCTCCAATTAATCTCTCGGATTATATTTATTTCGTGTTAGTTTCTTTTTTTCTGTATATTTAAAAGTTTTTTTTAAAGTGATCTTTCTTCGTCTTTTGGAGATGTTCCTGAATGTACCGGGATGTTCCAGAATGTCCCATGTTCCACGTTTTATCGACGGCCACTCGACAACCTGAAATGTACGCGCCGATACAGTTCCCAAACATTCCAGCATGGAGCAACAGACAATGACCAATCAGGCATAAGCGTTCCCACGCGCAATTAAGTCAAGATAATTATGCAAAGTGATTTTTCTCTGCTTTTTGGTCACGAAGCGTTTAAAATAGCTCTTGTTTTATAAAGATCTAGCTGAAATCAATAACAAAACATTGAAAACGGAAAAAAAGTTGCTCGAAATCAAAAAAGGTTGATCGAAAATCGAAAGTTGTTCAAAAAGTTGCCGTCAACTTGTGGACAGGCCTAACAGGGTGCTTTTAATTAAAATGATTTTAATTCAAAATGTTCAAAATGCACAAAGCATTGATTAGTATCGTTGAAGTGTGATTGAAAGCTGTGTGCTTTAAAGGAATCAGGCGGTTTATTAAAAGCAAAACCAAAGTATTAAAATGCTGCCCTAGATTGATTGATTGCTTGATTGCTTGATTGCTGCAAAACTCAGGCTAAGTCATCATATAATTTGTTGACCATATTATTACCCAAGTGACTTCAACCTTTGTCAAACTTTTTTACCAAACTTCTGTACATTCCGTATTCCGGATTTCATATTTCGTATTCCGGATTCCGGATTCCGGATTCCGCATTCCGCATTCCGGATTCCGGATTCCGGATTCCGGATTCCGGATTCCGGATTCCGGATTCCGGATTCCGGATTCCGGATTCCGGATTCCGGATTCCGTGTTTTAGGTAAACCGGTTCTGGAGAACCGTAAAGAATAAAGAAAAACCAGTTATGTTACATGGATGTCAGAAGTGGGATCTTCTCCAGCAAATTTAGAAGACCGGAAGACTGGTATACACGATTAACAGTGCTGACCTAAACGTTTCGCTGCTTCGCCGACCCGCGATCAAATTCAACTCACCCGTTTACTGTAAACATCGTGGCAGGATGAGTGACCTAATTGGATTCGAAGTCCCTAAAATGGATTGGACCCCCGGCCCAGATCTGCTCAGAAGATTCAAGCGTTTTCGCCAGAAATGCGAGCTGCTGTTTGAAGGTCCACTCAAACGACGAGATGAAGACCAAAAATGCAAGTATGTGTTACTATGGTCGGGTGATTACGGCCTAGACCTGTTCAACACGTGGGCGCTAACAGATGACAAGCGGAAACACCTGAATGAGTACTGGACCAGATTTGAGAATCATGTCAGACCTCAAGCAAACCACATCTTGAACAGATACTATCTGCGAAGTCTGAAACAGAATAATCATTCCCTTGATGCCTTCTTAACAGAGGCAAAGCTACTCATACAGAGTTCTGGTTACCCTGAAAACCTGCACGACGAGCTAATGCGTGATACACTGGTCTTTGGAATCGACTCAGAGGAATTAAGAAGAAATTGCATCGCAAAAGGCAACGAACTAACCCTCATAAAAGCACAGGAAATTGCCCGCACGGACGAAGCCACTCGCATGATGCAACTGAAAGCAATGAATAATCCTCCAAACCCCAGCCAAGCAGAGCACCAAGTTGATGCAATAAGGCAGCAGAATAAAACAGGAAGTTCTGCCAACCCTGGAAGCTATGGTGGCAAAGCCTACAAAACATTTGACAGCAATCTAAGACAGTGTTTCAGATGCGGAGATACCCCCCACCCCAGAGGACAAAAGTGCCCAGCAAGTGGAGTGGAATGGCACAACTGCCACAAACGAGGCCACTTCAGTAAAGTATGAAAATCAAGAGATAGTTTCGAATGTCATGGAAATACAAAAAGATCAGTCTGAAAGTGGCGAAGGTGATACCATCTTTCTAGGAACACTGGAAGCCCAACAAGGCCCACCACAATATACATACCCAACACCTCCCACATCGCCACAATCGAAGGAGAAGATAACCGAACCAAGGTGATGACTGAAATCCGAGTCTCAGTGAGCCCTTCCCATACACAGACCATGCCACTCACCTGCAAAATTGACACTGGCGCTGAGGTTAATGTCATCTCCAAACAAGACCTTCACAGATTAGTCCCCAGTCCCTACAAGATACACCTCAGCCCTGTCAAATTCAAGATAACTGCATATGGAGGTCATAATATAAAGAACCTTGGCACCTGCCCATTGTATGTCCATCAACATGGAGGCATTAAAGAAGTAGTTTTCAACGTCACTGAAGTGCAAGGACCGGCAATGCTCGGCTGTAGAGCGTGTGAGGAACTTGGCCTGGTTAAGTTCAACTGCAGCTTGGAAACCCTCAAACAAGACAAGGCATCCTGCCACCAAATGCAAACACCTTCCCGATTTCAACAAGAAGACTATTCCAAGAGGAATTATCCTCAAGAACCTCCAGCAGGGACCCCACTAGACAAGGAAAGCCTCCTCAGAGATTTCAGCGACTGCTTTGAAGGCCTAGGCAGCTTCAACATGAAGCCCTACCACATCACACTGGACCCTGACGCCGAACCTGTCATCCACGCACCTCGTATTGTGCCAGTCCACCTACAAGACATGTACAAAAAGGAACTTGACAGTCTAGTAGAACTTGGTGTACTCACACCAGTAACTGAACCAACTGATTGGGTCAACAGTATTGTCCTCTCTGAAACAACCAATGCCAAGGGAGAAGTTACAAAGATCAGAATTTGCCTTGACCCGCGTGACCTGAATAAGGCAATCAAGCGCGAACACTACTACACCAAAACGATTGACGAAGTAGTCACACAGCTCCACAATGCCAAATTTCTGAGTGTAGTGGATGCGAAAAAGGGATACTGGCATGTACCCTTAGACAAACCCAGCTCTTACTTAACTACCTTCAACACCCCCTTTGGAAGGTTTCGCTTCAATCGACTCCCTTTTGGCCTCGTAGTCTCACAAGATGTGTTCCAAAGACACTTGGATTCTGCTCTTGATGGTCTGAAAGGGGTCACAGGCATTGCTGACGACATTCTAGTGTATGGGTATACAGAAGAAGAGAATGACAACAACTTGTCTAACCTGATGAACAGAGCTTTGGAGAAAGGAGTCAAGTTCAACAAGGACAAAGTGCAGCTAAAGTGTCAAGAAATCAGCTTCTTTGGACACAAGTGGACCCCAGATGGGATCAGACCAGATGACAAGAAAATATCTGCAATTCAAGACATGACCCCTCCTACAAACCGCAGTGACCTCCAAAGCTTCTTGGGACTTGTCAATTATCTTACAAGATATTCCAGTCGTTTGGCAAGCATCACCACACCACTGCGTGAGCTGACCAAAAAGGACATAGCATACACATGGGGACCTGAACACGATCAAGCATTCCTCCAAGTCAAAGAAGAGATTACATCCATGGGGACACTGCATTATTTTGACCCACATTCTGAAACCGTCATCCAAACTGAGGCTTCCCAAAAAGGACTTGGAGCTGTCTTACTGCAACAAGGGCACCCCATTTGCTATGCATCAAAGGCACTTTCGGATACAGAAAAGAATTACAGTAACATTGAAAGAGAAATGCTTGCTGTTGTATGGGACCTGGAGAGGTTTAACTACTTCATTTATGGCAAGCATTGCACAGTACATACTGACCACAAACCATTGGAATCCATTTTCAAGAAGCAACTGTACAGCTGCCCACCTAGGCTCCAGAGATTCCTGCTAAGAGCCCTCAAGTACGACATATCTGTGAAGTATGTTAAAGGTAGTGATGTGCCCATAGCTGATGCCCTCTCCAGAGTCAGCCCGCAACAGCTTCCTGAGAGCGACCAAATTCCAGAAATATGTGTGCGCCATGTCACACAAGACCTCCCTGCATCTCCAACAAGACTTCAACAGATCCGAGATTAGACAACAAGAGACCCTACATTGTCCCCGCTGAGAGAGGTCATTTTTGAAGGATGGCCCCAAGAAAGAGAGCAATGCCCCAAAGTGCTCCATGAATACTGGAATTTCAGAGAAGAATTGACCATCGAAGATGGGTTACTATTGAAAGGAGAACGCATCCTGATACCACCCCCGCTCAGAGCCGAAATGTTAGAGATCATACACCAAGGTCATCTAGGGCAAGAAAAATGTCTTCAACGTGCCCGGACCTCTGTCTTCTGGCCAGGAATAACAAGAGACATCATCAGTCAAGTTGACCAGTGTGTGCCCTGTCAGAAATAACAGAGGAAGGCCCAGAAAGAACCGATACTACAGCCAGAGGTCCCACACCGGCCGTGGGAAAGGCTCAGCTCAGATCTGTTTTAATACAAGGGCCAGCAATATTTGCTGCAAGCAGACCAATACAGCAGATTTCCTGTAATCAGAAAACTCACAAGTACCACTTCAGCAGCAATCATGAACCACATGAAGAGCATCTTTGCTGAATATGGTATCCCCTCACAGCTAGCAACCGATAATGGACCTTAGTACAGCTCGGCGGAATTCAAGCATTTTGTCAGCGAATATCAGATAGAACACACTACCAGCTCTCCATTGTACCCCCAATCAAACGGTTTTGCAGAAAGGATGGTACAAACTGCCGAAAACATTCTTAAGAAATGCGAGGAAAACAAGGAGGACCCATACATTGCCCTCCTATCCTATAGGGCCACACCCCTAGACCACGAATTGATGTCCCCGGCAGAACTGTTGACCGGAAGAAAATTCAGGACAAGACTACCTATGTCTCAGAGGGCCCTTCTTGGTAAACCAGGCTGTGAAACTACTAGAACACAGTTAATGAACAAGCCCACTACTACAACCAGAACTCTGGGCCACCCAAAAGGCCATTACAAACTAACCAGCCTGTCCGTGTGTATTACTGCCATTCACAAACCTGGCAACCCGGCACAGTTGTAAAACCAGCTCAAGAGCCAAGATCTTACATCGTCAGATCGAACAACACTGGTGCCACTTATTGACGGACACGTTTCCATCTCAGACCTGCTCCAGCTTCTGAAAACAGCTCATACCCTCAACATACAGAAACCAGAGTACACAGCCAGGGGCCAGATTCATCGCAACAAGCAGTTACAAGTGGGGAAGCCCAGGAGCCCAAACTGATACCACAGGAAGGCAACGCGGCCACCAGGTTGGGTTCTTATAGCGTGATTGCAGCGCCAAACAGTGGCGAAAATTATGTCACTAAATCAGGCAGGATCGTGATACCCCCACAAAAACTGAACTTGTGAGAACGAGCTCACTTAGAAACATTAACATTATTTTGCAATACTTATGCAGTAATCCCCTTGCTTCTCCTTTTCTTCCTTTTTCTTGTTCCTTTTTCTGTTGTTTGTTTGCAAGAGAGGGAGATGTCACATTACATGACTAGTACACGAAGTCCTATTTAATCCCAAAGACATGATGGGACTTTTGTGTGTGTTCCCGCAATCTTGAACGAGAAGTTCATGTCAATGTTCTGGAGAACCGTAAAGAATAAAGAAAAACCAGTTATGTTACAATTCTCACATATTCATCACTCACGGGTATATTACAAAAAAAGAAAATGGCCACCTCCCAGATGGCTTGTTAGCTCAATTGGTAGAGTACTGCACCGGTATCGCAGAGGTCGTGGGTTCGATTCCCGTACAAGTCTGATTTTTTTTTTCAGGCTTTATTTTCACTGCTGCTTAACTGTGGTGTTCATTACTGCGATGATCATTCACATATTCTTTCTTTAATCCGCAGTTCAAATATTTAACAATTGTTCTACGAGGGCGCGCTGGATATGAAGTGATAAATAGCCAACGAGGCGCGTAGCGCCGAGTTGGTCATAATCATTTCATATCCAGCAAGCCCGAGTAGAATAATTGTTTTATTAAAAACTCTACGACGCATAATCAAGAATCTGAACAAAAAAAGTGAAAGGAAGGAACTCAGAGGAAGAGAAAACCAAACGAAGGAAACATTTGTCCGTCACATGACTTAACAAAAAGGGCGCGAAAACCTTTCGGTGAGTTGCAACGTTTCCGAGCGAAGTTGAATGAATTCGATGAAACTGTCCGAGAACAACGTTGAAGCTTCAGTTTAGAGTCATTTTTGGAAAAAGTGCGGAGATTATTTGCTTTGAATGGTTGTAAATGGTCTGTAGTTTGGTACAAAATTTTAAATAATTGCTCAAAGAGGGTAGAACGGCTTTCGCGTAGATGTACGAGCCGAAGGAAGCGAATTTGTAATCTATCAAAACAAGAGCACCGTGGGCGAATTTCATCAAAATGACAATTTCAACTTATTTTGATGGACTGGATCGAACATTGTCTCACCAGATCTGGTCGGAAACAAGATACATGAGGGATAAGCAAGACAAATGTCCAGGTTATGCTTCAAGAAATGACTTATAGAAATTTGTCTTGATGCGTGGAACAAAAACTGGAACCGCGGCCGAACAGGAATAACATAAATAACAAGGACGGCGATTCTCCTCGTTTTTTTTTTTCAAAGATCATATCTGTGACCGGAAAGTTTGAAGCTGGTGATTGATACGTTGCATTGAGTGCAGGTCAGAACATTTTTAGTGTGTGTTAATTTTTTAAAAAAGTGTCACCGATCGCTGGAAATTAAAGATTTTCACTAGTGGATTATTGCTGCAAATTTTAGCTGAAGTTGTTGTTTGTTCAGTTTGTTTTGAATGGACTGGCCCGTGAGCATAGCTACAGATTGGTGACGTCGGCAATTGCTGTTGGATACATATTTTCAATTTCGTTTAGTTAAGTTCAAAAACTCGGTATTTCCGTAAAAAAGTGCGTTTTACTATTAGCTAAATATCAACGGCCCGGAAAATTTTCTTAGTGCTTCAAGAAATTTTTTTAACACGATCCCAGCACTGTTTCTTGTCGTTCTAAAACACTCCGCAACGAAAAGTTGAATTCCATCCCTGTCGAAGGAAAATTTTATTGAGCTTTTTCTGTTGCTGAAGCGTTCATTGACCATATAAGGTAGTGCAGGTATATGAGCTGATAGCCTGTGTCCGGCTAGCCAATGAAAATGCTGGAAATCTGATATCCATAGTTTAGTTTTTAATAAATGAATTAATATATTTATTCTCACAGTATATAAAACCTTCTGGTCAGTCGCTAACAGAGACAGTAAAACGGAGCCAGTTTGGTTGTGTAGCCTCATAATTTCCTAAATAAAAGTTTTACTCTACTCTGAATGTTGATGAGAAATAATCTCTCTCTATAAATATATACCGTCATTGTTAGTGAGGCTGTGGTTAGTTGTTGGTCGGAGTTGCTTCAGTGCAATTATCATTGATGATAGTAATCGTGTGATGTGCCCATGAGAAAGATGATATGCTAGTTGCTTGGCAACGGCTGAAAGGACAACTGAAAAGAGTCCCAGGCAGGAAACGAACCTACGACCTCCGTAACACCGGTCAGATGCTCTGACCACTGAGCTACAGGAACCCCTGGTGAGCGAGTTCGCTTATCTAGGTTCTTATACAAAGTGTCTCACTGGGCTGCGGGCTCGACAATGTAAGTAAGATTCAGCGTGATAATGCAATTATTATTAATGATGGTAATGGTGTGATGTGCCCGTGAGAAAGATGATCTGCTAGTTGCTTGGCAACGGGCGAAAGGACAACTGTAAAGAAATTCAGAGGAGGCTTAGAACATGTGATGCATTTTATCCTCAGATAAAGAAGAAATCGCAGCCGAACAGTACCAACCTATTTCCAACAAAGAAAAATCTCTAAACAGTGTAACAGGTAAAAATGTTTTTCGACTTAATATGGAATTTGAATGAAGTGAAAGAACACTCATTGGGTACTGTATGTGACGCTAAGTCTCCCCAGAGACATCGAAAGCAAAATAGTATGAATGTTCGTTTTCATCTTCATTGCAGGAACAATTACTGTGGCGGTGCTTTCTGTTATAATGGCTCTTACCGTTGTTTTCTTGGTTATTTACTATGTCAAAAGGAGAAGAAAGTCAACAAACTTCAATGATGAAAAGCGTAAGCATATATACTTCTTACTAACCGAGTTCTAGGTCGGTAATGTAAGTTACGGACCGAGTTTTTTCCCGTGGATTTACGGCCCGAGCGCGAAGCGCACGGGCCATAAATTAATGGGAAAAAACGAGGATCCGTAACTTACAGTACGGATTAAGAAAACGAGGTTAGTGAGATATTTATTATGTCTGAGGTTAATCCGGCGCGCGGGAAAGAAAACTAGTTCATTGCAAGTCATCAGTGCTATTAATCACATCATCCAAGTCTTTATAAAAGCTATCCAACGTCTGTTGATCGGCACATGTACTTTTGAAACTCTACTCCTAAGTTCTTTCTTTGTCAAAGGCTGCTACTGTGTTCTCAGAGTTCTAATCCCTCTTTAAAGAGCGCGGTAATGATGTATAACAGTACGCTGTAAATGTAGCAATTTTATAGGAGCTCTGTGTGTGCGCAAAGGTAGTCAGAAGTAGTGATTTCAAAACAGCCTTGACCTAAAACCAGCAAATGAAAGTCCGTAAATGGTGCTCTGTCACGAACAGTCAACATACAATTAAATTCTGTTCAATTTTCTAGGTTCAATTCCGGTTGTCACCCCTTACGCCACGTCACCGCCTAACTGGATTGAAGAAGTGATCGCCATCAAAAACCACGAATATGACACAGCGGATAGTGAGAATGTTCCCTGTCGTCGCCCTTTTTACGTCAACATCGCCCCTGATGGTTCGCTGGACCTTCCACCTTGTCTAAGAGATATTTGTTTCGAGTTTGAGCAATCGTACGAGAACACGAATTATAAAAGGCTGATACGGTATGTAGTAACCTGCGGACCTAACATATACAGTATAGTGACAGCGTTTACACGGATGTTTCTTCCAATCGCTCACGGGCAACGAAAGTTTGTACCTTCCGCGCCACATGTGAATCACCAGAAATAACTGCAGCAAAATATTTAGAATTTTGTATGGCAATGTGTTAAATACATTGTAAATGAAAAAGATACGAAAGAAACCTCAACAAAAGTGAGTTTCATGCTCTTGTCGAGCTTCTTGCTATGTATGGCCTTCAAAGTTTATTCAGGAGTGTTCATTGATCCATCAAAATGAAATATTGAAGGCTCAAAACTATTTCTTCCTACTTCTAGCTCGGGGCTGGCTCGGTAAACTCTACATGGTTTTAAGCAGTCGAAACTTCGAAATCAGGTGTCCATTAGTTTGGTTTTATTCAATTTAACCGCTCAAAATCTTTCTAAACTTCCAACTCTGTTCTTCATAGAAAGGTGTCCGTCTTAGATAAAAGTGTTTTCCACGAGGAACAGGTTCGCAGATACCATACTCTTATTGGACACTTTCGAAGGAACTGGTTAAGTGTGTTGAGTATGCAAAGTGTCTATAAAACTCAAATTTTACAGTGCACAAATGAGCTTTGATGGCCTGTGCATTGACTGTTCACTCCTCACAAATTCGAGACGACGATGTTCAAAATGTGATTGAATCATGTCTTTGCTTTCAGTAGAAGGCGATCACTTGGCGGAGCAGTGGACGTACAGGGCCTTCCCATATACGACACACTACTAAACGTGATCTCTCCGACTGTTACTTGCCAAGGCAAAGGCTTCAACAATCAGACACACGAGATAACAACTGCGGAGCCCTCTAAGGAAAACAAGCATGGCTCCGTTCATTTGGGGGATCTGAGAGGACTGTCGAGAGTTCTTCAGGGTGGCATATTCAGCAGAAGCATGATGGAAACGGTTCATCCGCAACACGACAAGAATCGTCATCACCGCCGCTTCTCCGTTGACCTGGGTGACGTGAGAGAGTTCATTGCTCGAAGAGAGATGAGGTTGTCGGCCCAAGATGACAGTACCAAACTTTGCTAAACAACCAGAAGTGCAAACAAAGCCACTTGCTTAGCATCAACAGGGTGGTGGTGTACATGGACTGATAGTTAAATAATTGACGAAAACATTAACCTGATATTAAATTGTCCCCATAACTTGTGTCTTTGAGACAAGGATTTGTTGTCCGTCTGTTTGATGACCAGTCCAAATGGATTGGCACTTATCAGTCTAGCTCGGCTTTTAACCTAAATAGCAGGACATACAACTTTTAAAGCGTCCTCAAAACTTTGAAAGTGTCCGGTCCTCGGTTTCAATGTTTTCCTTTTCAACATAGAACGAATAGTGGTTCTGTTAGTGAGGTTACAGAAATCATCGGCTGGCCAATTTTAATTTTGTATTTTATTACAAGTTAAGTTACACCGATATTGGGATGGTTTTAAATAAATAAATCATATTAGACGTTTTAATTGTAGGCTTTTGTATTCTTTACAAACTGAACGACATGAAATGTTTCAAGATAATGCTTGCATCACTACTGAACGAATGGACTTAATTCTATTCAGTAAAGCTCTGAAACTTACTGGTGTACAATGTTTCCAAGAATGCGTTCACTGAAGTTCTTGACATTGGCTTAGTCGTATGAGTTATTTACGTCGACAAGAGTTCAGGTAACCAATAAAATGGACTCAAAAGTGACCAAAAATGATAATGCAACATTAAAATGGTCTCAAATTTTAACTCCAAAGAGGTTTAAAAAGTACCTTGAAATAAGCTGTCAAAATGCGACTGCCATGTTCACTTAAATTACAAGGACGGTAACCAGAGTTGTGCGCATGACAAACCTGCACGAATAATATCTCAAAATCTTTATTTTAACACGGTAAAAATTCATCAGGTGATTTACAATATAAAAATACAACTTCATAATAATTCCTAACAAGAGGCTACAATTAGCCTAAACTCGGGCTTGCAAAAAACAGTATTGTATCCCTAACTGGAAGTCTGTCTTTCTTACATCGGGCGCATTGTGTTTAGCTTGTGTTGGAGTCTATTTCTTCAGACCCCTATCAACATATATTCCTCTAAAATACAGCTCAACCATTGAGAACAATAATTATAACACTTGTAAAAAATATTTCTAAAAGAACAAGAAAAAGAGAAACAGAAAAAATAAAGCCCGTGATATATACCACTAAAGGACATCGAACCCGGGTTAGCTGCGTCACAGGCAGGAACAATGACCTTTAGGCCACAGAGGTTTATCATTATGCAAGGTGATAAAAATAGTGTATTGATTCCAAAACAAAACTAAGCACACTTGTTTTCGCTTCGATGGATAATTGTTTGAGAAAGGAAACGCTTATCGAACGATGTAGGATTTTTTCGCATAAATGTGAATGGAGTCTCGGTGAAATGTGAGTAGAAAATTAATTAGCAGAGTGAAACTGTTTACAAATACGTCAATCCAGGGTCATTTGAAACACAAGAAAGGAACGTTTCTGGACAGTTTCAAGGGACGCTAGTACATTTGTAAAAACTAATCGCTTATCATTCAAAAATTAAAGTCCAGAAATTGAGATATTTTGGGAAAATAGTAAATTAACTACCTGTCAAACAAAATCTCAGGGGTGTGTGATATCCCGTACTTGAGTTATTCAACAAAATGTACATCTCAATGGAGCGGATACGGGGAACACGGCAGTCCATCTGGAGTTAAATTTTGGTCATGTTAAAAGCTTTCTTCTCGCCGTTGAACTTGCAAACATTCGTATAGACACTTGTCTTAACATATTAGTTGTTCAGACTTCAAAGACACAAGGTGAATCGACGTTTTCCGATACGTGACAACAAGTATCATTCTTGCTGTTGGTATGAGATTTATACTTCCGAATCACTCGGCCGTGAAAGGTCAAACTCCCTTTGTCTGTAGTCTCTAATTTTTGGCGCTCCCCTCGCGTCGCGTCTCCTCGCAACTTCGCGCGCGCACGTGTCTTTCGCCCGCCCCACAATCCATCGCCAAAATTAGAGACTACTCGCAGTCTACTGAAGCAGACACGAGGAAACACGGCAGTCCATCTGGAGTTAAGTGTACTCATGTTAAAAGCTTTCTTCTCGCCGTTGAACTTGCAATCATTCGCATAGACACTTCTCTTAACATATTGTTTGTTCAGACTTCAAAAGACACAAGGTGAATCGACATTTTCCGATACGTGACAACAGGCATCACTCTGTTAAAAATAGTTAGCGCTTGCGCAGAAACGCCGGAAGTGCACTTTGTGGATGATACTCGACGACGAAAAAGAATAACCGTCGGTAATCTTAGATCCGGGCGACGCGCGAGACGCGCGCAGCCCGAGTAATAACGATAAATATACACCTAAAAAGTTTCTACCGTATAAAAAAATACTATTCTAAACTAGACCTGTTTTCTATGAATGCCGTGTATAAAACTTAATAAAATGAAGATTTAACGATTGCTTAAAAAGATCGAGACATTTCACTTGTCTTAGAATGCAAGGTAGACTGTTCCAGAGAGTTGTACTTCTATAGCTAAAACTCCTTTTTAGGTGGTTGGTTTTGGGTAAGGGGACATTTAATTTGTTTGTAGAGTCCCTTAAGACATATCCTGAGGTACTCCGCTCAGTGAACATAGAAGATAGATAGTCAGGAGCCAGATCGTTAAGAGCTTTGAACACCATTAAAGCTACTTGAATTTGACGCTGGGCATTCAGGTCTTTCCATCCAAGTCGTTGTAACAAGTGCCCAGCGTCAGCATCATAGGAAGAGGAAGGTTACGAACGGAAATTGAACCTATGACCCGCATAACCGAGGTAGCTGGTCATTTTCAGGTTGTGGTAAGCCGGTGTAGAATGAAGTTAGTGTGAATGTACGAAAACATCTATATAAAACCGTGGGATAAAAAAAAAGGAGGTAAAGGACGATCATTCCAATTAGGTTCGCAACTTGCTGTTGATGCGAAAGAGCAAGCATGAAAAATCCTTTTGTAGTTTGAGTGGGAATCGAACCCATGACGTCACCTTCGTGGGTCCGATTCCAGTTCATGACTGCGGTCTGTATATCACTGTATTGACTATAGATGGATATTGATTGAAGCTTTTGGACTGCAGCGCCTTTATAACGAAAATTGTTCTTAAAGTAACTGTGATGCCAAATAAGTGGGAAAGTGACTTCTATCAACTGAGTTGATGAATGGGCCATGTTCTAAACGAGTAAGGGCCTGGGAACGAGGTTTTAAAATTTATCGATTAGAAAAAGTTGTTTCCACTGCATGAAAGAACATCTCAAAAATGGTGACCTAACCAACTTTGACGCTGTTCAGTTGACTTGGAGCTGAAAAAAATGCGTTTGAAAATTGTGAAAATTAGAGACTTTGTATGGTTTGGAGGGACACACTTTCCGAAATAAAGAAATTTGTATGGGATTTTTTTAAGTTTTAAATGTTTGTTATCTGGCGGCTTTTCAACCAAACATACTTAAACTTGCTGAAACTGCTTATTTTGAGATACCCTTTCATGTGAGAATCGATTTAGTTCAATTTCATTGATTTTCAATGAAGTTTGGATTCGTTCCCAGGCCCTTGCTTGTTTAGAACATGGCCCATGGTCGCTACATTTGCCACCGCAGAGATTTAGTAACTGGCCTTTCGAGAGTTACCCTTATATAGTCAACGCGAATCGATTGTGGCTCGTGTGTGGCTTATATAATGGGTAGTGTACGTAAAACACTAGAATACGTTGGTGCAGAATTCCTTCACATCCTCTATGTTGACCGGACAAAGTTTTGAAATAACGTTGGGGCTTTGGGTACAATCTCGGGTACATTCTCGAGGCACTCTTTTCATGAACAGTTATAAGTGAACCTTTTTTCTGGATGAACCGCTCATCACTCACCTCTATGTGCACGTGTGACCATTGACTGCCTAATGAGGATGAGGACTGAATGAAAATTAAAGTGGCAGTGCACGACCAAACATGGAGACAAAAAGGTGCAAAACAGATAATTATTAAGCAAGATGTGTCTGCGAAGTGTGCTAGAATATCCGAGAAAAGTGACCAAAATGATCCGCCATATGGTTTCAGAATTCAAGGTACTGGGGCAAAGGAAAAGAAGTGGCTTAGGTATGATTCGAAGGAAGTGTATCAATCTGCCAACAGCATATTGTTTATAGGTCTTCAGAATACCGACTGGCAATGCTGTTGAATAAGCTCGACATTGTAGCATCCGATTTGCCTAAAGGAGCGCCATTATTTTGCATTGGGTGTCCATTTTATTAGAGTCACGAGATGGGAGAAACGTGATGTGTCCCCGATCATGGATTACTTCAGTCTAAAGCCTAAGACACACTAGACGATTTAATACGCCAAACGCGGCGAATTTGATCGCCAGCGAATTTCGCTGGCGATTGATGAGGGCACACTACGCGATTTTTTTCGGGAAGAACCCTGGGAATGAGGTTGATTTGCAACAACGCGTCGTTATTGTTGGCAATTTTGAGAAGTCATGTGATAAAACCACCCAATATGACTGGTGGACGATTCGCAGCGATGAGCGTATAAAATCACGAGAACGGGCGAAAATCGCAATCGCTGCACCGGGCACACTAGACGATTTTCGCCGATCGCCGGCGGTCGGCGTACAAAATCGCCTAGTGTGTCACCCCCTTAAAGATTTGATTTTTTGATTTTCCCAGATTTGAGTGATGCGTACCAAGTACACCGATCAGTGTTAATAGTGACCCTTTTGAGTACGTGAAAGATTCTACGTATAATGCGGTCGTAAGGGACATCAATCAACTGAATCATAACTTGGGAAAGTTTGCATTACCTTTGCAGGAAATCAGCCCGTCTGATAGTGGCAAGCTCACAATCGCAGACTAAGAGATAAGGCAAGAAACAGCTACGTAAAACCTGCTCGACAGCGTGGTTAAGAATGTCACAAATAAAAACTAACGACTTCCACAATGAACATCCGAACGTCTGCCTCCTTATCATCTGGCGAACAAAATATCCAACGCTAAGTGGTGAGGACAGACCTTCCTGCACCTTTGATGGCTTGGAAACCAACTCAGGTTCGTATTCCTGGAGCCGAACACAGGGGCACCCAACGAGCCAAATCAACCAAAAGCTGTAGAAAGGCATTTTTAAGTACCTTATGGTGTTTGAAGTCTGTTAAAAGTGATGTTTTCATTAGCTAGAATAATTTTATCTGTCCGGATTCCCTAGCTGAAATTTTAATTACCCGAAAATGTTAGGGAACAAAATCGTCCTTTGAGAAAATGCAAGCTGAAATGAACTTTCCTCGAGCTTTCTAAGGAACTATTTTCTTTCCGAAAATGGTAGCTGACGTTTTTGTCTGCCAAAAACAGCAATTACGACCTTTCCGAAAAACGTAGGGGCTATGATTGCTCAATTGCGAATCTTTTATGCCGCGTTTTAGAGCTTTCTAAGGAACTATTTTCTTTCCGAAAATGGTAGCTGACGTTTTTGTCTGCCAAAAACAGCAATTACGACCTTTCCGAAAAACGTAGGGGCTATGATTGCTCAATTGCGAATCTTTTATGCCACGTTTTAGTTACGAAGTTCCGAGTGCACTCTTTAATCGACGCCGAAAACCCAAGGGGAATTAATTACCCTCCACCGAAAAGATATCTACCGAAACTTGTCGTTGGGTGCCCCTGCCGAACACCCTTATGGTCCAGTGATACGTGGTAACAGGACGACCAAGGAATACCAAGCCCAATGAAAATAATTAGACGTCATAGTGATTTTACGTTTTTGGATCATTTAAAAATGAGTACTCTCGACTACTTTTCTTTTTCTTAACTCCCGCCTTAGACCACGAAATTGAGATCGTTTGAATGTGGGGAATGAAGACCTCGACGCCGGATTCCAGTGGTGATTGGAGCACTGGGACTAATAAAAAAAGGGCTTGGAAAAATACATCAAACAAATCCCGGGTAACAAAAAATTACTGAACTACAGAAGATCAGAGGCCTCGAAGATCACGCTACTAGGAACATCTCACATCATAAGAAAGACCACTCTCCATCAAATTGACTTCTATTTACATTGATAATTGATATCTATATATACATTACAATCTGGACCTGGCTTTGTCTCGTAGTAATTTCTTCAGTTTGTTTCTTTGAAAAAGAAAGTTTCGTCCGTACCTGCTACCTGCTCCAAGAATACCAAAAGAAGGATATCAAGCTATTGTGTCGAACGGGATCAAACCGATGAGCTCTATTCGGCTATTATTATTCGACAACACAAGAGAAGAACTTGAAAAAGTTGGACCAGTATTTTCAACTTCCAATCTATTGAAATCGCCATGATATCCGAAGCCAAAGAGATATATTTATAGTATGTTGGAAACAACTGAAGCAATATCTTTTGTTCGGCTTGGTTACAATTGATGCCTTTCAGCTTTTCATAGTAATATGAAACATTGGTGACATAGCTTGCAATTTGTAGGCTAGTTAATAACAATACTACATCTATATTGTACCAGTTTTGCCGCTCCGACAAATTCCAAGTTTCAGTAATGGAAAAAATTCCCAAATCGCTAAAATCGTCATTGTCTGCCATGCACATGTGAAAACCCAGTTACAAGATTTCTTTAGCTCGTTCTTTTTTGTGTGCGAATTTTGTTTGTTTTAAAAAAATAATAACAGGAAGTCTTAATTAAGCTATCCATTCGATATGTACAAAGGTCATAAAAAGTGAAATACCACGGTATTATTGGCTATTCCAATTATAAATTTCGAGTCAGTCATTTATCAAATGTCGCTCCCAGGCTGGCTCGCAAAACAAATCACCAGCGTATTAGATATCAACAGCAATAACGCCATTCATCCCTATGTGGGTAGGACCTGCTGGATTTCGAGTTTGTGTAACGCCCGTTTGCTACAAAGCTAGTGGATTCAGACGGCATGGTTTCAGACTTTTTAATCTTTTCACTGGTAATCAGTTCATTTGTCGCCATATCAGGTAAAACGTTACATACAGTCCATGTTAAGGTTTAACGGAGGAAATGTATTGATTAACTCCGGTGTTTGCAGCCGCGATAGATCAAAGGTAACTAGCTGCGGTGTCAACTTACTTCACGTTCATGTAAGAATTGTTGCTCTCACTTCACTGTACTCTGCGCTCTAACGAAGCTTTACTAGTATATCAATATTAATTTTGCTCCCAACTATACTTTCTAATCCCAACTGAGTAAACTGTCCTTCTTGGAATGACTTAATTCACTACAGTGTCTTTGCAAAGAATACAAAACCACTAAGTCCCCTTTTACAAGCAGATTGATATGAAACAAATACAGTTATACTGCGTTTTACAAGAAGCGAGAATTTGCATGTGGAAAAGGATTCTAGAGACTGCGTCCATTTTCGAAATTATAAAAACAGTTCGATCGCTCGTCTTCTTCCAGAGTAAGGGCATCCGGTCGACCGGCTTTTTATAGATCTGAAAAATCATTGTCCAGAAGAGAGAATTTGCAGTGCACACATATATGAAAATATTACTTGTAATACATCACATGAGGTCCTGCGCTAGTGTCATGGTGTGGTTCTTTATTTACTTCATTTTTTTACGTGACGTCCGTTATAGTTACGTTTCAGGAGAGTAGTAACCCAAAATAGAAGTGCTCGGAAATAGAGCATCTGCCATTCTTTCACTTTCTTGGAGAAAGTAGAATTATCAAACTTCAGGATGTACGACAAATTTGCAGGGAACCTTACCACTTACCATGGATGGGTTGCCAGGCAACCCCAATTACAAGGGCACCAAGGGATTCGTTTCCGGGTGGAGAAGCTATTCAACCTCCTTATCAAATTGCTTTTGAACAGTCGTTTTATGATGGACTTTGGTTTTTGATACTAAATGTCTCTGGAGCTTTCGTAACTGTGCTCTTGATTTCAGAGACACAAATATATTAATATGGGTAGGAATTTAAAGCAGCTACGATATTGGAAAAGGCAACAAAAACTTGTCAATATCGTAATAAAGCCGACATCGTTTCTTAAACATGCCACTGAATAGTGTTTAGCTCTCCTGTTAGGCACGGCGTCTGGATTGCGGAAGTAGTGCAGAAAAGGCTGAGAAACCAAACCAGATCAGCTAGTCAGACCGTGATAGTTTCCCACAGCCGTTCCACGAATATTCTCAAATTATGAGGATGGTAAACAACTTGTCCAACTCAAATCAGATCTATGAGAATGAATATATGAAAATCATATATTTGAACTGCGGATTAATGATTAAATATGTGAATGATCATCGCAGTTATGAACACTACTTAAGCAGTAGTGAAAATAAAGCCTGAAAAAAATTCAGGCTTGTACGGGATTCGAACCCACGCTTATTTTTTGTATATTACGAACCAACAAAACGACCAGCTCCCAGATGGCTTGTTAGCTCAGTCGGTACAGCGCTGCACCGGTATCGCAGAGGTCGTGGGTTCAAATCCCGTACAAGTCTGATTTTTTTTCAGGCTTTATTTTCACTACTGCTAAAGTACTGTTCCGGACTGCTTGATCAGTCACATATTTAATCAAATTAGATCAATGGATATAAAATGTTCACGACATTAACGATTAATTACGAGAAAATACAGCAAATCAAAACTTGGCAAGGTTCCGCCGTCGGAAGTCAAACTTCGGTTTTGAATATTCATGCAGTATGTCGAACATGCATATGAATGCAATCTGTAGTTGAATTTGCATGAATACACACTATATTTAGTCTTATTTCATAAACACTCTCCTGCGACCAACAAAAGCTAAAAATAAAGAATTAATTAAATTATAATATCAATTTCCTCATTCCACAAGAAATCACTTGATAAACAGTAGTAACCTCATTAATAGGTCGGCAACAAGGACACAAAATTCATCGAACTAAAACAGAAGTCATTCTTAGTATTGTTTGGTAATAAAAAGGTCAAGTGATCATTTCTATAGAGCCGAACGATGAGCCGGTTGTCAGATTCCATTTAGATTAGTCAATTTAGTGTAGAGAAACAGATGGGTGGGGGGGGGGGGGGGGGGGGGATGGGAATTGTAATCACTCATCACACTGATTCTTCAAAGGTTTTTAAGCAACAACGCTTCACGAAAGTTAAGCCTTGGCCAAACGGACTCGCAAGAAGACGCAATTTGAAACTTACGTCTACTTGCGACTCCGTTTGGCCATGGCTTGCGTGCACTTGCGTTGACTTGCGATGACTTTGGTCGAGATAAAATTTGCTCGCAGCCGTTTGGCCACCCAACACAAGTCAACGGAACGACTATTCGTTGTTATAGTAACCTATTAGCCAATGAATTACAGGATATGTAGCCTTGAAATGGTTTTTTCCTCGACTTGAGAGAACAAGAGAACAATGAAATAATTAAAGATCAGAATCAAGTTGCAGAGATTCTGAATAGTTATTTTAAAAATGTGACGGAAAGCCTGGACATCCAACAGTACACTTCTTTTGAAAATTAACCGCACTTGTCAAATATTCCAAGAAACTGGAATCAAGATAAACAGTTCGAGTTTAATTTAATCAATCATGAGTTGGTCAAGACTGCTTTACAGAGAATGAAAGCAAACAAAGCAACTGGTCATGATCACATACCACCAGCACCACCACGCGCACTCAAGGCGTCTATTCCATCAATTACACGGCCTCTTAGTCATCTAATTAATACTATCATCACTTCGAGAGCGGTCCCTGACTCCTGGAAACGAGGAGCGATCGTACCACATCATAAAAAGGACTCACACTTAGAGAAAGAGAACTTCCGACCAGTCACAGTTCTTCCAGCGATGTCCAAGATCTTTGAACATCTTAGCTTATTCATCAACAACTGACGGTTCATTTAGAGAAGATTCTTCATAATTCTATGTTTGGATACAGAAAATATCATGGTTGCACTCACTGAACAGTGGAAGGAAGATCTTGATAATCATAACATTATCGGCACAGTAGCCATTGATTTAAGTAAGGCCTTTGACTGTCTACCACATGACTTTTAAGTCATGTGGTAAACTTAAATTCTATGGCTTAGGTGATCATGCGCTATCTTTAATGCGAAGCTATCTCGCTTCTCACCATCAAAGAGTGAAGCTCGGTACCGCCTTCTCCATGTGGGAAGGGGTGTTAAGAGGAGTCCCTTCAAGGCTCTGTCTAGGGATCTACATTGTTTAATTTTTTTATAAATGATTTGGCGTATGCAATAACACAATGCAGGATTATCAATTATGCGGATGATACAAATATCCATTGTTCCAATAAGAACGTACGTGCTGTTGAAGACAACCCAAATAATGATCTTGAGAATATGCAACTACATGGTTTATTCAAAATGGCATGAAACCAAATCCGGAAAAGTACCAGGCTATGGTCCTTGGTAGAACAGAAGATGAGCTACTCCTTAAATCAGGCAATATTGATATCAGAACCACAGAAAAGACTAACCCCTTGGGGGTTGTACTCGACAGTAAGCTAAAATTTGACGATCATGTCTCGAGTATTTGCCGGAAAGTGAGTGCTCAAATAAATGCCCTTAATAGACTGTAAAACATTTTACCACTTAAACCAAGGAATCGTTATATCGTTCGTTTATACTACCAAATTTTTATTACTGCAACCAAGTTTGGCACCATTGCGGAAAAAGAAACTCTACAAAAATCGAAAAAGTCAACGAAAAGGCGTTAAGATATGTCTATAATGATAAACATGCATCCTATCGACATCTCTTGGAAAGGATAAGACTACCCTCCATGGAATCTCGAAGAATTCAAGACATGTTATTAACAATAAATAATAGCATATCGAACAAAGCACCACGGGCAATTAGGAATCTTATTAATTTACGCTCATTTAAGTACAATCTCAGGCGCCAAGAATATGTTTTATTTTTACCTAAAGTTAACACTACCAAATATGGACTCAAGTCATGGAAATATTTTGCAGCCAAGAAATGGAATGAATTATCAAATGACATTAGAATAAAAGTAGGCACCAATGAAATAGTAAACAGAATTAGATCGATAAATTTCAGGTATTAGTAAATTTGTAACTTTGGATTAATTTTAATAGTATTTTGACTGCGGCGTTTATATTGTAATAATAGTTTTAAATAGTTTTAATCAGTATTTAATTTGTGTTAGCGTTCTATCACGAATGCCGTTCTCTTATTGGCTACGCTACTCACTATCTATTGGCTACGCTACTCGCTATCTATTCTGTGATAGATAGTGAGTAGCGATTGTCAACAAAATGGCGACCGCTACTACCTAATAACTAATGAAAACCTAACAACTAAACAACGCTAATAACACAATTCATCAGATAATATTTAACAATTAGATTATTCGCTCTCGATTTGTATGCGTGATAGCTGATTCGGGCTGCGCCCTCATAAGCTATCACGTGATAGAAATCCCGAGCTCATAATCTGATTGTTAAATATTATCTGATGAATTGTGTTATTAGCGTTGTTTAGTTGTTAGGTTTTCATTAGTTATTAGGTAGAATACCTGTAAACTAGCTCTCAGGCTAAGTGTATATCCACGTTAAATAAAGCATGATGATGATGATGATGACTTGCAAGGAAACCTGCGAGTCCGGCCGTTCGGCCACCCAACACAAGTCTGTTCGCAAGTTCAACTTGCGGCTACTTGCGAGGCTTTTGGGATTGGTATATTAATTATGTTGCAATGGTAAAATGCCCATGAATTAGTAATTTAACAATTCATGCTGGGACAATTGCTTTGGTCACTTTGATACAGACATACACGTTAGTTACTTTGACCCTCACACGTTAAAAGTACATTTAACAACACGTAATTCTAACGAAAGTAAAGTAACTCTTCAGCCAAAATAGTCTCCCTTGCAGCCATTTTTAGTGTCGTCACGCTACGCTCCTCCCGAGGGAGACTACAGACAAAACAGTTATATCTACGAAAACTGATAATTATCTCTTCTCTTTTAGATGCTGGAAATACCACGGTTACAACCAAGAATAACACAAACAAGTAGGTCTTACCGTATAACAGTTTCTTTTGTTTAGTATCGTTCTCCTATCTGAATGCACTCCGAACGTTGTGGCACAACTACACGGAAAGTTTGCGATTCATGTTTACCAGTGACAGAATGGAACAATTTTCTAAATCGCGCGCGCGAAATAGACTTTTGTAGAAAGGGTCAAAAACCTGGAAAAGCATTACGAATGTTACCACTAGAACACCCATAGAAGACCTACAATAGTTCGCTTTCCAGTGAACAGCAGTAGCAGCAATTTAGTGCAGTACCTATCGTTTTCACGTAAGCACCTCAGAACGGTGAATGATCTTTTGCACATGCAGTTGTTGTTTTTTTAGTTTTTTTTCTACGCCCGGCCTTTTAATAATCGTACCAGCACATTTCAGGCATAACTTGGCAAAACAAGCATTTGTTTAGAAATAGTTTTCATGAAGCAGCCGCACTGCTAGCGAAATTTGGCATATTTTGGTAAGGTTAAATCACATCAGCCAGCCATTCTTTATCTGGTAACCAGTTTCAAAGCCTGTTCCTGACAACAAAATAATTCATTGCTATGATTAATTTTCATTAACAACAGAAGGTTTCGAAAAAAGAAAGGATCATTAACAAGACCACGAACAAAGTCATAAGTTCCCTATTTAGCAACACAAATGGTAAAACACGTGGCCTCGGTTGTGCTTTCAGATTAGATATATTATATCGTTTACATGCAGAATGTCCCACATCTGTATCTTTATTGAAGATCAATTCGATGCGAGCAAATTAACGTAATATAGGCCTAGCGGCCAGGTACATGGCATCATTCAAACGATTAAGCTGATCCCGGGTCAGTGTGAACATAGATGGTGTGAACTTTGGCTTCAGTATAATTAATGTTAAAAAAACATTTTTCACAAAGTTTTTCCCCCTCAAATTTTGAATGCAACTTTTCTTTACCTTGAGCTTAGAATTTGCTTTCAAAAAAACGTTCTCAGTGAGCGAGAACGAGCGGTTAACTTTTTATCGTAGATTGGCTCTAATCGGCTTTCGAAAGGGGCCCTGGTGTAGAGAAACTATAACCAAGTTCAATCTTCACTTTAGACAGCAACTTGAATCCGGCCCCAGAAAGCGTAAAAGCCAAAGCAAACACATTAAGACATTCGAAAGCCTTAGGAAGTTTCGATCCGGCTGGCTGTTTCTATTACAAAAGTTTTTTGTTATAAAAGACATTTACAACTCCCAAACCAGCGCCATGACGGCAAGTCGCAAAGAGCCCAAACTAACGTAACGGTTCTAACACTTTTACATATAAGGCCCCTGCTAAACGATCAAACGTTTTTGTCGTGTTTGCTATATAGCTAAACACAACGTTCGGTGCCTAAACAGGCAAACAGTGTTTGACCAAATAATACACAAAGTGAACACACAGAACGTCTACAATTTGTCAGTTGTATTAAACGTGATACCACCTAGACGAATTACCTCCCCGATCTCATCGATCGCACATCATAATT
>JAEMWC010000030.1:2062500-2092500 GCA_016490735.1 Pachyseris speciosa | reverse complement strand
ACACTTAAATCCCTCCAGTTTGAGCCCTCAAAGAAAACAACCGTTCAAAATTGCGAAATTTACGGCTTCCATTTGCGGCCTTCAACTTCCTTCTATGGTCTAAAGTTTCCTCCACCGTCTTCAACATCCGTCCGCATATTGCGCTTGCGCACGATTGAGAAAAACTCGCTAGCGAGAAATTGAAAAACTCGCTAGCGAGAAATTGAAAACTCGCTAGCGAGAATTTAAAATCTCGCTAACGAGAAATTGAAAACTCGCTAGCGAGAATTTGAAAAACTCGCTAGCGAGAAATTGAAAACTCGCTAGCGAGAATATAAAAACTCGCTAGCGAGAACTCAAACTTTCAAAATGCAATTCAACCATGGTTCTCCAGAACTCGACCATGCAATTTCAAAACTGACCATGTAACTTTTCTAACTCGATGATATTGAAAGACATTTGGACCAGGATTTACAACTCGATAGGCTTTTGGCAGCAACGGCTTGCCATACGGGTGATATCTTATCTTGATGGCTGTGACGGTTCTATATTTAGAGATAAGTTTGCGAATTCTTGGTTTTCACGTGAAGTCAGGAAACACTAAAATTAAACATTTAGTTTTTTTATCTTCATCAAGTAAATGATATTTCAAGGATATATCTGCTGGCCTGTTTTCAGCCAAGTAACGCGCTTTGTTTTGAAAATACAGCAGTTTGAATTTCGAGCTTTTTACAATGCGTGACATCTGGATTGCTTCTGAGAAACATGTCACATTCTCGGAAAAGATTCGCCTTGTGTTTTCAAGTTCTGAACAATATGTTAAGAGAAGTGTCTGTGCGAATGTTCTCAAGCTTAGCAGGGAGAAAAAATGCTTCGAGAGAGCCAGAGTAGACTACAGATGTTGCCACTTAATTTGGAGGTAAACAACGACAGCTGACAACGAATATGGTAGCAACTCTCAAAACAGTTTAACGCGCTTTTCTCGTACGTGAACAAAAAAGGCTTTGTGCGAACCCAAAAGCAAACCCGTAACCGCATAGTTTTCGAGAATCAGAGAGCGTGCGTCCGGCTTCTGCATCACAAACGTATCCCGAGTAAACGCTCAGGAGAGCGTCTTGTTTTGTCTTGCACTATGTTTTGAAATGTTTTCATTGCCAATAGTTCCCTGTTAGCAGAGGCCTCTTTTCCTTGTATTCAGCGTGCTGGAGAAAAGAGACCTCTGCCATGGGTCGAAACGGTCTGTGTTGAGCATGCGTCGCGGTTTCTTAGCGACCGAACCGTCACGTGATATTTTTAGCACGTGATCAAATGACAAACAGTGCATGGAGCATGCATTTTAAAACCTCCGTCCACGAACTCGGACGGTGGCTTCATCAAAGACCGTTTCGACCCATGGCAGAGGTCTCTTTTCTCCAGCACGCTGGATACAAGGAAAGGAGGCCTCTGCTAGCAGGGAATGCCAATAGCAGGCTCAAAATAATTTTCGACCAGTTGCCAGTCATGTTGTCCGGCCAACCAAAGTTTAGCTCGATCACATCTCGTTTTTGAGCGGTCAAAATAAGGCAAAAAAAACGCTTCACATATTCAGCCGCCCGAAGAGTCGTCGCTAAGGCCCTCAAGAGTGTAACAGTTGTTATCGCTAAACGTATGGGCAGTTCTTTTTCAAGGTGAAACTTAAAATGCGGGGCGAGCAGTCTAACTGAAAACAATCAAAACTCAATAGAGTGTAATTAGAAATTGCTCAAAGAACGTGTGGACGCAACTTAGGACGTAAGTACTGCTGAAAAAAAAAATTACTACATGCACCATATACTTACGGAGCAACGACTGCAATTGGAGAAACTTTGCCTTTCCAAGCTAACGGAATAACCTTTGTAACTATCGAAGTAAAAGAACGCATAACGCGATCTTGTTCGTTCCTTTCTGAACTGAAAAGCTTAGGGCAGGGCCTTTCAGTAAGCCTTACTGTGTTGCGGAAGTGTAACGCATTGGAAAGCAAATGTAATCGAACGATGGTACCTAGAAACTAAAAAAATACTTGACTTTCATCAGAAATGCAAGGAAAATGAACGAATCTTGCCTTTCGTCACACAATACTGTCCAACGCTGCCTAAGCTAAAACAAATACTCGTGCAAAAGTGGCATTTAATTCTACAACAATCACTACTTATTTGTGTTGTTTAATTGGCTGAATAAAAGAACTGAACTGAAAGCGCCACCCAATAAGATATACTCACTTGAGCCAAACTCTAAGCTGGCTGTTACGCGTGGATAGGAGTTGAGTAGGCCTGTCACTCCCATTGTTACCATCACTAAAGATTTCAGAGACATAATTCTCGCAGATGATATATTAAAAACACGACGAACACAGCCTTTGCTATGTTTTCATGTTTATAAAACCACTACTAAGTGCTAATAACGCGAAAGAGGTGACAAAAATTGAAATAAGGGAATTTAACGCAACTTACACAAAGAAACAGAATTTGTTGAGACAACAGGAACAAATTTATTCAAAAACTAAGTGTAAAAATCCGCAATGCAAACAATGTTCGTGGAATTGTCGCTTAACGTCGGTTAAGCGAAGGAATCCGGCCTCTTGGACTGATCTTTACAGTGTCTATGATACCGGCGGACTTCCAACTTGATAAAAGAATGCTTTTTCATTATTCAGAAATATTGCAAACTATTAAACTTTGCGAAAGATTGATCTCAAATACAGTTCGCGAAAAAAACTGTTGTGTCCTAGTTGCCAAGAATGTGTGTAGTGTATCGGTCGTGGAAATTTACGCGCCACTTTTAAAAATGAAAATAATGACGAGGAAATTAAAGCTGACAAAAATTAACGCGACTTAAATTATTAAACGCGAATAACTTCATGAAGCGTTAATTTCCTTTAATAAGGTACCAACGTCTTTGACGTTGGTGATTGATGTGAGATTCATTGTAATCTATTTTGAAGATTTTAGCAAGCCACTTACTCGATATCTTCACCGGACATTGTCAGTTTACCGGCCGTCAATAGTAAGTTTAATAAACAAAGCTGTTTGCAAAAAAAAAAACTTAAAGAAATTTCCCCTAGATAGAAAATGCATTTTTAAGAGACACAACCAAATATGGAACAAAAATTTACTGACTTTGATATAATCCATTTATTATTTCCCATCCGAACAAAACTTCAAGGATTTTTCATTATCTTTAAGCACTTTCAGTAGAAATTCTTCTTTTCAAGGGCTTTTCAAGCGCCCTTGAACTCTAAAATTAAATTCCAGGGCTTTTCAAGGACTTCAAGGAGTAGCACGAATCCTGCTGACTTCAGTTCAAAGTGAAGCTTGTTGTTAGCCACTCGTGTCAAGCTTTAGCCCCACAGCAGGGAAGAATATAAGAAAAACAGTATCTACAAATGTTCCCGGCAATGCAGTTTTCGCACCCTTAGTCCATGATAAATTAGTATGAACGGCTTCTCTTTATTTCACCAGGTTATTACTGAAATTAAATGGTGATGTACCGTTATTCATTGATGTTGAAAGTGTTGAAAGGCCGCCGAAAATCACAATGTAAAACCAATGTGAAACAATTTAATATAATTATGATTGACCATGGGGAAACCTGTTGAGAATATTGAACGAAATGTCTACATTCATATAGAACCTTTATAATTAGAACCATTACGCATGTACAGATCTCAAAACCATTAGGATTCATGATTTGCTGCACGTTTTTCGTTTCGATTCGGTTGTTTCTGGCTACTGCAGTTGCAACATTCATTAAGAAAGCTGGCATTTTCACCGTAACATGGACATAACCTTTCAGTCAAACAAAATGCAATTGAAAATCTCATCTTTTTAGTCCCAGACCGCCCTCCAACAGACATATTAGTTAGCAGTATGGGAAAACATGCGGTGCAAGTCAACTGGAGGCCAGCTCCCCCGGAATTTACCAATGGAGAGGTGCTTGGGTACAAAGTGTTTTACACTGACGAAAACAGTACATCACGTGTGAACATCAGTGCAAGAGAAACTCGCAGGAAGATAGAGGGATTGAGACCCAACACGAACTACAGTTTCCAGCTTCTTGCATTTACGGCCAAAGGGGACGGACCTATGAGTACGAAATACTTTGCTAAAACCCAGTCAGGTAATAACTATTTGTTTCGACAGGAAAGTTGTTATTTTAAAAGGGGACCTGGTTATTTTTTTGAGACGATGACTGGGTTTATTATCTATAAAACGAATCTCGAAAGACCCTAGGCCAAGTCAGTGAAATCGGCTCTCTCACTCCTGAAAGTGGGACGGAGATTCCGAGATAACGAACAAGCTCTGCAAGGACCGGCGGATCTAACAAATATACCTAATGGGATCCTGTACTTTAACAGAAAATCACATTCAATTGCTTGAATGTAACAGTGCAATCATAGTCCTCTTCTCCTGAAGGTAACTTTACGAGCTTTACCAACGTCTCTTTCAGAGAGTGATTCCGTATCACATGCCTACAGTAAAATCTTTAAACTTTTCTTTCGTTTTTAGACCCAGTCATAGGACCAGGGTACGAGGCGCCGAGCAGCGTTACAGGTACTGCAGTCATTTTTTTTATTATCCGAAGTGAAGCGGATTTATTGAAGCAATGCTGAAATATCACAGCTCCTAGATTTAGGTTGCATCTCCTGTCTGCTCACCTCTAGCCACAGCAAGATCTTTTATATCCCTGTAGTCAACACAGAAGCGACTGACGTATAATGCAGTTTCCTTTCTGTGTGACAGAAACGGGGACCGTGGTTCAGGCAGCTGTGTTTTCTGGTATAATAGTCCTTATTGCAGTCTTCCTGGTGATTTACTTTGTCAGAAAAAGACGTTTAGCTACCAGGAATGGCGGAAATAGTAAGTGCAAGACTTGCTTACCAATTAATGGATTTCCTAAGTTTAATCTTCAAAGGACATAAGCAGGGTACCTCTGAGTAGTTCATTAAGCATCTCCCTCATGGGACTGCTCTCATATCCCTCCCTCGTTCTTGCGATCTCTGCTATTCTCGCCGGTTTTGCTGTTTTAACGGTTCGTCCAACATCTTTTTGGACTGGTAACATTTCGCCACAAAATTTCGCCTTCATTTTCATCTCATCTTACATCTGCATGTGGTCCTACGCAGTCAGTATCGTCAAGTTTTATCTGCCTACTCGAGTCAACGACAAACTCTTCTCATTTGGATATTGACTACGGATTCAATTTACTTTGTAGCAATGCATATCAACTCTAAAATGTTTAAGGACTAATAATATACATGAAAAAATTTCTCGATTCTTATTGGCTAAGAGAAATGCAGTTTTTAGGAAACACCGGTGCAGAAAAAAGGTAATTCGGTGCAGAAAAAAGGAAATACAGTGCAAAACAAGGTAAAAAACTGAGGATTCTGATTGGTTGATAAACAAAGGCGCTGCGATTGAGCCAATCAAACGCGGCCTCTGAATGGCGCAAAGTCTGAAGAGCTGCAAGCGACTCTGCGAGCCAAAACAATGGCTGGCTTTTTGAGCAGGTTTTCTTTCTTCGTGACCGCAATAACAGCAGAGAAGCTGCAAAACAGCTCTAAAAAGGAGAAACGGCTGCAAAAAGCACTGTATTTTAGCTGTCTGTTTGGAAACAGTGGTGTCCAGAGAAGGGAATTGCCGACCTAATTGGAATTACGAGTCCGTTGATGGAGTGACGCCGAGATTAATAAACAAACAAGGACAAACAAGGCGAAGATAACGAACGAGAAAGCCTGAAGGTAATGATTACAGCGCTTGATAGACACTTAGCAAACAAAGTAGCCTTATAGCTATAGCCTGTAATTGTTTAGCCAGTTTTTACAGCTAAAACCGCTTTAAAAACATCGAGAAAACTGTTGTTTTGGTTCACCTTAGCTTCGTTGCGTTGCTTCTGCAACGTTAAGAAGCTATCTCGCAATTTTTTCATGTATATTATTAATAAGTAATCACATGATTTTTCTCGTGCAATTTGGAATAAATAAGCACTTGTTATTTTTTTCAAAGACCACAAATTGCACTCGCCCTACGGGCTCGTGCAATTTTGTGAGTCTTTGAAAAAATCTACTCGTGCTTATTTTTTCCAAATTGCACTCGAAATCATGTGATTACCTATACTAATTCTTTGTGAGTCTTTGAAAAAATTTACTCGTGCTTATTTATTCCAAATTGCACTCGAAATCATGTGATTACCTATACTAATTCTTTGTTGCTTTTTGGGAATTTCCGCAAAGATTTTGAAGCTAGAGTTAAGGTTAGGAAACAAAAACAGAAAACAGCAAAAGGAACACATAACAGCAAACATGCTTCCCACAATAAATAAAAAATTTTCTATAATTTTTTTCCCAGATTTAAACTGCGTTACTGTCACACCCTACGCCATCTCACCGATAGACTGGCTTGAAAGAATCATCGTCACTCATGGCCATGGATATGAGACGCTGGATGATGAGAATGTTCCCACCACATCTCGTCAACCCCTTTATATCAACATCGCTCCTGATGGCTCACTTGACCTTCCTCAGCACTTGAGGAACATTGTCTTGGAGTTTGAACAGACGTACGAAAACACAAATTATAGGAGGCTCCGTAGGTGGGTAAAAACGTAACTGATAAACCCTAAAACCCTTCTGCTAAACTTGGAAAAGTGGAATGTGAAAAAAAAAAAGCGTTCAGTGCAGTTTTAGCTTCGCATGGTGGAATTTTCATCCATCCCAAACCTCAACCAAATACGCTGCTGGAAAGTAATCGTGATATAAATCATGGATTGTGGGCGTGACAGCATGTCTAAAAAAAGGCTTCCTTAAATTGTGGGCTTATTAGTTCGATAGTTTAGATCCAGTCAATGCTTGGCGGTAGCAAATGTTGTGCTTTAATATTAAATGCTGCTGAAATGATCATGGGCGCATCAAGGCCAATTTATGCCATCAAAGGCTATATACTCATTTGCACAGAAAAAGGTGTTGATCACTTATCCTTAGTTATTTCGTAACAGGAAAGCGCTCCTCTATATAGTTATCTTATATATTTATCGACTTACTTTGGACATCAAGTTTTGCTTTGAGGCCAAAAAATAAAACTTCTTGGACAAAGTTATCATATTTTAGGCTTACTGGGTAAATAAGACAAGGGTTGGGTCACCTGTTTTCTATCCCAGACAGCGCCAAATCCTCTACTACCCTTGAACTATAAACGGGATGCACTTTCACTCAAGACCAGAACATGAAAAAAGCATTATAATAAGATCTTGCATTTCAGGAGACGACGATCTCTTGGAGGAGCAGTGGATAATCGTGGGCGTCCCATATATGACAGATTACAAAGAGTAATTTCTCCCATTGCTACAGACCAAAGCAAACGTTTCAGTCAAGAAGCAGAAGCGATGATAATTAATGCAGAGTGTCCTAGGGAGTACAAGCAACATCATTCCGTTGATCTTGGCGAGATAGGGAGCTTTGTCCAGTCTCTTCAGGATGATCAATGGTGCATAGCGAAAACGACTAAAGTGGGAGGAATGGGAGGGGAAAAGAGCCATCGCCGCCGCTTCTCTGTTGACCTGGGTGAAGTGAGAGAGTTTATTGCTCTCACAGAGATGAGGGCCTCTAAAACAAATGAGGGCATGGAATTAGTTTACCAGCCGGAGGTGCAAGATGTAAATCAGAATGAAGTCAACTGCTAAGACCACGTTATCTTATTTACTAAAACAAACCATCACTACCATATCATAACTCGAGTACTGTTATATCACAAGTTCCTGTGAGAAGTGGAGTGTTTCTGTTACAACAGCTTAGAATGAGTTTTCCTTGGTTCAACTTCTTTTCGTATCAAGATGTTTCCGCGATTACATTGTACAAAGTGAGTTTGTTGCGCATACGTTTCAGGAGTAAAGTCCTTTTACGAAGAAACAAAATTGCATATATTTTTTCAAGTCGTATACTGTATGCGCCCTAAATTGAGTTCAGTTTCACCAAAACTGAAAAATGCATTTTGAAAATACTCCGTGTACAGATTAATGGTTAAGAGTTTTGAAAATAGCCTGTTTAGAAGTATGGTTTTGTAAGGAGCAAAGGTAACTATAAGAGGAAAATAAAGTACTATATACATACATCCTTAAAGTAGGACTAAGTCGAGGGGAATATGAGCAGGGGAAATATATATTGCATTGTTTTGCTATTGTTATCAGCTATTGTTTCAGCCACGCACTCCCCTGTTACATTCAAAGCCGCCACCAACTTTTCAGACAGTGAATAATGATGATGGGTTATGTAATATATTCCCCTGAAAAGAACAAAGGAATGCGTGATAAATTGATACGTGATCATGACATGAAGTCCAAAAATTACTGCGAGCTGCCAATTTTAAAACCAAAAGAGGCGAAAATGACATCCAATTTTTTTGTGCATTAAAATGTTTTTTCCAAGTTTTAAAATGAAATTAGCAATCTAGTCATTATTCTGTCCTAAAAACGTGCAGCTGCTCAAGTAGGTTTATATTATCTCACCTCTTATTGGTTCTGTAACACTGTGTGATGGATAAAACATCCACTTTTGACAAGCTGTTCGTAATGGCTCCTACAGTTCTGTGACAGGTACTCCTCCATCTTGCCTGGGAAAGCAATTTCACAGTCTACACCTGAGAAGTAATCAAACTTTCAACGCTTTTCTACTCGGGCTCTCAACCATGTAAGCCTTTCTGAAAATTTTGCAATCATAACGCTTTAAATTATTTGACCTAATGTTGTGGGTTAAAATCCTGGGGCCGGTTCCTGAAAGGTGTAATAACTCTATTATTCCTTATTCTAGGAATACCTTGTGGAATAAGGCAGATTTATTCCTGGAATAGAGTCATTACACCTTTCAGGAACCGGCCCCGCTTTTTGAAAATTACTGGACAGAAAGCAGTGGGAAAAGAATGAATCCATTGTCTTTGAACCAGAGCATTGTTTTTCTTTGGTTTTATGATTAGTTGTGAATATCAGTGGCCAAAACCGTGTTCATTGGGAGGGGAATTATTGCTGGATGATCACTGCTCTAATTTAACGTTTGGACAAGCTGGTTAGGGTTAAGGTTTGTAATCCCCTCAAACAATGGCACAAATGTGATCGTAATGAAGTCAGAATTTAAGGTTAGCTCAGAATTACTTCTTGAAATGTGACTTGTACATTGCGCGAAACTGGGTCTTACTTTCACCATGGAAATGCTTAAAATCTCACATTTGAAGTCCACTTTTCTAATAAAAGGTATTATGTCATTTTCCTCTGTCAGTAAAAATTCAGGAACTAAGCAACTACGATGAGAGTACTCTGCGCATGCGCTAACATCCTACAACTGCTGCAACACCCTGATGAATGACACCTATGAAAAGTCATGAGTTCTTTTCCTTTTATCTGTAATATTTCAGCTGATATTAAGTTATTGGAATGTAGACAATTTTAATCATGAGTTATGTCATACGACAGTTTGAACAGTCAGGCACAGCTCATATCAGTTTCACCTTTAAGAATCTTAAGAAAGTACAGTATAATTTATGTGTGCTTAGTACACGGCTAGAACTACCATCATTTCTGGTCATCTATTGAATGCTTTGCCTCCAAGTGTGAGGGAATCACAGGATATTATCTCGTTCAAGCGATCACTTAAGGTGGAAGGTTTCCAGCACTTTCACTTTGATGGATCATTAGCACCAATCTTTATAAGTTGCCACCTTCATAGTGGTATCAAACGAATTCCCAATCATTGGTCAACTAACCTCCTTCGCAGCCGTTGTTTGTGTTGGTCCTATTCTCCCTCCCCGCCAACATCTGCTATTCTATTCCCATTGTGTCTGAGTATCCAATCAGGAGGGAGAATAGAACCAACACAAACAATGGCTGTGAAGGAGGCTATGGGAGCTTAGCCACCGAAATTTAAAAGCCACGATGTGATTGGTCAGTTCCTGGGAATGGGATGTCCAGCTTGGTTCAGCAGACATTGGTGGGGAGGGAGAATAGGGCTGAAACAAACAACGGCTGCAAAGGAGGCTATTGGTCAACAAGTTATGAATTTTTTTTGGCATGGTAGGTTGCCATAGTAACACTATAACCTGTTAGAAACACCCCTTTAGCTCAAAGCAGAAATAACTTGCAACAAGCTTGGAGTGGTTTTAGAGCCAACTTAAATGATTGAACAATAGCCTGCGAGCAAGCTCTCCCGGGGGTAGGGGGTGGGGGAGGAAAGGAGACAAGGAGAGCTTGCACTCGTCTCTCATAAATTTGAATTTCTGCGTCCAAAAATTGGACGCAAAATGCTGATTGGCTGATTTGACCGGGTGATGACGTGATCTATCATCGAGCGTGGACTGCGTGGTTTGATTGTTTGGTTTTTGTCCGGAAAAGGCGAGACATTTGTATTCCGCGAAGCGAAAAATTCTCCAAATATGTGAACTGTCCGTCAGATTTGAAACCAGAACAGCGTCTAGCTGTCGATGGCTTACTTCAAAGCAAAGATGTTCTCGCTGTTTTGCCTACATAATTTGGCAAAAGTATCAATGCGCGCCGCTGCGATCTAAAATAATTGGTCGCAGACAATTTTGTTTGTTTTCCCACTTCAAAGCGTCATCGACAACCAGGTCGCCGAAGCCCGAAGTATGGGATGTCTGTTGCGATCTTTCTTTTGACCGGGGCTTCTACTGGCGTAGTTGCCGAGGTTGGCAAAGTTCGCTTCATCCTTGGTCCGACATCCGATACTTCAACTTCATTCTCCGGCTTCAGTTAGCAAACTTTGGGTTTACCGCGTTCAATGTGGCCGCAATAAAGCTGAAACCTTCGCGGGTTTTTCGTATTTTGTAGCTCACGGTAGGCAGAAACTGAAGAGTTATTTTTTCTCCGCGACGATTCCCGTCTTTTGCATTGCGTGTGCCAAAGTTGTTCTTTCGTGTCCTTTTCTGTTCGACGGAAGAAACAAATTTCCGGTTTGCGCTGATTGCCCAAATTTTGACAGCTCAGGCAGCCGGAAGCGATAGGGAGCATTAGGGGCGGAATTCAAATCGCAGAGAGATCGTTGCAAGCTCTCTTTCCATTTTTCCCTCTTTCCACTCCCCACCCCCCGAGAGAGCTTGCTCGCAGGCTAATTGAACAATAATATTGAAGGGGTTACTACATTTTTTAAAACTTTGTTGAATATTGGACCATGATCGCTTACTACTTTTCAAGAATAAACAATGGGGGCATTGATGTCATCAATAATTATTCATTTATTACACATTGATTACTCATTCCCCACGTCTTATATGAAAAGACTTAGTTATACACTCAAACCTACATGTACGCGTACATTATCCGGGCTTGCAAGGACTGAAGTAAATAGTTCAAACAATCAAGAGTCTGGATAATCAAAAATATGAATATACATGAGACAAAATATAAACTAATTAACCCATTGGCACCTGTGCCGGCCAAAACCGGCTGCGCAGAACCATGCCCTTGTATTGCTTGTGACATCATCAGTTTTAATGCTCATGGACAACTTTGACATGTAGTATGTGTAGGGGGAAGAGATCTTTCAAACCATACCCAAATGAATCTTGAAATTTTGCTTTCTGTGCATGCCCGATCTTGGAAAGCTAATATTAAGCATCAGGAACAGAAGACGTGATGAACTCCACCAGCAAACAGAGTTTTGGGAAGTTTTGGTTCTTTTTGGCTAGAATCTGGCCAGAAAACGGCTCGAAGGGCTTCAAAAGGTGTTTTTCAAAATGCTCGGTAGTCAATGGATTAAAATAATAAGGAAATTGAAATTTAACGTGATAGTGTACTGTATCAGAGAATTGAACTTCATGTAAAAACTTTATTCTAAACTTTCACTCTTTGAAAGGAAAACAAACCTATTATGTAGAACCATAACTTAAACCTAATAACCTAACATTTAATTAAAAATACATCATAGTGGTAGTTTTTTGGGATCTTGAAGAATGTCAAGACGGCCACATAAAAAATTATTGTGGTCCGGATAATGAAGGTTCGACTGTACCAGTTATAATAAGATACGATTCTAGTTTTGACAATTAATATCATGGCAATCATAGCAGAGCTCCAGCGGCCCAAAGGGCCACCAAGCGGAGTACCATGGTTAACAAAATATGGTAACCCATCTATTCGAGAAAATAATTTGGTTTTGGTCACTGTACGTACATCGTACATATGTCGTCCGTACAACCATACATCCGCCCTTTTATGTATGCAATGTGAAATGTCGGCCATACTATAACTGACAGGCTAGTTTACAGCGCACATCTTTGATATTGGACATCCATGTTATAGCCAATTCACACCTGTCAAAACAACGTATCCGCTGGCCAGTATTACATGACCATATCGCGGGCTCAAGTTAAGACTTCATGGAGGTCAGCTATTTTTTTTGGTTGTCTGCTGACCAGGTACTTACTTTCAATTGGATCGCAGGCTCAAGCCAGGTGTGGGACACCCAAATCAAAACGCGCGCTTTCTGCGGCTCGTAATTTCACATTCAATGGTTTCTTCATTTTGAGCAAAACAACTTCATCTTCTTTGAAGTTCCGCTTCTGTCTTTTAATTCACGTAAAAGGCATAATAATCAAGAACTACTTAAAAGACACTTCGGAAGGTGAATTTTCAACTGATAAAATGGAAGAACAAAAGGTTTTTCTCAGGAAATTCTTAAATTTGGATCCACTTCTATGGCACCCAGATTGTGTGGTTGAAAAACAAAATGATTTAACTCTTCAAGGGCTTGTTCACTTTACCGCGGCATCTTGCAGCTCACCAAGAAAGTTCACTTAACAACTCACCGGCATTAATGGGAGGAACGAGTAGTTCAAACTTGGTGGAAGAAGTTCTTTCTTTGGACAAACCATTTAATATTTTTGTAGATGCGTGTTTTTACTATAGTGGATCGATGTGTATTTTCAAGTGGCAGAAAGCTCGACAACACAGGTAACTTAAATAAATTGAAGCTAGCGCTTAGCATTATTTTTTGGTTTAATCGTTTATGACTGTTGTTCAGGAATGAAACTTGTATTTTTGTCTCAACTGGATATAAATAACAATTTACTCGTTTTGGACACAAAGAAGTAGCTAGTCGAATTGTTTGTTTGTTGTTTTGCAAGCGAACCAGTTGATATGAAGCCATCGGAACGGCTGACTGTACATGTTTTTCGACATCTGTGTTTCTACAGTGTTAAAAACTGAAAGAAACATTAGCCCTAATGTTATTAACACGTAATCACAATGAGTCCTCGTAAAATTAAGGATTAGTATCACTTACATGTATGTTTTGCGTGACAAGGGCAATTTCAGCAACTTTTTGAAAACTGGGACAAGTGATATTTACTTGGCCCCATGTGATTACCTATCCAAACTTTTAGGATTGTTTTCCTTTTTCTCTTTTTAACGACATTTAAGCAAATGTCTAAGCTTAACTCACTACGAAATATGTTTGTTAAGTCCCGGCTAAAAGATCAAACATTTTCATCCATTATTGTGTTTGTCAAGCATAACGTTTGGTGGCTTAAACGCAAAACAATGTTTGACCAAACACGGGACCAAGTGAGTTCAAAAAATTATTTTTGCATATTATTGTTGAAATTTTCGATGTTACGACGCTCATTTGGTTGTTTTTTACCATTTTTACACGATTTGTTTGTTGGGGTGGCTAAACGATCAAACATTTGTTCATACAGGTGTAATGCGAAATTTTGGATGCACATGTTTGATTTAGATCAAACATGGAAAGCCATTTCATGCACTATAATAGTGCATTAAATGCTCTCACAATAATTGTGAGAGGTGGCTAAACCATCAAACATGCTTGTCCAACGATGTTTAATGAAAATATTTGATCATTCTTTGACTGCTAAATTTGTTTTTGGACAAACACACATGTTGACTGTATTGTTTTCTTGTAATGTTTTGAGGTTTTTGAACTGCGGTCAATTCCTGTTGACTGCTCTAAACATAAAATATTGGTGCAAGGAAAGCCATGCAGTGTTACCCAATACCAAAAAAAAAAAATAATCGTGGAGCTCCGCTTTTAGGCTTGGCTAAAATTAATCTATATATTATATTATCTGAACTGCAGGTTAAAGAATGAAATTAATGTGAATGTTCATCACAGTTATGAGCATTACTTATTCAGTGGTAAAAATAAAGCCAGAAAAAAACTTTAAACATCCTCACAGAAGTACAATTCACAGAGATAAAGTCAGGCCTAAAAATAGTTACAATGATCAAATGGCATATAATTAAGAACAGGAAGAATTAAGAAATTATCAAGAGCTAGCCATTATCTCTTAGCATAGAAGCTGGTCTTACAAACACACCTTGCATCAAACTTTTTGCAAGAGCAAAACTCTAAAGGTCAAGTACACAACATCCCAAAATCCAAGAGTGATAAGTAGTATGTAAGACTTGTCAATACTTCTTAAAATATTAAACCACAACATGGAAATACTGAAGGGGAAACAACACCAGCAGACAATGTTAATGTGACAGACCTGAATTAAATAAAGTTGGAATCAAAATAATTTGTTCCATTTTCCCTGGATTCTATACCAATCGATAAGCCCCATAACTAACATCAATGACATCAATGATGAGAAATTTTGTGGGGTACACTGTAATGACTATTTTGTGTTGTGGTTCAATTTTATCCTTGGTTTCATTTTTTCTCCCTTTGTTTTAAATTAATTATCATACATTATCCCATTGACTCCCAAGCATTTTGCCAAAAAACACCTTTTGGAGCCCTTCGAGCCGTTTTCTGGCCAGACTCTAGCCAAAAAAGAACCAAACCTGCCCAAAACTCTGTTTGCTGGTAGAGTCCATAGTGTCCTTCTGTTCTTATACTTGATATTAGCTTTCCAAGATCAGGCATGTGCAGAAAACAAAATTTTGAGATAGTTTTTTGGGTTGAAAAGTTTCACCGCCCCCTCACCTTCTACCTTTCGCTTCCTCTCCTCCCCTTTTCTTTTGCTTTTCTTGCCTCGCTTTCTTTCACTCTTGCTGGGTATTTTCTGGGCTTCCTTTCAGTGGGAAAAGGTTTGTGGAAAACTTTTAGGATCATAGGAATAGGTGGAAGGAAGGGTAGTGGAACAAGATTTTCATTCAAAATTTCGGCTCCACATCACTTGGTTTTTGTGTTTTCTCCGGCCTGTTTGACAGAATGGTGCTCATTTGGGTATGGTTTGAAAGATCTCTTCCCCCTACACATGGGTTAACATACTCAAAAACAACGGAGAAATAAAATAAGCCAAGGATAGAATTGAGTCATAAAAATGCACTCATTGGTTACATATCAGTTTTGTACCCAATGATCCATTGATACGATTAGGTTTTCTGTATGTGTGGACTAAATTCCAGAAATTCTCCAGCTTACATACCAAGAATTTTGGCAGTTTCTGGATTGTTTCCTGCGCCAAGCTGACATCCTTTTCACTTGATACAACGACCTCGAGCTCTCCGACCTGATAGCCAAAACTGGCTTGATCCAAGTAAATTGTTACCTTGTTCGGCATCTCATAAACGGTCCTCTCCGTGGTAAAACATGCTAACTGCTTACATGTCCTTTGAACAAATTCTTCGACACTGAAACTAGAAACTTTTCCGGCTTTTTAATGATGGCCAGTCAGCCTTCTGGAGAGTTCGTTTACAATTTCCTTCTCATCCTCAATCTCATCGTTGCTTTCGATCCCGCAAAGGTAATCTTTTAGATGTTGAATTTTAAGTTCCCATTTATGATCGCGTTTCCTCAACCAACAGCCCGCCAAAGTTAGCTCATGGTTTGGTGCGTCAAAATAAACGTCTGTGAATGTAGTTTCTCGCAGAAGCCTTGCTCCCTTCGTTTCTAAACTTTCTTTAAAGTTGACAGGAACGCGGAATTTTCTTTCCACTTCAAAGTTAACGGTGGTTTTCTTGACAAGTTCACTCTCGTCGTGCAAATCTGCCGCCATATTTAAATTGGGGCGATAGAGGCTCACGGGAAGGGTGAAATATCTTCTGCTTACCCCTCTCTGCAGGAAATAGTTGACGATTATTTCCAATTTCAACAAACTAAAACCAAATTATTTTAGCAGGAACGAAATTTATTCAAAATATAGCTAAAGAGAGTGTCAATTTTATTGAAAATCTTTCTTTTTGCCGAAAATAAAAATTTGTATATGCCAAAGAATTTTTAAGCGGGGGAGGGACAGTAAAGTTTTGTCGCAAGTGGGAGTCGCTTTCCTAGTCGGAAGTGAGGTTTATGCAAGTTTAGTCCGCAAAAGAAGTGAAATTTCTTCGCAATTTTAGTATTTCTCTGCCTTCAGCTTTTTTTGGATATTCCTTGAATCATGCCGTGTTGGCTAAGCGTCGGTATGGGGCGATAGACCGTCGATGTTGCTCGGAAATTGAAACAATTCTTTGAGGCTCCACGACCTTTCGTGTTATTTTCGAAGGATTGTGTCGAATTACTGGTTTTGATTTGAGCCAAACGGAATCACGAAAAGGGAAAACAAGGCTCCAGGAAGCGCCTTTGAGGATAAAAGAAGTTTTCTTCGATTATGTCGGTTGTTGACCCTGGTCAGATAAAGCTTGCCATCGAAAAGGAAGGGCAACTTCCGTTGCTTACAACTTTTGACCAGGTAAACCGTATGTAAACTTACATATTCACATTCAAGTTGTTAGATTCTTAATTAGAGGAACGTGTTAAAGATCACTTCTTCATGTATCATCTCCTAGCTGTTTTTGGAACAAGAAAATTAAAATTGAAAATAATTTTTCGTTCTTGTTAGAGTCTTCCACTGGATGAAGTTATCAAGGAGGTCTGCTCAAAGTAAGTTTTCATTTTCCACAGCTGGATCATGATCATGTCTGGCAAAAGTAAAACACTTATTATGATAACATTTATCTATGCTGTTATAAATGTTACAACGTTTAGTTAATTTTGTTGGAAAGAAACTTGCATAGTATAACTACTCCATAACTTACAGCATCTCAATTGTTGCCACTTGTATATGGGGAACTTGGATTATGCCCTTCCCAGTGATAAATTTTATTCATTTATTTACAGATTTCCTCCATGTGTTCATGGCTTTGTGGTACTAACACTTTAATTAAGCAAAGATGGAAAAACTAGTATCCCCAAGTAGGGCAAAAAATGACCCTAACAATGACAAATCCTCTTCTAAATATGTTCACTGCAACAGTACAAAAAGGTCGAGGCTTTCAAAACAAATCATGACTTTTTTGGTTGGGGGTCAACTTTGTGTAGCATCCAGGTGTGCTCAGAAATAACAAAATTGTCTTCCATTTGACATCGCAGTGGGCCATTTGAATAAGATGTCCTTCCCTTCCTTGACTGACATTCTGCCAGTTTACAATGTGAATGTTGACAGGTTAGCCTAGCAACGTCAGGAAGTTGGAAGAGGGGGAGAGAATCGGGCACCACCAAAAATGACCAATCCAGCCATGTTTAACACCAGATTGGTAAAGAATTTGCCCACTTTAGAATCCCACTTAAAAATAATTATTCCCTTAGACATTTTTAATATTATAATGACTGACTGTGACTGGATGATGCAGTTATGAGTGTGCTCATCATTATTTGGCTGTGTGACTGCATGATGTGGTTCCAGTCAAAGCCCACATTTCAACCTTGCTCACCACAGAGTCTCCAATAGCTCAGTGGTTAGAGCATCCGTGTAGATTGCGGGCGGCGTGGGTTCAAATCCTATCTGGAACTCGGATTGTTTTTGAGTTTCCATTTAGGGTTTCATGCATTTCTATCATGTTGTATTTTTTAATGTCAATGTTGCAATGAAAACAAAGAGGAATGGAAAGTGAATATTGTTCCTGTTACAAACTGCAGGGTTTTCCTTTTTCGCCAGTGGCCGGCGATTTTTGCTGCCTGTGAACTGCTCAGTCACCAGCAATTTATTGTGGAATAAAGAATCCTTGGATTCAATAATTTTTGGTCTTAATTAAAACAAAATAGATGACCTACATGTACATGTACTGTAGATGGTTGCACCTTTGGTACTCCATTGGGAACTAATGCACCCACAATTCTCTGCCTGCTTTGCTCAAGTTGACTGCAACTTCATTTGAAAAGGAAAACCTTGAAACTGTCGCACCTTTTCTGACAATTTTTGTCAGTTGTCAGCATTTTGGGAGAAGATGGTCGCCTGTTTTCAGAGCCATGTCGCTTGCGACTTCTACATGTACCCCTTGGAAGGCCTCATAATTTGACCTACATGTATCAGCCATCAGTTGAAAGGGTTACAATCCCAGGGGATTTGATTATTGTTTTATTTTGATGAAGATAAGATGTTAACTTTATAATGATTTTTGTATTTTCCCATATGTACACATCTGGATCCAGCCTGTAAATTTGCATTGCTCACTAACTGCCTTTTAATATTTGATATTTCAGCTGGTCGTTACCAATTCCAGAACAGTATGCATTTCAATATGCTGACTACAACTGTTATATTACTGAGGACGTAAGTACACAGTGAATTTTTTATTGTGAAGGTTTATAAGTCAGAATAGAGTCAGTTACTTGCTGTAATATCAAGCATTTCTTTTTATATGGTACAGTAGATTGTAAAATCAAGCTTGTGAAACATTTCTCGTGAAAGCCATTTATAATATTATGTTTAATATTAATCACTTTTGCGCAGACGTGGAGGAGGGGACTCAAGAATGGAACAGTTTTAAAGCTTACACTTTCACCAGTGAGTTTTGATCAATGCTTGTATAATTACAATGTACACTGTAAATCTGATTGCATTTCCATAACAATTAATTAAATCATTCCAAAAATAATTCATTGGAGGGTTTAATTTGTGACTGGATTTTTCAGGCCTCTCCTTTTCATATGGGGTTAAAGCTTGAAGTTCTGTGCAAAGCTTCTGTCAGCAGCCATAATCCAAAACACCTGGAGCAGAGCTGTAATCTAGCAGTGCCCAGTGGCCCCTGTTGACTTCCTTTTGCCTTTGGGCGACAAGAAAGTCTTAGTTTTTGCCCAAAATTACTATGCTGGGCACCCTAAATTTCAAAGGTTCATATGTAGTCTTGGGCTCCCAATAATTTTTCTTAGAGCACAGCCTTGCCTGGAGTGACTGTTAAAGCTTATAAGTAAATACATCTGCACCCCTGATAGGACCTACGAGGGTAATCTTGATTGTTGTAGGTTCATACATGTGCAAATCTAATAATTTTGTTGTTACAAGTCGAGGTGTGTAGACTTCAATGTAGTAGAGCATGTACAATGTACAATGTAAATTGCAGTGTAAATAATTGTTGGTCAAAACTTAGACACATTCCTTGGTACAGATTGTGCTTTGGTTTAATATCAAAAGCAGCAGAGCAGGCAACATGTAAGTGTACCTTGGCATTCCCCTTAATGTTTTATGGAAATGTGTATATTAAGTAACCAACTCTACATGTAGCTGAAAAAAACAAGTGGCATAGGGGCCCGGGGGATGGGGATTACTCCCAGGAAAATTGGGTGGGAGTGTGCAGCCCACTTCCTGAAACTCTTACCCTATTTCAGACCAAAATTTGCCATTTTCCCTACCCCATTTCAGACCTGACCAAATTCGATACCCTATTTCAGACCTATTTCACTTACATGGTTGGCGTAAACATAATTTGAGAAGGAAAACGTAAAGCTTGTGGGATGTGGCTGGAGTGACAAGGATACTTCACGAATTAATGTGATCAAGTAAGCTGAAGCAACTCAAAAGGCACTAAGGCCACAAGTAGCGGGCATTACCCCTTAAATCTACCAAAGCAAAGATTGAGCCCAAGCATTAGCAGCCATGGACAGCTGTTTCAGCCTTGTTAGGCCTCATCAGCATGGCATAGCTAATGCTCAGGCTCAAGTACCCACATATCAATAAAACAAGCAATGAAAACGTAAAGCTTGTGGGATGTGGCTGGAGTGACAAGGATACTTCACAAATTAATGTGATCAAGTAAGCTGAAGCCACTCAAAAGGCACTAAGGCCACAAGGTAGCAGGCATTACCCCTTAAATCTACCAAAGCAAAGATTAAGCCCAAACATTAGCAGCCATGGACAGCTGTTTCGGCCTTGTTAGGCATCATCAGCATGGCATAGCTAATGCTCACAAATTAATGTGATCAAGTAAGCTGAAGCCACTCAAAATTTGTGAAGTATCCTATTTCAGACCAAAATAATGGTTAAAATCGATACCCCTATTTCAGACCAAAATGGCTTAAAAACCATACACTTTGGGCCGCACATACCTATATAGCCCATATAAGGGAGATTTCCCCCCCCCCCCCCCCCCCCGGGTCAGGGGTTAGTATTTACAGCTGTACATGTAATTACATGTATATGGTGGATTTTGCCTTTCGGTTCTAGTAACTACACTGTATATCTAACAATAATTTGCAATGTTTCTGTTGCCTTGCAGGCTAAGCTTTCGCAAGAAATATTTGAACGTCTACAGTCACCCAACCCAGAGGAAAAAAGGAATGCCTTGTCAGCTTTGTCTAGTATATCAGAGGTTTGTCATTAAATTCCACGAGCATACAGTGTAATATAATCCAACTAAACATCCAGATTTTATGTAGTTAACACTTGGGCCATCAGTGAGATCCCCAGTGTAGAGAGGTGCATGAGGGTGAGGGGAAGAGAAGGAAATCTCTCTTGGCCTCTGTCATGTCAAGGATGCTCAAAGTGTATTGGCCACTTGCCAAAAACACCACGACCTCTTTCTCCCATTACATAGTGTACATGCATTTTCTTTTTCTTCCTTAATTGTGCTGCATTTGTGGTACATGCAATCATTCTGTGTCTATCTGCTTTAGGATGCAACCTTTGCCAGTGAGTTTATCAAAAGGAATGGCCTGGGGCTTCTTATTAACATGGTGGAGAGCAAACCAGAGTAAGTTAAGTAATAACTTAGGGGCAGAAAATCATAATTTACTAAAAGTATGCCAGACTTGTAATGACATTGAAATTTTTTGAGAGCAGTGTACATGTAGCTTTTTGGTAGGCTTGTAAAAGAAATCAAGATTCAAAGACAGCTCTGTGCAAAAGTTGGAAAGCACATGGCCCATCAGATTTTGCTAAAATTCTGCAAGGTACTTGTGTGCTTAAAAGTCAAGTGTGTCACTATGATAGGAGTCAGTATTCCAGAAGTAAAACGTTTCCAAGCAAAACTCAAAATTCAACAAAATGAATGAATAGGCCTTTTGCAACAATTATTGGTCTTATGACCATGTATTGTATGGTTTCCAGAAATGGAAAGGGCATGTTTAAGTTACATGTAGCAGGAACATTATTATTGGGCCAGTGCTGTACAATGGTGACATTTTGTAAAGATTTCAATAAGAAAAATTAATGGAAGATTATGTTTCAAGGTGAGAGTGCCTTGCCATCTGAGTAAAGTTTCTTTAATTATTTAATTCCTTCAAAAAGAAATGGATGCTACACTGTATATGAACAGCATTGAAAATTTTCAATAATTTGTATGAAAAACCATAATTTGGAGGTTCAAACCGAGATCTCAACAGGCAGGTGAGCCTGCCTTCTCAAATAAAGACAACCAAAATTATTTTTATGAAGAAATAAGGCACGAGCTGTGCCAGCCCAGTAAAGCTGGCCAGCCCGCCTAATCGGGCTGGAAAACCTCATATATTAACAGGACCTTACAACTCCTTTTGACTATTAATTGGCAATTTCCTGAGGGTGACCACTTAAAAGGGGTTTGACTATACAGTATACTACCAGTATATTAAATAGCAACACTCTTGAAAACTGGTTAATCAAACTATGTTTTTGTCAAATCTGTTGTGATAATTATGTGGTTACCAAACCACACATTAAAACTCAGTAAAGCACAGTATGAACATCTGCGTGAGAGTACATATTAATGTTGAGGACTTGGTGGTGGAATACATTTAAATTGATTGATACTATTTTGTCTGTGTTGTGTCCCATCAGTAGATGATAAAGGAAGAGACTATGTACACTGGATCTGTCATCTGTGGCTAATCATGATCAATTCAACTCAGGTTGTCAAACCATCTTTTGCTGTCACCGATGACAGTCCTTAATGAAATTACAGAACTTTAGTATACAATGTACTTTCCCAGAGGATCACACATAACCAAGTTTATATTCGTCATCTTTTTTGTTTACTTACAAGTTTGGTATGGTTTTGATATATTAATTTTTTTAAATAAATTGTCTATGTCTTTTCTTTACCATCTCCAATAGCAATGAAACTCTAGCCAATTGCCTAACTTCCTTCCAAGAACTTATGGATCATGGAGATGTGGCATGGAACATCCTAACACATGGATTTATCAAAAATGTATTTATCATTTCTGCTATTTTATAGCTTTAAGCTACATGTATAATCGCTGTTAATTTACACTGTAAAATCATTTCTTTATTTCAATTATCTATTTGGTTTTGATAGACTGATTATCTATTTGGATTTGATAGACTGATAATGCAACCATACACCCTTGATACACAGCCACCTGCCTTAAATCCTAGTCACCATTTAATAATTATATCATTCAAATTGGCAACAACCCCTGTTTACTGAAACTGAGCAATATTAATTGCATGGAACAATCATAAGTCATTACAGATGGCTGGTAGTACAGCTGTACATGTACGGTATTTATTTTTTTCTGAAGCATCTCAGCAGTTCGGAATCCTAAATCCTCGAGTAGAATTGCCTGTTGGCACATGCTCCAGCTGTCCGGATTTTCCCATCCGGACCCTGAGTGCGGACTGCTCCCGACTTTGAAGCAAACTTGGGAGCGAGCAAGAATTTTCATCAAAGTGAAAGCGCAAAAAATAATGGTGTAAATGATGTTTTATATTAACCATGAATGGTTGTTAAGTGGATGAAGAAACAAGCGGTAGGATTAAAATCGTTACTGACATTTCTGTTAGTAAAAGGTGAGTACACTCAACTGAGTACACATCTGAATTTAATTCAAAGTTGTAGCTTGGCTCCCGCCATATAGGTTATTACAATTTGGGCACTGTGAACGCCATTTTGGGTTGTCATTCTTTGTTTTCTCTTGTACGTGTATAATAGAGGTCTTTTCACGATTTAATCGAACAAGAAAGTCTACACTTGTATTTTGTTGTCATGACATTGCGTCTCTGTGGTGTTGTACAAATTTTGCACTTGTTGCTGTTGTTCGTTGTTGCAGCGATACCGTAGTTTAATTTACGAGCTTTACCATATTTTACTGCGTTTAATCAGTTTCTTTGCTTTGCATTTTCCACTTTTTCAATTCTTCAATCACCGTTTTGTTAAGTTTAACTAAAAAAGAAACAAGTTTTCTCTTATCTTTCAATTTAGAACTTTGTGTTGAGGCAAAGGTTTCATGCTAGAGTCACTGCCTTCATTTGCATAATACTAACAAACATTAAAAACTCTCAAATGAAGAATGATCCTTGAAGTTGTGAATGCAGCTTATGCAATTTATAAACTTACCTCTAATACAGTTCAGGTTTTTTGACCTTAAAGTGCCTGTTGAAATTCTCCTTGAAGATTTTGAGCATAAATTCTTGCTGCAGAAAGGCGAGAACTTTGAAAACTTTTGTTCAGTAGTATTTTAATTTTCATGGACTAAAACGCCAATGCAAATTTTCGCATAACAAACGCAGTTTGCCTGTCCTACAGTGTAGATTGATTAGCCCGCCTATAAACCAGTTTTTCCATGAAAAAAATAAATAACGCGTTATTTGCCGGTGTATGTCGGTCCATATTGGGAGAAACTGTACCCTTGGTTTGAGTATAACCCTTAGCCGCTCAAGACCTCTGGCACAGTTTTTCCCAATACAGACCTCCCGGCTGGCAAATAACATTATGTATGTAGCAACCACCTGTTATATATAACCAAGCAGCTAAAATGAAGATTGTCAGCTACATTGTACTTACAACGGTGCACATGTCTCATCTGAAAATAATTATTGACTAAAAGAAAATAAGAAAGCAAGACTGGTTGTTTTACGGACTATACCTGCTTTCCTCATGGAGCTGGCTTCTCAGAAACACAGTGACAGCCTTTATGGGGTAATATCATTCTGATATCAAATTGTTGTAACAATAAGTAATGGACATAAGGAATCCCCATGAGCAATAATTGCTGGCAATCAATGCCAGTTGTGATAGATCTTTGATGGGCATTAATTGCATTCACCTCCCATACATGTAGGTCTTTCTGGGCTGGTTCTATTTCTGGTAATCAGAGATTATTTTGAGCTCTAGTGTTCTAAATAAAACCCTAGACAGGTACCAAATATTGCTTGGTATTTTGCAGCTGACAGTATTTGTGAACAAGAAAAATCCAGTTGATGATACAGTGCTCAAGAGATGTCTTTCAATCCTAGAGGCTGTTTCCAGTAACAGGTACTCAGCCAATAGTAATTCAGTATTCAGGGGTTTCCTTGTTATGTAATGAAAGACCTCAGATGTATGCTCCTGGCCAGAAACATAAATGTACATGTAAACAGGGTTTCAATAAGTTTTGAAATAACCGTCTGAGTGAACTAAAGTAGGCGGGGACCTGCTAATTTTTTTTAATAAATTGAGTGAAAGTACAGACCAATTAGGCGGCGGTTAGTGTAAATTCTGACAAAGTAGGCGGCGATTTTCGCCGGTTGCCGGCTTCTAATGAAACCCTGTGTAAAGTAGGGGTGCATGAAAAGAAGGCATATTTAGTATTAAACGCAGTTAATCTACTCCAAGCTTACAGTGTGGTGGGAAGAATGCATGTAGTTCTGAACGTCATTATGGAAGAAAAGACACTGGAAATCACCACTGTGAAGGAAGTATGGATGTCTTATCCTACTGTAATTACCAGAAAATCTGGTTACATTTTACTTTGAATTTCTCTAAGAATTATGAGTGCTTTGAGAATCTAGCTGTATCAAACACTCAAAGGAGTGTTTGGCCAAAATCCAAATACATGACTGTACCTTGAGGTTGGTTAAAAAATGTCAACTGTGTCTCTGTCATTCATTTTTTCAACCCATCTCTCGGTGTTTGGAAATCCTATGAGACATTCTTCATCAGTATTTTAATTATTCTGTACATCAAACATACTGTTAGGCTTTTTGATTTTCTCCTGTACTAATTCAACTACCGGTAAGCAATGAGATTCAGGACCATGTGCAGCAATATTGACACTTGCCACAACCACCACAGTTACAGTGCATCTGTTTATTAGTGATTTCTCAACTCTCAACACGTGAAGAATAGTAACAGATTTTCAAAATAGAGTGTGTGAAACTTTCCTTGTGTCTAATCCAGGGTTGTCATTAAGGGCTGGGGGCCGGGGCCGGGGGCCGGATATTTTCCCCAGAAATACTGAATGTAGAGTCCCCGGCTACTTTGATAGAAAAAGAGCAGACTGCCCATAGCACAAATCCCCGCCTACTTAAAAAATTAGTGACAGCCCTGGTCTGATCTAATAATAAATTATTATTTCATTTTCCTTTTGTATCCTTTAGCCCTGATTTATACCCAATCGTAGTAAAAGAAGTAGTGTTTGAGAATCTCGTCTTACATCTGCAAAAGTAAGTAAATATTTTATTTTACAAGTGTTTATTTTAGCTCTTCATTGGTTATGTTTAGTTTTAATTTCTTGTATTGGGCTTTTTTAATGCTTAACCAATGAATGGAATGGGTACATTATATGTCTGGCACATTCATAGGCAGCAGTTATCAGTGTGGTTGATTACGTACCCAAATGGTCAGAACTATCATCTTTAGCATAATTATCGTGACAGCTTTGTGTTGTCAAAATTATTGTTGGACATAATGTAGGTAACCTGGAGGTGTGTACTGTAAGACCATCTACATGTACGCTGCCATAGCTTGGAGCTGTTTGCTTTGAATCATACTACTCCTGTATCTTTTCTGTTTCATTTCAGCTCTAATCCAGACATTCAGTTGAATGCCATTTCCCTTATCAACAGTCTCTTTATGCGAACAGCAAATAAAAGAGTAAGTTTGCGCATGGTTTTCTGTAAGTTTGTCTGCAGTCTTCTTTGCCTCCTTCAATTTTATCACCTTGTCAGCTGGAATAGCAGAAGGTCTGTCGTACTTGTTGTTTTGAGTTTTCCCTTTCAGCTAAGTAGTTTTGTTTTTTCTTCCCGAATCAGCGCTTATAACGGATGTCGTCAACTCTCTTACTGAAAGTGAAAACGTTTGGTGAAAACTAAATGGTAAAATAGTTTTGGAAAAGTAGTTATGTTATTGGTTGGTTATCAAACCGAAATTTAAGTGCATGATGTGTACTAATCCCGGGTTACAGTGTCTTGGGTTTAATCGTGCCTTGAATAGCTAGACCAATGCAAAAAGTGAAAAAGAAAAAAAAAAAAACAACACGAAACGAAAAAGGAAGAAAAGGTGTCATTAATTTTGTCTTACGCAAAGATTCTCAACCTCGTTCCGAGGGTCTCTCCTCTTCCCGCTCCCTGGAGCGAAAGACCCTGGGAACCAGGTTGGAAGATTCTTTGTCTCTCACCAGAACTTTTCAAGCTACCTTTTTGTTTTCTTGTACTTTGTAGCAATATGCAGAAGCTCTGTCCAAGAAAGGCGTCCGAGGATACATAATGAATGTAAGTCAATCAGCAACCGCCTAGTTTTGACTTACATGTATTGAACTTGAAAGCACAATTCAGGGGCACCCAACGACAACTTTCGGTAGATATCTGTTCGGTGGAGGGTAATTCGCCTTGGGTTTTCGGCGTCGATTAAAGAGTGCACTCGGATTTTCGTAACTAAAACGTCGCCTAAAATATTCGCAATTGGGAAATCATAGCCCCTGAGGTTTTCGGAAAGGTCGTAATCGGCTGGTTTTGGCAGTCAAAAACGTCAGCTAGCATTTTTGGAAAGAAAATAGTTCCCTAGAAAGCTTGTGGAAAGTTCATTTCAGCTTGCATTTTCTCAAAGAAGATTTTGTTCCCTAACATTTTCTGGCAATTAAACTTTCAGCTAGGGAATCCGAACAGATGAACTTTTTCTAGCTTATGAAAACATCACTTTAAACAGACTTCAAAACACCACAAGGTACTTAAAAATGCCTTTGTACAGCTTTTAGTTGATTTGGCTCGTTGGGTGCCCCTGACAATTTACAGAGATCACACGAGCCACAGCGGGGTAACGGCAAGGACTACAAATTTGCTAAATGAAACTTCACCTCGCACTTTCGTCGCCATCCTCCTTTATCGCCGTTACATTGAATGCTCATCGTGGTCAGGTGACTAACTCCCACTGACAATTATAGCACCTCAAAAGTAGGTAACTGGCCAAATAGATGTTTCAGGGGCACCCAACGTCAATTTTCGGAAAATATCTGTTCGGAAGACGATTTGAGATCTAGAATTTTCGGAACATTTGTTGTAAAAGTTCTTGCTTGTCTGCCTCTCCTAGGATTTTCGAACATCTAAAAAACGGTATAACTGCCCATTTTGACGGATTTTTACAAAAAGGTCACCTGGAATTTTCGAAAGCCTTTTTTCTGGCTGAAATTTTCGAAAAGGTAAGTTTTGATCCCTATAATTTTCGGATTACTATACTTTCAGCTAGGAAATCCGAACAGATGAAACATTTTTAGGAGATAAAAATATGCTTATATTTACCGTTTAAATACTAAAATACGTTCAACAATGCTATGTTTAAGTGGTTTTGAACTATATTCTCGTTGCGTGCCCCTGATGTTTCCACGATTATTGGCGCCATATTAACTGGGGGAAAACGCGGCTAAAATTACAGTAAATGTATGGGATTTTGGCCGACTTTGAACCACGGTAACACCGCTACCAAGAGGCATTTGTACTGACAAGAGGCATTTGTACATTTGTACTGACATTGTTTTCATGGAGTATAAAGAACGGATTCAGGCTACAATGATGGTAAACGAATTTTTAAGATTTCATACAAATCTCTGTAATCAAAATTATGCAAATTACCTCGAATTTAGAAGCCACATGAGAAGATTTATAATTCTAATTTACGGACGTCGTACCTTCGTTAATAGCCTTATTTTTTGTTGAATGAACTATATCAATAAAACCGTTAAAAGCAGTGGCAAATGTTGGAAATCCGCCTCCTTTTAGAGGCGTTACAGCGGTTCAAAGTCGGTCAAAATCCGAGACATTAACTATAATTTTAGCCGTATTTGCCCCCCAATTAATATGGCGCCAATAACCGTGGAACCATCTATTTGAGAATCATGCCTGTGATATATTGCGGAGATACATGCATAGAAACAAAGGGTGCCTGTTTTCTATACTATAATTATTACTAAGGACGGCGTTGAAGTTGAAAAAAAAAATTACCGTCATGCGCTCTCGTTCTCCACAAAACCTTCAATTTCACATTGTTGTTTTGAAGACGACGGCACATTGTGGGAGTGATTGTTTTTGCGTATTTAACCCATTGCTTGGTGTCGTTCTCGTTGTAATTGCCGTCGTGGTTGTTCAAACTCCCTTATCTTTGTCGACACAGATTTTTTCCACAACGAGCAACTATACCCCCGTATTAAGTAAGAACTATTGCCCTTAAGAAACCCTACTTTCTCGGGCAATTCAGAGATGCGCTGCATGTATGCGCGGTTTCAAAAGAAGGCAACGTCCTCAAAAGTAATTTGGTATTTTTCCACAGAACATAATCCGTGATCCAAAAGTCATAAAAGGAGAAATGGCGCACCAGCTGTACGTGTACCAGTCTCTCATATTCAGTCTACTGGTGGACATGGTCAACACAAAAGGAAACGCGAGTAATCAGGTTAGTAAGTACAATAGCCTGCTCGCAGGCGGTAATTTGTGTTTTCAAGCGCGAGAGTCGACGACCGCAAAATCCGGTCGCCATATTGGACGTTATTGGACGATGTAGTGGAGGATCTGGGACGAGTGACTTCTCGCTTTGTCACTCGTCCCAGATCCTCCACTGTATAGTCCAACATGGCGACCGGTTTTACCTGGCTTCGAATCTCGCGATTGAAAACACAATTTACCGCCTGCAAGCAGGCTGTAAGTACAACAACAGGCAACTTAGTAAAGCTTAGGTGGTACATGTCTTCACCCTCAATGCATGGCTCTGTCGACGAGTGCAAAGCATTCTAAACGTTATTTAGGCTCGTTATTTGGGTTTCGTTCCAGCGCTCGGCTCGTAAGACTTGTAGCTTGGCGGTCACAAAGACGCCCGCATGACACTGAGACAGACGAGTCTGAACGCAGGGCACTTAAGAGGCGGAATGGTATGAATGAATGAGAATAAATGAAGGTCGTAAATAAAACCTGGGGCGAAAGAATAAAGATGTGACATAGTGAGAGTTGTGAACGCTACTTGAGTAGCAGTGAAAAGAAAGCCATAGAAAATTGAGGCTTGTACAGTACGAGGGTCGAACCCACGACCTCTGCAATACCTGTGCAGTGTTGTTCCAACTGAGCCGACTGGGAGCTGGTCATTTTGTTGGTTCGTAATATACCCATGAACGATGAAATAAAGGTATGTGGACAGAGAGATATAGAATCGCGTTGTATGGTATACGGCAATGGTATCGGTCTGTCTTCTGTCTTGCCATCCGCAAAATTTCAAGCTGAAGTGCACACGACAACAGGTTTCCACGCATGAATTTTAAGCAACAGGTCTGATGTAAGTCTTATATGATTTTAGCGCCGTTATTGGAAAACGATACGACGGTCAAAAATCTGACTGCCCTCTGTGGTAACTTTATCGTCGTATTTGTAATTTCTTTTGCATAGATCATGAAGTAAACAGGATTTGACTAAAATTGAGGCTTGTAAATAACACCAACATTAACTGAGTTTTCTTATTGTTACTTTTAGAACCTTTTTGAGAGTCTTGGTACCCTTCGTAAGGTGGTTTTTGAGTCGGATCTCGTTACTGCTAGTTCAGGACGACCTATTTCTCAAGCAGGAGTGCTTACCAAAGACTTCAAAAGACTCGGTTTTGTGGTGAGTTACATTGCAATGGTGA
>JAEMWC010000030.1:2015000-2057500 GCA_016490735.1 Pachyseris speciosa | reverse complement strand
ATTTGACATGAGTCCCGCCCGGGCAGTTGACTATCGGTTAAACAGCGGTCGCACATAATTTTATTGATTCACCACGGGAGTCGCTTCGCTCCCTTCACTTCAAGATTCTGCGTGGGGTTTTCCGCTGTTTACTAAAAATACGGTTGATATGCCTTTATTCAAAGTTTGGATTGCCGACAAAAGAGACCGGAAAGGAGTTTTCGTATTTGGTTTGCAAATGTAAGCGATTTTAGATTTGCTGGGACATGCGCGTGCCTCTAACTGAAGAATGCTGTTATGTGTTAAGTTGGCTTTCCCGAAACGGAACAATTTTCAGTATTATGACGACTGCCGTAAGTGGTGGAACATTATTAACAAAATGTCTGGCAGATCTGCAAAGCCCTCCTTTTTCTCACTTGAACGAGATGGAAAAAACATGTGCCAACAAGAACTTGTTAATAGTTTAAATCAGTTTTACATTTCAGTGAATGCGGACTCCCTCCACTCGACAGTAATATACTACCAGCTTTTCTCCCAGCTGAAGCGGGTGTCTTAACTGTGCAGCCCCACGAAGTTTGTAAGAAGCTGCTTGCCATCAAACCGTCAAAGGCTCACGGTCCGGACAACGTAACGTGTCGCATTGTTAAAGAGTTCGCATATGAACTGGCTGAACCTATCACCACTATCTTCAATACATCACTCCGATCTGGTATTGTACCTGTAGTCTGGAAAGAATCTAATATAATACCCATCCCAAACACCTATGGATGAGGGCGACTTCAGACCTATTTCGTTGACTTCCTGTCTGTCCAAAGTTCTTGAGGATTTCGTAGTCACATGGTTAATTGACGATGTCAAGGACAAAATCGACCCAAATCAGTTTGGATGTCTGAAGGGAACTTCAACGACGTATTGTTTACTTGACATGATTCACACCTGGCTTACGTATCTCGATCCACCTGGACGACATCTCCGCCTTTGCTTTCTTGACTTTTCTAAAGCTTTCGATCGTATTGGGTATAATGTACTAATAGAAAAGCTTTTGGACTTAGGCGTTCGCACATCCTTAATACCGTGGATTATAAGCTTTCTGTCTAACCGCCGTCAACGCGTTAAGCTAGCTGGCTCGCTCTCTGACTGGCTCCCTATAAATGCCGGTGTTCCCCAGGGAACAAAACTTGGCCCAATACTGTTTTTGGTAATGATCAACAACTTGAGTATCTCAGATCCCGAATCTTGTACTTGGAAGTATGTTGATGATGTATCGTTGTCCGAAGGGCTTGTAAGGAACAGCATTTCAACCGTCCAAACCAGTCTCAATACCGTCGCCTCTTGGAGCTCCAGTAATTGGATGAAACTCAACGCTAAAAAGTGCAAAGAAATGCGGATTTGCTTCCTTAAGGATCCCATAGAATTCCCTCATTTGAAGATCGACGATCAACAATTAGAGCTTGTAACTTCACATAAAGTACTTGGCCTGGTGATTCAGAATAATCTAAAATAGAATAATCACATTGAATCTATTGTCACCAAGGCCTCTAAGCGCCTTCACATACTCCGAGTACTTCGTCGAGGGAGCGTTGAGATTAATGATCTAATTACTATCTATACTGCCTTGATACGATCTTTATTAGAATATTGCTGTGTTGTATGGCATCACGCTCTACCCTCCTACCTCTCACAGGAATTAGAACGCGTACAGAAACGTGCTCTTAAAATCATAGTTCCAGCGCTTTCTTACTCAGAAGCTCTTCAGTTTTTAAATTTAAGAACATTAGACGAAAGGCGTAATGAACTCTGTGTTAAAACTCTTGAAAAAATTTCAAGAGGAGGACCTCTTGTCAAACATCTCCCAATGACAAGTCAGCACATGCATCACTATCAAACGAGAGGCGCTAACAAATATATATTACCTAAATGCAGGACAGAAAGATTGCGTCGTAGTTTTTTCCCAAGTACTAGCTTAGCTTTTAATAATCTTTAGATTCTTAGATTATATATACACCCATATTTTAACTTGTATAAGAATAAATTTATTTGTAATTTTATTATAAAACTTATTGTAACCCAGTCCCTCTTAGATCAACTTTATGTAAATTTTATAGTTGTACAAGTGTAACCACATTCTAATTCAGATTAACTGCGGTGATTAACTGATGGTGGAATTAAACTTCTAAACTAACTAACTAACTAACTAACTAACTAACTAACTAACTAACTAACTAACTATTAAATTAGGGATTTCACCCATTTTGAGACCCTAACGGTGGGGCATTTGACCGTCTAAACTGGAAACACAGCGGGGCGTTTGACCAAAATTTTTCAAAGAAGTCAAAAGCCAGGGTGACTGTTTGCCCGGGAGGTATGGGGAAAGGCGCTTTTGGAATTGACTGATAAATAAATCGCAGAATCAACGTTGATTGTAATATGTAAATGCAACTAATTCGCGAAGTGTTGCTGAGTTCACACGTAAACTGCATAACGCTGATTAGCGCTTCGACCGTTTCGCTCTCTATGTATTAAAACCTATAGGTTGTCATGGTATTTTACCCCGGGTAAGTGCTAACCATGCTTCGAGCAACCGGGCCCTGATCATTAGTGCCATGTGTTAATTTACTAACAAGCTTCTTGTAAATTCGATTGTAGGTTTCTTTATGCTGTACAAGGTGGCTCTAACTTTATGGTCAAACTCAAACCCGCGCTTACTCGGTTCTTGTTTCCTTGCAGACGAATTTGTTTAGTCTAGGATTTTCACAAATTCTTAAAATTCTTCAAGAAGAGATTCACGCAAGAAACATCATGGAGCTAAAAGCGAAACCTGTTGTGTAAGTACGAATGCTTTACATTCTTTCTTCAGTGACTGTACTGAATTTCTTGATTTTAAAAACTTATATTTACCTCAGTTTTCTTTTTCTTTACTTCCTTCCTTCCTTCCTTTTTTCCTCAATTTCCTTTCTTTCTTGCTCTTTATTTTACAGAGAACTTAGAGAACAAGTACTTCCAGAGCTAAAAGAAATTGTCAAACAGCAGGTAAATTGTCTCTATATTTAGTCCTTAAGTTATGTCAGAGCATTTTTTTCGGGAGAAGGCGGAGAGGCAGAGCACATAATTTTGATCGTCTGGAGGCGAACAATTCACTGGAACGTTAATTTACGTTCCAATTTCAAGTTTCCGGGATTGAAAAATGTTTAAGTACAGCCTGTATTTCACTTCATCATATTTTCGACATGTTTTCCCAACGTCTGTGAAGACGTTCATATGCACTTTGCGTTTGTTTGTTTGTTTGTTTGTTTGTTTTGCAGAACCCGTGAATTACGGGCAAACGCGGCTATCCTTTAATTTACCGTAAAACTGTACTTTACTGTAAGCAATCTTCTGTATATAGGCCTCCTCTATTAAGCGTTTAGCCTTCTAATCTCCTGTGAGCCAAATTTCTGACGAACCTCTATCAAGCAGCCACTTTCTATTAGGCAGCTATGTGTTTATTCGCTCTGGGTCGCCCTTTAATGGGGGTTTGATTTCACGTGTTTTGTTTGGCGGTTATTTTCAGAGATTGGATCAGCTTATTCAAGGAGATCTATTCGACAAGGCCCCCTGGAAAGCTCGTGCCAGAGGTAACAAATTGAGGAAACAAATGAGAATGGATGCTTCATCCATCCATCCATCCAACCAAATTTTAACTCATTCTATGTTTTAATGTGGTAAAATTCCGTGGTCAAATAAAAGATTCCATCCATCCATCCATCCATCCATCTGTTCTTTCTTTCTTTCTTTCTTTCTTTCTTTCTTTCATCCATTCATTCGTTGTTTCGTTCATTTATTCACTCACTCATCCATCCATCCATCCATCCATTCACTCAATCATTCGCTCGTTCACTCGTTCAATCATACACTCGTTCATTTCATTCCTTCGTTCGGCCTCGTCTCTCGTTGGAATCCCACCACGTTCTCTATAGCTTATAGTAGGCAGATTTAGCAAAGACAGCGCAACGTCAAATGAGAACGCGAAAGCCCGCGAAATGGACTGAACGCGATTTCTGGTGCTGAATTTGTCGTTCTGCCATTGGTCAAGTCAGTTTTTAGATCTGCGCGCGCCGTCGTCACTGTCATCACAATACTTTATTTACCCACTCTACATCTAGGAGTGATAAAAACTCGTTTAAACATGTGCGTGAAAATAACATCAATTAAAAAGAAAAAACAATTTAAAATTACTTTGCTAAATCTGCCCATTATTCTCATGCCAACGAACGAACTTTCTAGTTACTGTCATTTTTTTCCGCCTTTTGTCTTTCAGAGAGGTTCTGGTTTTGTAGGCTGTCCCCAAATTTAAAGTTTCTTCATTACGGTGACTGCCAAGAGGGCCAGTCACCTTCGCTAGAGAACCTTCCAAACAAATGTGAGTACCTTACATTAATTTTTGCTCTCATCCCATTTTTCAGTTTTCAGTTTTTCGCGCATTCCAAGAACGGAAATATAAATAATATTATGTGACTGATCATCGCAGTAATGAACACTGAACATTTTTCAGCCTGAAAAAAAATCCAGGCTTGTACTGCACCGGTATCGCAGATCCCGTACAAGCCTGAATTTTTTTTCAGGCTTTTTCACTACTGCTTAAGTAGCGTTCATAACTGCGATTATCAGTCACATATTTAATCATTAATCCGCAGTTCATTCTTACAACGAAAATATAGGTAGAACACCCTGAGGAAACACTAAGTACGCAGGCTAGTTAAATGTTCTAAGTCCAAAGGCGAAATAGGAGGATCTTTGTTTATATGTTTTGGCTCATTAGGATACATCAGCGTAAATGGCAAAACAAGAGGCCCTGCCAGGGTTAATTCCGACAAGCCACTTGGCCCAAAAAGCAGTGACACAGAAAATGAAATCCCGATAGGCGACATCAAGGCTGAGAATTAGCGATTTAAACACCGACACGGGAGATTTTAAAATTCAGACAAGCAACACGGAACCCTCCCCTGGCAGGGCCTCAAACAATCTACCGAAAAATGTACACCAGAAATTGAAAGTGTTCGGAAAATTTAGTATTCGCCGACATGTTCAGTGGTTTTTGAGAAACGGAGATTAAAATGTCAAGATTTTACCAAGGATGTATGGCTGGGTGGCACCCAGCACAGGTATTGAAAGTCAATTTCTCCGACAATATTCAACATATATGAGAATGAATACATGAAAATCATATATTTGAACTGCGGATTAACGGCAATCGAACCCACGACCTCTGCGATATTCAATATTCAACATATCAACACCAAAAGCGGTGTGCTCTTTTAGTTCATGGTGCCGATTTGTTCGTGGCTCATGGTTTGATATATGCTAATGAGGCAGAATGTAAATATTGACGTCAACAAGATTCTCCTATGGGATTTTCCAATCAAGAAATGTTACAAATTCCACCATCCTGACTGAATAACTTGTTACATCTTGCAGTGCCAATCGCCAAAGTTACAAACATGCTGGTTGGAAAGGACTGTCCTCACACTAAGGATCGTCAATTTAAAAAAGTAAGAGTTAATTTGTGCAGCAGACTTTTTGTCTGCCCTCTGTTTTTTGTTTGTTTTTTTGTTTTGTTTTGTTTTGTTTTGTTTTTGTTTGTTTGTTTACTTTAATTCGACTTGAGTCACATTTATTACATTCTTTTTTTTCTCTCTCCAGGCTTATATATCATTTTGTTTTTCCCTTATCTACGATACTGAATCAGAGGAGAAACATCTCGACTTCATTGCAACAAACCAATCAATGGTAAGTATCACTCTGAGAAAAAGCCTCTTTTTTTTCGTAAATCTGTGTGTTTGTTGTTAAGGAGGCGCTGAGTAGCGGCATATTGTTTTCCGCTCCAGTACTGAAGGGTAAACACCATCTGACAAGGCTGCTCAGCGCGCTTTAGAAGTAGTGATAGCATTCGTTCATGTGATAACGTTTGTGAAGCGCCTATGAGAGCAGGACTCTTTAGAGTTTTTTCACGTGACGGCGGCCATGTTGGTGTTCCAAAACAAAGAAACGGCGGCCATGTTGGTGTCCCAAACTAAACCTCTGGGAATCAAACTCTATTTTTATGCAAATACTTTTTTTGTTTCTGAAGACCAAAACAATATGGCGATGGAAATATAGCGATGGAAAATTTATTTCCATCGCCATATTTACACTCATTGTCTTTATTATATATTCAAATTATTCGCGTCACCTACACCGCTTTTAATATCAAGCTCATGAGCGATATATTTTCTTTACATTCCCTGACGATGCCGTAGAATGGCGCAACAGTTGCTTAAGGCCTCAATCGAATTATCTATCTGCTACTTAAGCAGTAGTGAAAATATAGCTTGAAAAAAAAATCAGGCTTAATTTTCACTACTGCTTAAGTAGTGTTCATAACTGCGATGATCAGTCACATGTTCATTATCATTGTCATTATTATTACTGATTATAAGTATTATTATTATTATTATTATTATTATTATTATTATTATTATTATTATTATTATTATTATTATTATTATTATTATTATTATGGAAATTGTAGAAGCTGAGTGTTTAGTGTGTAATCAGTGTTTTCAACCCGGCTGCCTGTTTGTTTTTCTTTTAAGTTTGCCATTTGGACGGATGGCCTAGCGACACTACTAAGTAAAGAGGTGAGTGAGTGAGTGTAAACAGAATTCCAGCTGGTACAAAGGTTTTCAATTTAGCCCTCTTGTTCGGAGAGTTGTGCCACTCATTTTCAAAGTTCGTTGCCTGTGCTGATCATGCCCAGCTTAACACACTTCCTGCTATTTTCAAGTTACTGTGTGAAAAGCAACCAATTATTTAGAGTGTGAGCAGTCGTACGTTTTTCCACAGACAACTTGCACGAACGGGCGGTAAAAGAAGAGAACGAGGAGGGATTGGGGAGAGGGAGGATAAAGTATCCGCGTTCCACCATCCACCAATTATTGTGCCTGTCGCATACTGCCGCATCCTTAAATCCCCCTCCTGTTGACCTGTGATCACTGTTCATAAACGCCTGTCTTGTTTTTCCTTCCAGATGCTTTCGTCAGAGTCGCACGAAGAGCTAGAAACGCTTCTTAATATGGAAATGAAACTGAGGCTCCTGGACTTGGAGAATATATCCATCCCCGAAACCCCACCCGCAATTCCCGCCGAACCCCCTAATTTTAACTTCGTCTATGATTTTAGCTAGTTTATTTGTCAATGAAAAGGAAATTTTATTTCAAATCCGAAACTCGGGTACTTTTTGTGTAACGACCTTTCCTCCAAACCTCAACTTTGCAATGCCTTTTTATCTCAAAGGTTTTACTTTCATTGATTTTCGACTTGTTAAACATTCGTGAAAGACTGCTTATCCCGCAAGTGAAAAGGAGCATTTGGAATACACGAAAAGATAGCAAGTTTCGGTCAACGCAACTTCTGTTTGTCCTAAGGTAAAAGTCATAATTTATAACGAGTTTACTGGTTTTGCATTTTAAATTATGTTCCAATTTTGTGCGCGATTCATTGTATAAGCCAAATTATCCGTTAAAGGGTAAACCTCACAAAAGTGAACGAGTATCCTTGCCGATTCGTTGATGCTGTACTGTCTCGCGGCTGGCTGAAAAATTATGCCTAAGGCAACATTAACAGTTGTCCTCCAGAAAATGAGAAAAATTAGATTTCCATGTGCCTCACTAGCTGTTTTTTGATATAAACTTTTGTAAGTTTTTTTCTACGAATGTACGCTGTTCCTTTTAACAGATTATTATAATTTTTTGACGAAATATTTTCAGAATGCAATTATCAGATAAAATGTTACAATACCAGGTACGTCAGTAGTTAGATTTAGGTTGTTATAAATAAATAGTTAGGGATTGAGAAAATCAGAACTTCTATTCTCGTCCCTATTTTAGTGTTCCCACGCAAACTCATTTTAGCGTGCGATGCGGAGAATTTCCTTGTTATGAAAAAGCTTAAACGCCGAAATTTGTACACTGACACAGACATGACTAAACAAAGGATCTATTAAACATTCTTACTTACTTAGAGGGTGTTTTACTGGTTGACAAAGACAACAGCTTCGTTAATAAATTTGTCCACGATATTTTATTAAGAAAAAACAGTGTGTGAGTGGAAATATCAATAATAAGTCATCATATTACGGTCTTACTCTGAAAAGAAAAATTCCGCGTTTCCAACGGAAATCGAAGCCGTGGCCTTCCAGAATAGTGGTTGGAATGCTCTAACCACCGAGCTATGGGAAACCCTACCTTGTTCACCACTGGGGTGAAGATTACCGAGAATACATGCACTGTAGGTGCCAAATATCATTCTTAGCCCCAGAAAATTGAGACCGTTTGCATAGACAAACTACTTAGCTGGGTTAATCGTTTGTCTCACGATTGAGTCAGATGTGGATCGCAAACTTTCGACCGCCATACTGCTGGTCTTCATCAGGTGATGGTGTGGACTGGCTGTGTATTAGTTTAAGTAGCACAGTGGTTGGTGGTGATTGATGCGTTTCGATCCTCGCGTAGGCTGTTGTTGATTGGAGGATCTCGATGCTTTTGTCGTTCAGACTAGAAGTTATTTCCTTAATTATTCATCCAATATTTACAAAACAAATAATTGCAAAAATTGTTAAGTTACGAACTTAGAGAAAACTGTGTTAATCCTTTGTTTAAAATGCTTGTCTAATAACTTTCACTTTCACTATTAATTTCTTGGATGATGATAATCATAATTTAAAAACTTCTATAGCGCTATTTACATACGGAATGATCAGTAGCGCTTTCCATTCTATCTTTTCATATCTATAATCTAAACATTTTTCTGAGTAGAAGAAAATGTACAGTAAAAACGATATGATGCAAAGATAAGGACGAATGCGGACCTGTACACGGATGAGTACATGCCACGGTATACCAAGAAGATAGCAGCATCGCATACCTTTGTGTCAGGATTCACAATACACACGTATACGGAGCAACCGTATACGAACCATGTACGGGCCAGTACACAGTCCGTATATATAGACATTCTTATACGTCTGTATAGCGTTAAGTTCCCAAAATAGCCACCCTTCGAAAATAACGGCCACCCAAAGAGAACGTTAATACTCGGACCGTTTTGGTAATTCCCGAAAGTAACCGTAATATAATTGCCTCTGTTTCAATAGACTGGCCTGCCACGATTAGCTAAGCTACCTGCAGATCAGACTAAATTGTAATATTTCTATTCATTTTATTTTAATAAACCTTTATGAAACCTTTAAAGTAACGGCCTCTGGAAAGTAACGGACTCCTCAAAAAGACTGTATGGACGTTGGCTCAGTTGCCGGGTAGATCTGCTGAACGGAAGGTCGCGGGTTCACCAAGGTCCGGACCTAAGATCATGCTGTCTGTGTGTTGAACATCTGCTTCAGTTTAGATGACCATGTCATTGGGCAGTGACGTTAAGCCGTTGGCCTTGTCTATTTCATCTCTACAAGTAAAACTGGAAGGGGAAGTAAAAACAGAATTTTCGGGGTTCTGCTTTTCTCCGGCAAATTAAACATCGTTTATTATGACAATGGGGGAAGATTAAGGATATCAGCGACTTGAGAAAGATGCTAAACCCACTTCACGCGTCGCATGAGCGACCCACCCAACTGACACAGACTAAGAAGTTGACATGAAGGTTTATGGCGGACTTTATTTGGATGACGTAAATAAATTTACTACAATTATATTTTGAATCATTTCTCCACAACCTCGTTTCACGCGAACGTTTAGTTATTCAATAACTGAAAGTTCAGAATCGTCTTACTTCCCTAACGTAATCAAACATAATTGATTATAATATTATATGACTTACATGTAACTACAGCAAGCACAAGAACAAAGTCATTCTTTACAAAACATGTTTCATTCCGCGAAATCTTGGGAAGCGTAAAATCATCATTAGTTTGCTTTTCTATGCTTGCTGATTTTTTTGTTTTTTGTTTTGTTTGTTCCTTTTTGTTGTTGTTATTGTTGTTGTTGTTGTTATTGTTGTTCTTGTTGTCGTTCTTGTTGTTGTCTCCTTTCGAATCACAGTGAAAGACTTAGAAAACGTTGTTATCACAGAGATAAGTTTCCGAAATCCTCAGACTTTTTCTGGATAAAACACAACGTACTTTTCCTGACAAACAATAATTATAAATCACCTCGCTTCAAGTCGTCCTTTCCACCTATATAACTCCATATATTACCTTACTAATAACACGTTTCTGCTCAATTGCGATTTATATAATCTAATTTGTCACTAAACATAACTTCATACATAGAAACGTTCCTCTCGCAATACTCGCAACTTTAGCTTGTACTCTATCAAAAAAAAATGTCAAAGTTACCGCGCCTAAGAATTGTTTGAAGTGCTTTAAATTGCTTTTTCAGCAAAATGTAACTTGTGAAATGCCCTGACCTTTCGTAGCTATGGCACGCCGAAACTATGTCCGAAATTTCATTTCCTTTGAAAGCCTTCATTTAATTCCAAAAAACACCTTTTCCCTAACACAAGTTTCTCCCTCCGTTAGTGATGATCTGTGCAACTTCCATCTGTTACGTGGTTGCAAACAGGTAAAGAAGTCCCTTGGCAAACGAAACCACTTCACTGCCACCCAGCTTAGATTCACCGTAAACACGATCAACAAAAGTTATCGGAACCTGAAGAAAAAGAAGACCATTTGTCGAATGAGAAAGCAAGTGGTAACAATTACGCTGCAAAATAATGCGTTTTCTATATATTTTATTAGCCTCTTCTTTCTTTTAGAATTGGTCCGTCGTAAGTAGGGACGCGGTCTTCAAACGAAAAGTCTGGAGCGCCTGAGTAAATGGACTCTTTTGTTTTGATCCGGCTATGTGACACCAGCCAAATCAGGGTCCTTTCTAGAGTGAGCAAACTATATAGTGGAGGATCTGGGACGAGTGACAAGGCGAGAAGCGAGGTGGACGCCCTTCCCCCTCGCTTTGTCACTCGTCCCAGATCCTCCATTACATCGTCCAATATGGCGACCGGATTTTCGGGCGTCGACTCTCGAGCTTGAAAATACAAATTACCGCCTGCGAGTAGGCTACCATACAGAGGAACCTCGTTATATAGAGGCGGAAACCTCAGTCGTTATAAACGAATTTGCAGCAAAACAACCAAAATTGTCGTTATACCGAGGTGTAGTTAACTAGTTATAGCTACCGCTAAGTGCCAACGAGCAAAGATTTTACGTACAACCACGCGCTCTTAACTTTGTTTTGAAATTTCTATGAATGACGCTTATTTACCAGAATGCAGCTTGCACGTTAGTCAAGTGCCTGTCATTGACGGCTTTAAATGAGGCCTTTCAAGGGGTAGGAGCGACAAGCGACATAGAGTGCTAAAGTGTGACGTACAATACAATACAATACAATATTCTTTATTTAACGAAGGTGACGTAATTAACCCAATGAGTTATCTAACTTACGGCCTTCACAACGGTACAAAATACACATATAAAACAATACCTAATGAGCAATATACTAGTTACTAAAAGAGAAACTAAAACGAGTCAAATGTATGGTTTAACATAGATATAAGGTGATATACGCTAATTACCTTCTAATACTAACAGTTACAATAAAGAGAAAAACGACACTCATGACACATTAATTGTTCAAGATGAAGAACATTAGTAGCAAACTTAATGAATAATATAAGGAGTTTATGCTTAAAATTATTTAATCTAGATGAAAGAGGAATAGGAGGAGATGCACATGCTATTTGCTTAAGATCAGTGTCAAGGCAATTGAAAAGGGTAGCAGCAGAGTAAGCAAATGTGCGCTTTCCAGAATTAGACCGCGGGTAGGGAACTTGAAGATTAAAAGCGCAAGCTCTTGTGCGCAAACCAGCTAAACGAACCGAAGGCAAGAAATTGAATTTACGTTTAAGGTGGCTCCCTAGAGTATTTACGAATACCGTCCGTATAGAATGCAAGTTACAAAAGTAAACCTAGCAAATTTCTCCTAAAGTTTTCCCTGTAGAGATTTACCAGTATGGGTACTGATATAATAAGGCTTATTTTTGGGGTGTCGATGTTTGTATTAATGACGTTACCATGGCAACATCAAATCTATTGACAGGAAGATATATTCCTATTTTCAGCCTAAATTCCTTAATATTTATACTTTCCTTCGGTGAAATGTTTTTATTCTTTGCCACATTATGGAAATGATATTATCCGACATTTTGAATTGTTAAAAAGTCAAGGTCGTTCAGACGGTTTTGCCAATATTTTATAATTTGTCATTTTTCGAAATATGTTTGATTAGCTCTGACAGATTTTCACAAAAACAGGGTATTTGATAGGAACTGTATGTAGTTAGAACTGAGCCAATTTTTAAAAAAAAATTACCGAAGGGAACGCGAGAAAATTAGCATTTAATTTTCACAGATTTGAATCGCGCTTGACGTCACAAAAATCAGAAAAACACGCGCGGTTCAGGCTTTACGCGCGAGTTTTTGCGTGCGTATGCGTACAAGCAGCTTAAAGCACGTGTAACTTCAGTTCATGTTGAATCATCAAGAGCGTTTTTATAGCTATTTCCGTAATATCTGGCCAGTTATCAAACGGGAAGAGGGAAAGATTGAGTTTCCTACCTAGCGCTGGATCTTTTCTTCGAGGTACTTAACTATTGTAGCCAAAATTCGTGGCGTGTTCGTTACTCGTGGCGATGCCGATGAAGATGAAGTCGGTGGTTTGGACAGGATCGCCATCAGTCCTTCTTTTCCGTACTTGCTGTGCACCATTTTCAGATCGTCAAATGCCAGCCCACTACCGGCTATTTTTTCAACCATGTTTTTCTTTAGATATTGTTGATGATGGAGATTGTGTTTAAACGATTTGATCAAAAGATGGCGGTGATCAAGATACTTCACGTCCTCAGCAGCGTGGGATGTACTTACAACACCAGAGTTCTCGATTATTGTTTTCAAAGAAAGTTCAAGTCGTGATTCAAAATTATCTTTCTCAGTGCAAGAACATCTTCAAGTGCATCGTGTGCTTCGAAGGATTTGGCAAATAAGAAGCTGTACAGCGAGGATTGGTTGGTTTTTGGAAACGTGCCATCGGAATTTTGCAAACATGGTAGTTTTTTTCTGATCAGTGTTTTGAACAACGTAAGAGAATCAGCAAAACAAATGCCCATCTTCTGCAATCTTTCAATGAAATCAGTACCAGAATTTCTTAAAGTACAGGAGTGTCAAAGGTTGAAGAGTTGTCAGCAAGGAGGACCGTTACGACGTTTTTGTTTGTTTGGGACTTGGCTCTACTTGTCCACAGACTGAAATAAAGGATAAAAAGTTCGACACCGCTTCCTTCAAGGGTACGGTAGAAACTTGCCTGTTATTTTTGAAAACTCTTCGTTCGCTATTTATTTTGAATATTTTAAGTTTATTTACTTTAGAAGCGAAATAATCGATGTCTTGCATGGGTAAGATATAAGTTGAGAATTGATGCGTGCCAGATTGATCAGTAACAGAGAGTTGACAGAGCTCAGCAGATTTTGCAGTAGTATTTGTTTCGGTGTCAAAAATTAGGAAGTTGTAAACTTTGTTTTCTTCATATTTGAATTGCTTTGCCAGTGGTCGTGCAGTATATTTAGGAACGATACTTTCGATTTCTTTCAGTGTACTTGAAGTGACTGTTGAGATGTTTAGATCAAGGTTCAATCCAATTCCTGTTTCGTACGTTTTCCCTTCTCTTGCGTCTTTTCTTGCTGTTTGTGAACAGTTTCGTGCCTATGGCTATTAGCTCTTCCCCATTTAAAAGCCAAAGAGGATTTTCGGATTTTATCCGTAATAACTTGATTAGTCATTTTTTGCCCATATTTTGAGCAAAAGTTGCCAGGCTCTATGTTGAGTGCTTCAAGGGTTCTGCTTATGTAACTGTATCGTAAATTTTGTCTGAGCAACCCCACAGGCTACACGGAAATCATTACTATTGCTGCCACCGTAATATCTTATTTTTGGATTTTTGGATCCTATAACACTGTTTCAGAGTCTCATTTCGTTGGGAGTTTGTCATGGGTGCAAGCTTCTCTGCTACAGTGTCAGTGCAGTAATCTTTGAAGATGTTGTTCAAAGCTGACTGTAAATTTTCCCCATGCAGGTCTTTTCCATAGGGCAGGTCTTTATGCTTGTAGGATACTGGGTCAGTTTTAAATCCAACCAACAAGTTGCAGTTTAAAAGTGACAGAATTTAAAGTTGGGGCATTAAAAGTGGAGAGCACATTGTTTATATGGGTTTGGCCAATGCCAGCATGAAGACAGCCAAGTACCACACGTGTGTTTATGTCAAAAGCAGCTGGACCACGTTGTCCACTTCGGTGTTGTCCAGAAGTTTTTACTTGGTTCTTTTCACCACAGAATGGACATTTTATCACAAATGTGCTGGCTAGCCCATGTCGTACTTCATCAGTCACATTGTAAAATGAAAGTGGACCTAGAATAATAGAAGTGAACTGAAAAAATCTTTGTGTAAATAAAGCATTTTTAGGATATTTGGTGTATTGTGGCAGGAAGAGAATATTTTTAAAATGACATAGTGACCTTGTAATTTGCTCATGTATTTAAAATTTTTTTTATCAAAAATGTATTATAAATAAAAGATTTCAAATTTTTGCACAACCCTATGTCTTAATTGTTTCCATGCAGTACTTTCAACTATCAACTTTTTTCACAAGCAAGCAGTCTAGCAAAAATGAGCAGAGTTTGATTGTAAACGATTAAGGAATGATGTATGTACGGGTTGTGGGCTTAAAATATACACTGTAAACCCACAATAACTTGTGGGTTTATAATGTGTCGATTCAAAAGGGCATACAAGAAAGTAGGTATACATTCCGTGGAGCAAATAGAAAAGTCCATTCCAGCTCTGTCCATTCCTGATAGTTCAGTAAAAAAAATGGTGGATTACATTTACCTGATTAGCAGTGAGTGCAGCTTTGGAGGCTTTCCCGAAATATACCGAGGTCAGTGAAACGAGTTCCACGGGGAATAGCTTCTTCTCGTTCGGTGGCAGCCTGTTATACAAGCACAAAAAATGGAAGGTTCCCATAATTGCACCTCTGTATACTGATAAAATTTTAAAGCTCCCATACCTGAGTACTCCTTGTTTCACGTGTAGAGGGTGGTTCGTATTCGTCGATGCAGTTTTCAAACTCCAGTTTCCTTTTAGCGATATAGTTTTGATATCAACGTCTCATCTGGTCCAGTCTTTTTGAAGTTCCTTTCATCCCGGGTTTCGTGAAGCGCCCATTCGCGCGCTACGCTTTACGTGGTGAGAAGGAGAAGGAGAAAGGATCTGACCGACAAGTGATGAAGACGGTGAATTTCCGTCTTCTTTATCGTTTGAGTTAGCCGCAGCCAAATTCACTAATCCAAACACTGACTATATGTACGGAAACTTTCGGTGATGTTTACGATAAGATTCACGATTTCGACGATCGATACTTTCTGTCGAATATGAACTGGCAACTCTTGTTACATTTTCTTTTTTACCAAAACAGCGGTCTCTGCTAAGGAAACAACTTGCATTTCGAGCTTTCAACAATTTTATGAAGTTTATCCGGACGATGTTTCTAAACAGGGAAGCCATGTTTGTTTATATTTTTTGCGTGAACGTCGCGTGGATTTTAAATCTCGCGCCATACTAGTGCCCAGCTTGCGCTCGGTCTAAAAACTCTAGGGAGCCACCTTAAGAACAAAGAGGAGCATTAGGATTATTAAGGATAGTGAATAAGAGTACAAATTTTCTTAGTTTTATAAGGTCGAAAACAGGAAGCCATTTGAGTTGGGAAAATAAGCTTACAGATGGTTGGTTGAAGTCGGAATCAAGAAGCAATCTAGCTGCACGTTTTTGAAGGCGAAGAAGACGAGACAATAAATAACTCGAACAATTACTCCAGCACTCGAACAATAGATAAAGAGGTTATGAATACAAGAGTTGAAGAAAGGTAGAGCACAGTGATGATTGAGAAACGGTTGGATCCTTCTTAAGAGAGACAATCTACTGTTTACAATTGAACATATATGATCAATGTGTTTCTCCCATGTAAGATGGCAATCAAGAGTAACACCAAGTAGTTTTGCATGCTGAACTTGTTCAATTAAATTCCCATTAATTACAACATTAAGAGAACGATCATTTAGACGATGAAACTTCTGTTGAGTCGTAATCAAGATAGATTTAGTTTTTGACGTGTTGAGCGCCATGTTGTTTAAATTAGCCCATGTAAACACGCCAGAAGCATCACAATTAAGGCTAGCATTTAACTCGTGGATAGTAGAACTACATTGAATTATTGAAGTATCATCAGCAAACATAGCAAGAGTAGTGTTCTGCGACAGAAATAAATGGAGGTCATTTATGAATAATAGAAAGAAAAGAGGACCAAGAATTCTACCTTGTGGAACACCAATAGATACAGGAAGGGGGTCAGATAGTGTACCCTTAAAGGTAGTACATTGAAAACGGTCAGAGAGATAAGAAGCAAACCACTGAACAGTGGCAGATGAACAACCATAGATTTGAAGTTTTTGAAAGAAGAATGCTATGATTTACGAGATTTACGTCACAAATATTAGAATTTTTGAAATTATGGGATTTGTTGAGATTTTCAGAAAGAGCAAAGATGAAAGATGCTAACTTGCCAAAAATCAGCATTTAAAGGCAAATTGGCTCTGAGATATTAGCACGGTTATGCTCTGCTGACTCCATACAAATCCTTCTAAACTTGACTCGGTTCATAACGTTAGGAACTGAGTAAAATTTAGAAGGATTTGTATGGAGTCAGAGCATAACGGTGCTAATATCTCGCTCCCAAATTGTAAGAAAATGCTGATTTTTCGGCAAGTAGTTCTTTTTGATCGTGTTCTTTCTGAATATCCGAACAAATCCCATAATTTCACAAATTTAGTTTTTATGACGTCATCGCTTTAGTACTCTATGGCTCCGAAAACAGGCGACAATCTTCTCCCAAAACACCGAAAGAAACTGGCAGAAAACGCGCGACAGTTTGCGACAGCGACAATTCATTTTCCATTCCTCTTTGTTATCGTTGCGACAGCGACATTTGCCCCTAACGAAACAAGTGACAGACAGAGTCGTAAACGAGCGACAATGGACACCTTGGAAGGCCTCTTAAATCACTACGAGGACGGACGGCTTAAAAGCACCACAAGAACTGGCAGCTAGAAAACGCCATGAAGAGATGGAAGGCTTCGGTTATGTTGGACGTGTAAAAGCATTCTCAAGGATCGTGATGTGTGACTGACACGTAATAGGAGCCCTTGGGCTCCTGCACGTAATTAACATCTCGCATTACGATTGGTTGAAGACGGGATGAGCACGGGACTCACACACACTCACAGGTCTCGTGCATTCTCTGTTTTGTATTACGTGTTCACTCGAAAACAATGCATTCTCTGTTCTGCATTACGTCAGCATTACGTCATTAATAATATACACGAAAAAAATACTCAATTCTGATTGGCTAAAAAAGCAGTGCAGTTTTGCTGCAACACAGTGCAAATACGTGTAACACCAATGCAAAGGTGTAACACAGTGCAATTACAAGTATATTTTGAATGGTTTAGAAACAATATAAATTTGAATTAGCCAATCAAATCGTAGCTGTTTCTATTGCAACAAGTTCGCGGTAGTTTGAGCCGCGTTGAAAATTATGAAAACATAAAACAATGACCGGCGTTTTGAGCAGGTTTCCTTTCGCAGAGGAGCTGAAAACAGCTCTAAAAACGAGCACAGTGCGAAACGCACTGCTTTTTGGTTGTCTGTTTGGCGAAAGTGATGTCTGAAGAAGGGAATTACCGACGAAATCGAAAGTTATGAACCCGTTGAACTTATATCGACACTTCGCTCAAGCCAATTTACGACAAGAAAACAATAACAAACAAGAGGAAGATTATGAACCAAAAATGCTGAAGGTAATGATTATACAGCACTTGATAGACACTTGAAAAACAAAGCAGCCTTATAGCTATAGCCTAAAACTTTACAAACATTGACAAAACTGTTGTTTTGACCTGCGCGTGATGAATAAATTATTTTTTGCACGTGATTCACCAGCGTTGCTTATGCAACACAATTTTTTCGTGTATATTATTAATATGTAATCACATGATTTTCCTCGTGCAATTTGGAATAAATAAGCACTTGTAAATTTTTTCAAAGACCACAAATTGCACTCGCCCTCAGGCTCTGTGCAATTCTTTCTGCAGTTTCTGGCCTTGAAACCTTCGCGCGCAGCTTTATTATGCTGCCGCCTCGCAGCCTCGCGTCTTCCCTCGGCTGCTCGTTGGCAATAATTGTTTTGTAACGGTGTTACCTTGCACTACCCAGCATTTCGGAATCTGAACGAGTAATTAACATTTGTGCTTTAATGTCTGTATGGAGTTGTTCTCTCAGCCCGCTTGTTACAGCATTAAAAGATTTTCTTCGCTGTTGGTTTGTTCTGCATTCATCTTTGTCGCGTGTTGACATTTATTCGTTACATCGGGGTAGATTTTACGTTTAAGCTTCCGAATTGTGTTCGTTATAACGAGGATTTCGTTATATCGAGGTTCTGTTCCATATATTTTACTGTAACTTGAACCGGGCTGAAGAATATCGTTCATTATACCGAGGACTTAGTTATACAGAGGTTCGTTACATCGGGGTTCCACTGTACTTAGCCTGCGTGCAGACGTCTCCTATTTCCGCACTTCTCCGCGCAGGCTATCTATAGTTAGCTAAGACAATTCTTTGCTGGAGGTTTCAACTTATAGCTGCCGTGAATTGTAATTAGGTGGGACAGGCGGTAATTGGGGAGGAGGGGGCGGGGGGTGGGGGGTGTCTGGGGATGCCAGGTCGCTGTCCCTCCTTTTGGTGGTAAAGCTGCCTTCACGCTACAAACCAACAGGTGAGTCAACAAACAAATGACTTTGAAGGGAGGGCAACGGGAGACCACAGCTGTCGAATTGTTGTTTTCCTTTACTGGGGTGATTCACTCCAAAAAACCTCTCCCCGGTGTTTTAAGTAACCAGCATTGTTTCACGAACGTTTCCTGATTCAAACTCGAGTTCCGCAACGCACAGACGGTATTGAAACAAAAAACCTTCCTCGACCGATACTGACTCTATAACATTATTTAGCCAGACATTTGTCAATTGTCTTTGAATTTCACTGTTTAACTGTTTTTCATTTGATGGGCTGCTACAGTACCGCTCAAACGTAAGTTGACAGTCTCGACTCGATCCTCGAAACTCGATTCGCGTGACTCGAACGTCTCGACGTTCGAGTTTCGAGACGCGAGAATCGGGGATCTAGCATGTAGAATGAAGGCATGTAGAATTCCGTTCTGTCGGCAACAGCTTTGTCAAAATTTTTACAAAGTCAAGGAAGCAAGCTTCAATATAAGTTCTCAGGTGAAGGCGCCTTAAAAAATGAAAATAATCCACGCAACCAACCTCTCCTATCGTGTAACCAAATTGCCTTGCTCGTATGATCATTTCCATCTGGAAAATAAATCCTTTTGACACGCACGCGTCCACCAAACGTTCTAACACGTCTTTCTTGTACAACCTAATAAAAAAAAGAAAAAAAGAAACAAAATGTACAACTGGTAAGTCAAATTCTGAAGGTGTTTTAGCGTTTGTTCAACGCAAATGTTCACTACTCTATGGTAATTATATAAGTACAAGTGTATGTGATAGTCACCACGCATTTACACCCCACATTAGGCTACATTTTGCGAATACACTCGCGTACTTTTCATCAATCTGGTGTCTTCATGCCCCTTGATGAGCAATCGAGAATCGAGAATCGCAAGAAAAGTTCCGATCAGGAATCCCAAAAATATTAGTGTTTCAATGTGAGCTGTGCTTTTCTTGGCAAACACTGTGCCACGTCGGAATTCTGCTTTCCTTCCAGTAATTTGTATTGCTATCAGACATCCATCAAAATCGCCAAATCAATGGATTTTTTGGCTCAAGGTACGAGGCACAATAAGAAGTATTGATTGATCCCTGTAAGTAAAGAATGACATGAAAACTAACAGTAGATCTCAAATATTCGGCCATAACTTTTAAAAGAATGTCACAAAAAAATTTACAAAATTATTTTTTTTGAGGAATGAAAATCATTTGTATTGTTTTTCATTTTGTATTGTTTTTAACTTAGCACAGCCACTGTTTTACCTAAAGCTGCCTGTCAGATCAGATGCTCCAGGCCTGAGAAGAATCTGTGTTAGATAATTAGCTCCTCGGCTAGAACAAATGAAAATGGAAAAAATCTTACTAAACTAGAAAAACTCAATGTACATGTGTTTTATAAATTGGAACAAACACAAAAGAAATCAATCCAGAAATCCATCCAGACTGTTATTATAACTGACCTTATTAACTTTCTTCTGAGATCCCAGCCAAACACTCCGCCATCACCGATGTATCTTGTGCCAGAAACGACATCAAAGTTACCATCCTTTTGTTTTCTTTAAAATGAACAAAAATCACATACATTGTAGGGGAGAGAAAACATACATGGGGAGGGGGGGTGGTGGGGGCACTTCCTAGTAATAGGCTGGATTGACTATAATGGGGTTTCATTTTCAATAGAGTTACTAAAATGGGGTCGCACATTTTCGGGATATGGGGGGTAAATGCACCAGAATATTTGTACTGTAGGTGAAACGTAAAGTGTTCTACATTCAGTTTAACAAATGTGTCAAATCATTTAAGGATGACAACTTAAAACGCTTTATACTGTAAGGTAGCTGCATAAACAGAAAGTGGCTAAGATGGGATCACGAAAATTACATTTGCCCAAAAGTGACTAAGATGGGGTCTATAATTGGCCACAGAATAGACTATAATGGGGTAGGGGTTCTGAGAGGCCAGCGGCACATACCAGCATAATTTGCACAAGTTGCCCCTCCTGGGACATACATGAACATGGAATTAATTTTAAAAATACCACCAAGCAAAATTAATCCACAGAGAAAAAACCACAGAAATTTCATTCAACACAAATCACTTTTTTTAAAACTTAAATATGCTATAAACTCCTAGTCAGAACTTAAACAAACCTACATAACATGTACTTGGCAAATACAAACCTGATAAATTCTGGGATAAACTTTGGCTGTAAATACAAAAACAGAATCTCTATTATTTCTGTAAGTAAATCAAAGTATTATTTTAGTAAACATGAGGAAGGGGGGCTACAAAAAGTTTGATCAATGGACAGCCCTTTAAATAATTTCGAAGTAGGGGGGCATAACTCAAAAGTTGCCAGCAGCCAAAGCTGTTTTTTTTTTTGTTTTTTTTGTTTTTTCAGCAACAACACAAAGAGGAGGAGACTGGTGAATTTGGGTTAACAGAATCTCTGTTCAAGTGACCAACTTTCATCGCTGAACTAGCCAACTGTTTTGGACAGCCATTATAAATATAATCTTTATAATCTTTATTATGCTTTTGTCAATGTACACTAAGCCTTTTTTTATTACAATCTAGAAAATTTACAAAATATGATAAATGTAAACTTAATAAAAACAATGAGAAAACTAGGAAGCTAAATAAACCAGTAGGTTTTCTTGTTAGTTCCCTGAACGATTTAAGTTGTAAGTGGCAGGTAAAATAAAATAAAATAAAATAAAGAAATGCAAAGCATTGGTGCTTACTGAAAGGGCTACCGTATGTGGACCCAAGAACATTTATAAACAGAATGGATTTAAGCGTTATAACTTGTGACAGGTTTGTAACAGGTTTTATTATATCTCTCACTTAGTACGCACGCTGTGATTGGTCAATTTTGAGGGCCATATTCTACAGTATGGCCCGCTTGACTTCAGCTAGTTTTCTTTCCCACATGCCGGATTAACCTCAGAGATATAATAAATATCTTACTAGCCTCGTTTTCTCGGTCCATACTGTAAGTTTCGGATCCTCATTTTTTTCTCATTAATTTATAGCCCACACGCTTCGCGCTTGGGCCATAAATCAACAGGAAAAAACTAGGTCCTTTACTTACAGTACAGACCTCAAACTCGGTTAGTAAGAGGTATTTATTGAGTCAGTTGGCATCCAGGAAAAGAAAACTGAGTGTAACATATCTGCACATCTTGGAATGAAGGAAGGAAGGAACAGGTACACTGGGGGTATGAGCTCTGACAGCTCTGAAAAATTTACACTCTCAAAGATGCCATGTCAGGTGATCTCAAGTAGTTGGAAAAAGTTGCTCAGACTAATTACATTTTTTCCTGAATGTACATGTAGCGTAGAAAACCTGGTGATAATATCAACATCCAAATTAATGTGTGTTTGTATTATATAGATCAAGACTTTGGCAGTTGCATCTGCCAAACAGTACTTCTCACATATACAGTATCGTCTTGAATTTCTTTCACATTCATTGCATTGTAACAGGTACAACTGTAGCAGGATTGCAAATATTGTGAGGTACTTGGCATAAAGTTACAGACCTCATCAAGTGATGCGGCAAATCAAATGTAACATACATTAATTTATAAGTACCTGTTACTAGAAATTATTGTCTTTTCTTTTCAACATTCTTATTGACAATTCATTGTAAGTACAAAGATATAATTTATACTGATGCAGAAAAACTTACGTGATGAGACAAATCTGCATCCATGATTATTACAAAATTTCCCCTTGCATGTTGCATTCCATGGATGTATGCAGTACCTGGACAAAACTCAATGTCATTTGTGAGTTACAAACCAGGAATTCCAGTTTCATTAAGTTCCACATAACATATTCACATAATAATGGATATAAAGAAGGATTTTATTCAAAACTGTGGCTCTTAGTAGTAACTAGCAGTTTGCTCATTTTTATGGTGAGTAACCACCTTACAGGTGGCCTGCTCCTTTCAGCCTATGACCAACAAAAAAATTAAAGAATGGAACAGTGCCTTTTGTCTATCAGTATGCGCTGCTACTTTTATTGCGGAACTGACTTCTCAAAAAACAATCCGAACCAGAAAAGTGAGGCAAAAAATCATGAAATTTACGTGTTAGCTTATTTACATGTAACTTTGATCTTAGTCATCAGCTGTTTAATTATAAGCTTTTTAGCTTGTGTACATTAGGGACCTTAAGCACTAACAATATAGCATTCAGTGAATGTGAACCGGAAGCGAGATACTTGCACATGCCATTGGTTGCCATGGGATACCACGCAGATGTGCAAGGGGCCCGCTGTCAGGGACGTAGATCAAGGTGTTTTGACATAGTTGAAAAACACAAGAAAAAGCAGGGGCACCCAACGGCAAGTTTCAGTAGATATCTGTTTGGTGGAGGGTAATTCGCCTTGGGCTTTCGGCGTCAATTAAAGAGTGCACTCGGATTTTCAGCATTAAAACGTGGCCTAAAAGATTCAAAATTGGGAAATCATAGCCCCTGAGGTTTTTGGAAAGGTCGTAATTGCTGTTTCTGGCAGTCAAAAACGTCAACTAGCATTTTCGGAAAGAAAATAGTTCCCTAGAAAGTTTATGGAAAGTTCATTTCAGCTTGCATTTTCTCAAAGGAAGATTTTATCCCCTAACATTTTCGAGCAATTAAAATTTCAGCTAGGGAATCTGAACAGATGAACTACTTCTAGCTTAAGAAAACATCGCTTTAAACAGACTTCAAACACCATAAGGCACTTAAAAATGCTTTTCTACAGCTTCTGGTTGATTTGGCTCGTTGGGTGCCCCTGAAAAAGACTTTTATTAGCGAAAAGCTCACTGCAAGAAGTGCAGTAGTCTAAGGTAAGATATAAAAATGCATAAACTTTCATAATCCATTGTTTAAAAGAACTTTTAAAATTGTTTACGAGATAAACATTTTTGCGCTAGGTTTCATCGCAGGTAAGTGTTACATAATCCATATTTGGATTTCATCAGACTTATTCAAAGAGCAAAAAGTGATGGCAAACTTAGTGTTGATGCCAGAAAAATTATCAAGTAACAGCCAAAGGAAAGTTGAAATACAACCAGTCCAGTCGAAATATAATATTTGTTTGAATTCCTAAACTTATCATTGACATTGACTATTATTGTTTTTTCATAATCAGCAAAAATGTCATGCAATTTGCTTCATACTTTTTTAGTAAAACTTAATGCAGTCGGAAAAGTTTATCTCAAGAGTAGTTTGCAATATTTTCATTGCCTCTAAACATGACATTGGAACAACATTGTTTTCTTCCTTTTTTTAAGAGCATCTAACACTTCACACATAAGCAAACTTTTTACTTCAAAGAAAAGTTAGGCTAATGAAAATTGACAGCTAGTGTGCTTGAAGACAAGTTGGCGCCTACATCAGTTTTTGGACATAAACAAGAATATAGTTGCAAGAATTATAACTGTCAGCTGGCCTAGTATAAAGACTACTACTAGCGTAATCATTTCTACATCTCCTGTGGGCCAAAAGGATTACTTAGCTGTGCTTCCAGTTGTTTCATTAGCAGCACAAAATCTGTAGGATGTACCAAAATGGCTGAGTAGAAGCTTACAGTTTTATTTTGCTCCCCGGCATACAACTGTCTGTAAAATTTCCTGACTTTGTAGAACCATATTTTCATGTTTTTCATTTACATGTATTTTTTTTTTTTTTAGGTGCTCTTTCTAGAATTGTTCATAGATTTTCGCTACCCGGTCAAAATTAAAAGTTAAAGAAAAGTGGCAGTGTCTAAAGTGTACTTATATTCATTTGTGTATAAGCTGCAACACATTCTTTAGATAACTAAGATACTAAAATTCAATTACTATTAATAATAATTAAAGGGCTGAGAGCATAAACTGCCTATGTGTAATTTTAGGTCGTTTTTCGATTTTCCTCGGAAATGAAACAAATTTTTGCATGTGACTTGCAAGCAATTCGATTCAAAAACATTGTCAGGTATTTTTTTTCACTGATTTTTGTTTCATTTCCGAGCAAAATCAAAAAACAACCTAAAATTACACATAGGCAGTTTATGCTCTAAGGCCTTCAATTATAATACCGCAAAAAGCTAACTTTTCAAACAAGATATAGACCCAGAAAAGAAGATTTGAAAAAATGATATCTTTTTTTTTTTTTATCATTCCACTGTCAGCCAGGCTAGGATGGAATGGTCAAGGGCCAAGGATTTGATGCTGGCCAAAGAGGTTCTTTTCATTGAACCATTTCAGTTCAAGGAGAGGACCCTTCAGAGTATCCAGGCATGGCAGGAAGTTGTCAGCAAACTTGAGCCTGAGCATTAGCTATGCCATGCTGATGAGGCCTAACAAGGCCAAAACAGCTGTCCATGGCTGCTAATGCTTGGGCTCAATCTTTGCTTTGGTAGATTTAAGGGGTAATGCCTGTTACCTTGTGGCCTTAGTGCCCTTTGAGTGGCTTCAGCTTATTTGATCACATTAATTTGTGAAGTATCCTAATCACTCCAGCCACATCCCACACGTTTTACATTTTCATTGCTTGTTTTATTGATATGTGGGTACTTGAGCCTGAGCACTAGCTGTGCCATGCTGATGAGGCCTCACAAGGCCAAAACAGCTGTCCATGGCTGCTAATGCTTAGGCTCAATCTTTGCTTTGGTAGATTTAAGGGGTAATGCCCGTTACCATGTGGCCTTAGTGCCTTTAGAGTGGCTTCAGCTTACTTGATCACATTAATTTGTGAAGTATCCTTGTCCCTCCTCTCCCCAATCCCCTCTCCCTTTTCCCCTCCCTCTCCATCCCCTTTGTATGCCTGCCATACAAGCTAGGAAACAAGCAATAACTTGGACAAAACCTCCTTTATTTACATTTTGAGGTACAGGAGCAGCGTAATTAATTGCTTAACATCAACAATGAGATTGCGTGACTAATGTTCACCCTAGAACCTCTCAGCTCACTACTTGCGTGTGCGGTGTTCTACATTTTTGGTGCTTAAGGTCCTTATTCTCTGAAAATGATGTAGTTTGATTATAAATCCAAACATTGCATCTGAATGTAATTTAGGGTTCTTACCTAATCCTAGCTTCCTTGGCCTTGGTCTGAGTCGCTGGTGGAATAAGAGTGCAAAATTAAACCAACATTTGGATTGTTGAGGATTTCTTTTAGCAGGGTCTGGAAGGGTATTTTCAGGATCTGGGATTCAACCCAAATAACGTGTGGGATTTGGGAAGATGCAAAATATATTGATGGGATCATGATTTGACTGCTACCAGGGAAGTGGGATTCTTCAAAATTTGTGAATAGGATGTGAGAATTTTGGCCTGTCTGTTGGGAACTCAGGAAATTGTTACGACTCAAGTAAACGTTTGATCCAGTGGTGAAACATGAATCAACCAGGTGAATGCTGAGTAGTGTCTCCTTTCAAAACAAATGCAAAAAAACAAAAGAACAGTGCCTGGTTAATAGTCAACTGTCAACTAATCCACAGGAAATCAGATAAAATTAAAGAATATTTTGTTTTAACCAGCTGGATAACAGGAAATACAAGGAACGTGCATGTGGCATAAAAGCATTGAATGACCGCACAATTGCTCAAACTTTACTATTTCATTGTTATCTAAGGAGATTTTTTGATAATAAACGTTGCACACGAGTAGACATGTCCCCATTGCACTGGGGCTTTTGAGCACTTTTTCGAATTTGCAGCACTCTTTTATGCACTTTCTTGACTTCTGGGCAAAATTTGAGCAGTATGTTCGCATTTTGGGCAACATTTAAGCACTTTTTCCAATTTTCCACATGAGAGCAAAATTTTGTCTTCGCCACATTTTCAGTAAGCCAAGTTACTGTATTGATTCGATTAAAAGTTTTTGTGACTCAAGTGCAGCGTTTATTGGAGGGCAGCGTGTGGTCAAGTGTGCTGGAAACGTAAAAGAGTGTTCCAAATTCGAAAAGTGTTTAAAAAGTGCCCAGCACAGTCGGGGCCTGCCTTAAGCCACAGACAAGGCTTCTAGCGCCAGGAACACTGCGCCCTTTCACAAAGGGAAATTCAATGTTCTTCTAACTGACAATCACAGGTGACCAAAAGAGCCAACTTCTGTAGGAATTAGGCTTTTTAATGTATTTTTTTGGAATATAAAAAACGGGATTTGGGAAAGCAAAGAAAAAACTGTGGGATGTGGAATTCTCGTGAAAATTGAGCGGGATCAGGACCCCCTCTTCTAGACCCTGTTTTGGAAATTTAAACTAAGTTATGTGTACCAACTACATTCACAAGCTTGTATTCTATTGAAACAAAAAGCAGCTATTCTCTTTCAGAACTTACAATTATTTCCGTGCCATAAATATCCTCAAGTTGTTTGGCTGCTTCTTGTGTACCGTCTGGACTTCCATCATCGATAATAATTATCTCGTAATCATGCCCACTACATTAACAACAATCGACATTTTCAAAACATGCTCACAACCACTACACTAGAATCCAGTTAGAAAAATAAATCAGGAAATTTAATATAGTCTGTAGGAAACAATATTCAGTTACCTTTCAGAAAAAGCTTTCACGATCAACCAAACGATCAAGGGAAGGTTTTCTCTTTCATTATATGTGGGCAACAAAATGGAGTATTTATCCTTCTTGTCCGCCATATTGAATTTTGACGTGGCAAACACAACCGCTGCTCAGATGTTGAAGGATCGCTGCCGCTTAGTGCTTTGTAGGCACACAAAGCATGCAAAGTTCAGTAACTGTCTCTGATCTGGATCTGCTTCGATACGCTGCCTCTCTCGTATTCCCACTGACCAGTGGGTAGAGTATGCAAACTCCGCAGTAGGTACGGTGCGAAATTCGTACGTGCGAAACTTTTGCTAACAATCAAATTTCGTTCGCTTCCTGAATAGCTGCGGAATCTACCCCAGTAGTCTCCGAAAGTGGTAACAATTAGACTTTCCTCAGGTATTCCGACGTTTTCGCTATTTGTACTTAAATTCAAAGGAGATTATAAAAATAAAAAAAAAATGCATGACGCCTTCCACATTATCAAATTACACCAACTATGAGAAGTTGGGAAATTATATCCAATACGAAGAAATCACTAGCTGTCTATACTAGATGACGTCCATAACATCCAGCATTCTTCCGTTGAAAACCAAGAATTGCATACCATGACATGTTTCAGTTATTGCCAATTTTGGCGTGACTTCAAGTCAAAAAAACAACTGATTCGGATAAATCGTTGTTTGAAAATACCCGAAGTTCTGCTAACAAACCTATCTACCTTTATATAAGTAAGGACTTAAGTTGTGTCCCTGTGACACAAGGGAAATAAAATAAGATCTATTATTATCAATATACGCGGCCAAATAGAAAATCGGCCTCTTCAAAACACACGCTCAGCGAGCCGCAAAAGACTGACAGCAGGCTGCTAATGACACTACGCGGGCGCAAATAAACAATATTCCCTCAAAAAGTCATGTTATTCCCTTATTAGAAAACTGAACTACACAACATACCATTTGGATTCAGTGATTCCCAGCAAAAAAGTCGCATTTTATGATCGTTATTTTTCCTTCTCAACTCAACATGATACTTCACCTGTTTTCCCCTCACTAGTTTTCAAATAAGAATCTCTCTACGTCATCTTTCTAAGATCACTCATTGAACGTCAAGTATAAAAACTTGCAAGGATGCCAGTGTACTCTCAGTAAGTGCTTTTGCAGTTGTGCTTCAATTTTACCCTCGTTTTAATTTTTTTCTCCATTTGTTTTAAACTAATTATCATACATTACCCCACTTTGCCATACCCCAAAATAAGGATTAAACCAAGGATAAGATTGAACCACAGCACTTTTACCCACCTATGCTCGACATATACTGAGACTAGAATATTCAAGCGAGTTCAATTACATTGTACGGAGCCTAGACGTCATGATCAGTTGTTAACCGATGAGGATACGACCAGCAAGCCGGAAGCGGGCTTGGACTCGTTATTTTCACTTTCAACACTGACAATTTCAGGAATTATTCCTGGCCAAAATCCTAAAACAATATCTTCGCAATAATCAACTGTCAGCTTGGCGCTTTTGTTAATTGCAAGTCAACAGAAGGGAAACTTCTAAAAGAGTCATTTCAGTACAAAACGAAAAACTAAAAAAATGAGCTACCGATCGTCGCGTTGAACATGACTGAATGGGCTCCTGGTTTGAGCGTCTCCTGATAATTGTATTATCTTTAGCCTGTTGAAAGTGTTGACTCTCGGGCTCTAGCCGCTCGTGTTTTCAAAATACGGCGTCTATTTACGGCCCTGATTCAGTTTGTGTGTGACCCACGTGAAAAAAAATGATGTTTTGATGATACCGCCGAGATGTTCATGCAGTTAACAATATTTCGTTAACCCAAACAACTTTTTTCCTTAGAATTTCCGGCGCTTAATGCACGCGTGCGCGCACGACCACCGTTGTGCAGCAGCGGCTCTTCGGAGATCCGCTAGTGCTTTTGACCTGTTCCCTGACACGTGATGTTTGGAAGATGATGTAAAAAGAGGAATAAGTTGGCTGGTGTTGGCTGTTGAGTGAACTGATCTCGCAAAAAGAAACCTGTATAAGCTATGGTAGGTGGCCGATAGAAGGAATATTCTTAAAAGAGGAAACGTAGCTTCCTATACGCAGACGTGACGAGCCCAAAGTCGCCTGCGTAGGAGGTTAGAGAAAACGCCGCCTTACCAAATCTCACCAGCTACAGTCAGCGTTTATCGACACGTTTTACAACTTCCTAAAGATAGATCAACATGTAATTCCCTAAAGAGGTCATCACGTAATCTAACCTATAACTTTTACCTTTGCAGAGCTTCGGAGCTTATTAACAAAAAACATAATAATAAAAGTACAAGCAGGCATCGGAATATGTTGGCTTTTAGCCAAAAGGTACTTCTAAAATGATGTCAATTTTCTCGGCTGGTGTACTCACAAATTTGCCTAGATATCTCAAATAAATTGGTCCATTTTTTCAAAGATGTCACCGTAAATCATGCAGACATGCTAAATGTTAGGTAGCCTACATGCCTGCCACGCAGGCTAAATGTTAGGGAGTAAAGCCTCAAAGTTGAGTGAAAATAGGTCCGGAAGATCATTCAATTTTGCTTTTTAATTAAAGGTGCTGAATAAAACTATAAAAAGCAATTTACTCCCCCAAACGATTATTTTCTCACCTGCACGCTCCCCAAAATTCTAATGATGTTGGAAGCTCAAATCCTCAGTGTCATGCAATAATATAAATTTTGCGCTGGTAGAAACAACGCAGCCAAACCGATGGCCCGTATTCATTAATGCATTATCGGGATTATTTAACTAACTTCAAATAAAATAAAAATGACATTGCACTCCGAAGAAGTTTAAGTGCGAGTCTCTTAAGGTTGTAAATATACTTCAATATATTTAAATGACTTCAACACTGGTTTCAAACAAAAGGCTTTTTGTTGAGTTCGTATATTATATTTACAAAATAAAGTCCTCTAATTGTGCAAAAACTGACCCCGATCTTAACAATATATTTCTCTGGCTATATCCTTATAAAACTTTTACAGTTATTTTAATGAGTATTCAGTTGAGATTCTGGCTTCGCTTCTTGTTCAAGATCTTTCCACTGACATAAACAGGAAAAATAAAATCGGTGATCTGACGTAAATATTCACCATAAACTTGTCGGAATTAATATCAAGAAACAATATCGATTCTGGATAAGTCAGCATTGTATAGAGAGAAAGGTTATAATCGAACCCTTCAACTGAGTGCGTGAACTCTGAGTTTTTGACATAATACAGGCCCAGGATGCGAGCGAGTAAACTAACTAAGTTTCTTCTGTCCATTTGTTTTGATATTTTCTTCCAACTTCGTCGTAATTTTCCGTTGCAGTATGTAAAAATGCATCGTGGGTTTCCTCAAATTGACCCGATTTTTCACTGGCACTTCTCTGAAGGAAACCGCACAATGTTGTAGAATTACCGAACATTTTAACTTTTCCTTTAAGTTCCTGTGAAGATGCGTGCAAAACGAGTTCGAAATATTTTCCCTCAACGGCTCCATCTGTTAAAATCCCTTTAATTATGGTCCTTCCTTCTCTACAGAGCACACGGCCTTGGAAAGGTTCGCTAACTCTGTTGCCCATGTGTTGAACAATCGTGCACCTACTCGATCGAAGAAATGGAATTTTACCGCGTCTTTTGTCAATGATCCAGTACCTTGTGGAAGATGGTGGTTGAGACTCGCAAGGCACAAGAAGAATTTTTATCGGAGCTTCGCTGTGCAAGTCCAGACATGCTCCCATTGTTGGACTTGTTGTATTCAAATTGCTGTAGTCTTTTGTGTTATTTTGCTTTCTTCTGCGGTGGTTTTGACAACTGGTATCATTTATCGCCCGGAAAAAACTTTTCATTATGCCACCTGTCTCCAAGCAAGGTTTTCACACGGTAATTGCGATTTACCTGAAGCTTTTTCTGCATCAAATCAGCTTTCCTGTGGAAGAGAGGAAGGAATTGATTATATACATTTTCAGTATTTTTTTACATAGATAAACCCTCATTATAATTTTGAGTGTCACAAGCGTTACTGAATGATATGGACCGGTCTTTGCGCCCACAGTGACACGGCTCTTTCGGAAGTTTCAAGGGGTCAGGAATAAAGTCGGTAAAATCCTCTTTACGTCAATCGATTTTCATAGGTTCAAAATTATATTGGTCTTGGACACATTGACCTTTCGCGGTGAAAATTACGCGTAACAATGTCGAATTTTTCTGTACTCGAGCACAAACCGCACCTTTTTATAGTGCAGGTCCTTTGGCGAAATTCCGGCAGCAGCAAATAAATTATTTGCCTGTTGGAAACAATTTGAGAGACCCCCTTAATGCAGGATACACTCCTTAAGACGATGTAAAAGGACGATTTTTACTAATATTTACGGCAACAAGGCGCAAACCACCATTTTAATTTCACGAAGGTGCTTGCTTAATTTTCGGCATCTCCCACTAACGTGCCAATTCCAAAAAACTGAATTTTGTCGATCGCGACTTACGGGCGGACTTTCGTCCGATGAATTTAGATGAGAATCTCTTTTGAAGCAACAAAGCACCGATAAAATTAAGTCAAACAACCTCTCACTTACTCCTTACCCGATATCTCCGCAGGTTTTATTCCTTCCAAGTATACAATATTCCTCTCCGCAGACGCCGACAAATCCCCCAGCCGTAAGATCATGGAGAATAAACCTTAGTTGCGAATTTAAATATAACATGTTTCCAGTATCAACATCTGTCACTCTTGGTTCAGCCTCTTAAGCAATTTTTTAATGCAAATGATCGACCCTTTGTATAGTTGGCAAAAGTGCTAAAGACAATTAATTGCGTTATTTATCAAGTGCAAATCTATCAAACGCGTGTCTTGGCGGAAACACGCTTTTATCTTTTCCACATGCATGACAGCTTTGGGCAGCAGCGTCAAGAAACTCTATCTTTTCCGGCTAAATCTAGTGTCCTAAAATTCTAAAATTACTAAATGACCTCGACAGCTGACAGGCTTGAAAGCAAACCGAAAATTAGAGTAAAGTGTTGTACGTTTATAGCACAGTTGACAACGAATTTAATGGACGACCAAATAATCGGCAAATGCCCTGGAATCATTTGTCTCAATTATTCTCGTTTTCTAGGAACGACAGGAAATTTATAATTTTTGCTGACTGCCAAGCCTCCTGAAAGAACACTTTTAATTATATTTGGAGAAATTGTGGCTACGTATGTCTGTTTGAAAAGAGAATATGTTATTGTTCTGAATTTCGCTAGCTTTCGCGGAAAGCAAAAGTTTAGTCTTATGTACGTTCGCCTCGATGCATATATATTTTAAAACGCGGCTGTCTGGGCCCAATTTATTTATCGTCCGAATCTGCATGCTTTTAGCCTGCGTGCAGACGTCTCCTATTTCCTTTGTTGTACGCGCCTATTGCGCGTGCAACAAAGGAAATAGGAGACGTCTGCACGCAGGCTACATGCTTTTCGCTCCTTTTTTCTCAATTATATCCTCATCTTTTGTATGTTATAGATTATTAACCCTTTTTATGATCATACGCAGTTTCAATTTAGAAAATTAGAGGGCCGCCTTTGGGTATCGTATAACAGATTGATTCTCTCGGGGCAGAAATAGCTTCTGAGGGCAAGGCTAACAGCTTTCTTCCCCTGATTTTCGCTAAGTCCCTGAAAACAAAAAAATGAATAGGAAAAGCGACACAGCTTTATAACTGATAACTAGTCAGTCAACAGTTACTCAACAAAAGTAGTTTTGCCGCTAGATAATATGCCGTGTTTTCATTACTTTGGGCTATGCTATTTGAATTGAATTTTCAAAAAAACTAGTGCCGCTTTACAAGTGGGCTATAATTAGAGCAGAGCGCTGCCGTATTCCCGCTTCCTACGATTTTGTTTTCCCAACATCAACTTCGTAGATGAGGCATTTTTAAGATTTGAAATTGCATGCCTTTGCATTGGTCATTTGGGCTCGGGTTTTTAGGCACAGCCGGGGAACAATTGCCTCATTTTCCTTCCAATAATAAAACCTCAGCGAAAATAGTTCAGTTGGCTTCGAAACGTCGATTATTTTCGCTAATTTTATTATTAATTGCGTATTGAAATGTTCCTTTACAAAGTCACCCGCTACTGATAAGTCTTTAAAACTCGGCACAAATTTGTGTTGTCTTCTGTCTCTTTTTTTACTAGTTTGGAAAAGAAGAAAGAAAAACATGTACAACTCAATTCAGAGCTGTCTGTATTATTTTAGTTGTCTGGTTCATTCAACTTATGCTTATGCTTGCGGTGTCGGTCAACTTGAAGGATATAGCCACGGCCATACAGAGAGATTTTTCCATTGTACTTTGTCAAATTTACGGTAAAGGATATACCAGCTGCTCAGAAAGACTATCTTAACAGCATTACTGAAGAAAGTTTGGCAAAGACAAAATTCGGGTTCATTTTCGTTAACTTTGGGACAAAGCCGATCGTCCTTGTTCCACACTGAATTTGCTCGATCCATACAAACTGGCTCTTCACCCGCAATTAACGAGTACGTCCCATTTGTTCGTTAGGTTAACTATATGAAGAGTTAGGAACGTGCGATTAATAATAATAATAATGATAATAATAATAATAATAATAATAATAATAATAGTGATGATGATGATGATGATGATGATGATGATGGTGGTGGTGGTGATGATGATGATATACATATTAATAACCTCAGTCAAATGTAATATTGCAATTGGATTTTTTTTTCTTTTAAATAGGAAGCAGAAACAAATCATACCATCAAGCATCAAAATCTCCTACAAAAAAGCAACCGCCCGGGAAAAAAAAAATTAAAGCAGGAGCCTATTACTAGGAGCGTACAACTCCCATACTATACATACATGGTGATGGGCTCCTGATAAAACTTAACGGATACCCGCTACATTAAAATTTAAGCGGCAGTCATCTTTTAAGTCAACTATCTTACGAAAGGATGTCCTTGAACCCCTGACACTTTGTATGCACTGATCTTAAAATTTCGAAGGACAGAAGTGTTCTTAGCCATGTAATCACAAAGTGGTGGGGTTAACCGTCCTTTGAGAGAGTTTCTCCGCTAAATGCTTCAGGAAAAGATGACACTCAGTGCCCATGCCCCATTGGTTCCAAAAACTAGAGGTGTAAACGACCCCATCTCAACATCCAACACTAGCTGCTGATACCTCCGCTTCTTCTCATCTTCTTGCTCTTTGAAGATTGTAATAAGACTGTAATAATAATGATGATGATGATGATGATGATGATAAATCCTTTATCGTATTGGAGTACATGTCCACAATCTCAGAGATCAGTTAAACTAATTTTCTTTTACATAAACAACACGCGTACGTGCCTTGTTCCTAGTTGTGGCGGCGTGTCATGACGTTAGTCCACTAACATCAGTAGAGTAGTAACTCCAGTCCGGTATGACTTTGAAACTCGTAAACATTTAGAACGCTATCACCATCACTACACGATCTACACTTGCTTAACTGACCCTCAGATCTTCTAAGTTGCAATACAATTAAGTCGACATTTGCTCAGCGAGAGGGTTCACCTTAACTGATGAAAGAATTTTGGTGTTCAGAGAAGTCTGGATGGTTTGATATGGTCCTAATCACCAGTGTCATTTGCCGATGAACCGACTAGCTATCTCGTAAACATTACAGGGCTCTACAATACCAGCCGACGTTAATTAAAATATGCGTATTTTCGATAAATCCATTCTTAACACGAAACAACTAAGCAAACCAACCATTTTAAGTTTCGTTTCAGTTCTTCCTTGATCCATTTTCTCTGTCCTTTTACTTTACCTGGAGGCTGCCATTGTGACAGTTTTTTGTGTCGTATGCACCGGATCAGATGAAGCTTCGTTCTGGCAGCTGCAAGCTTGCACTTAGTCATATCTCCGTTGGTTCCACATTTAATAGGAACTAATAGCAGCGATTTTCATGGTTTTATCTCGCTAAAAACTTACCTGATTCCTTTTTGGGCACATTTCCTGTTCCTTTCAGCCGCGATTTTAAAAATGACTGTTTCGACGCAGCGAACAAAGGAGAAAGACATTGAGAAATTTGATTCTCTTCGGAGCAGGCGTGTTTCGTGATTTCCTGCGGTTAGGCTATTCATCTGTTCATTTAACCATCTTCTTTTCATGATCACATGTGGATGCCCAAAGGCATCATTAACATCAAATAAAGAAAACAGACCTAAATTAACAGTTCTCAATGTCGCACACTGAAAAATGCTGATCCATCGATAGCTTTATTTTGATGACTACAAGCTAGGAGAGGGCGCAGTTGTTTCCTTACATAATCATTTGGGAAGTTTTAGCTCTGGGTAATAAAACATACAAATATATATATATTTTTACTCTACATAGGTTTAAGCCTAGGCACACTAGGCGATTTTATACGCCGATCGCTGCGAATTTGATCGCCAGCGAAAATCGTCAGCGAATTTCGCTGGCGATTGATGCGGGCACACTAGGCGATTTTTTGAGCAGATTTACTTCTTTTTCCTCTGTCCAAAACCACGCGTTGTTGTTGTCGGCCATTTTGAAAAGTCATGTGATAAAATCGCTCAATCTGATTGGCTAACTTTACTGGCGATTCGCAGCGGTGAGCGTACAAAAGCACACTTGCGAATGCCGGGGAATTTAAAGGGGCAGTGTCACGCTTTTGTACCATCATTTAAAAAGTTAAAACTGCCATTGCATCAGTGGAAACCTTAACATAATGGTCTAGTTTTGTTGCCAAAGACTATAGTACTGCATTGACACTATAAACTCTTGTATTCCATCTAAGATGACGAGGATGGAAATGGATTAAAATTTGAAAAAACTGGCAAGTTTTTCCAAAATTTCAAGCTATGCATTGAAAAATCACCCAAAACATTATTATGGATAGCTCTCCCTGCTAAAATTTCATTGGAATTCATCTTGCTGATTCTGTAGGAGCATTTTTTGCACGATAACAGGTAAAAGGCAGTAATTTTGGCAGAATTGAACCAAAAACAGCAAAAATCCTGGTGACACTGCTCCTTTAATCGCCGATATCTGACATGTCAGACACTGGCGACTTTATACGACGATCGCGGCGATCGGCGAAAATCGCAATCGCTGCACCGGGCACACTAAGCGATTTTCGCCGATCGCCGGCGATCGGAGTATAAAATCGCCTAGTGTGTCATCCCCTTTATACTCTAGTTTAAGAATTTATATTTTGGAGCTGATAGACCCATTCGGCTTACTCAATGTTGTACCCAATTCAAACCCTTTGGGATTAAAACGTTTTGTTCCAGGTATTTCCATATCATTTTAATGCTTCATTATAATGCAAATACAATACACAAAGAATCTTAAGCCCAGGATTTGAATTGGGTACAACATTGAGTTAGCCGAATGGGTCTATCGGGCTAAATTTCGCTAAAGAAGGACGAAGAGGGAGAACTTATGGCGGCAGGGATAAAAGGGTTAACCATTTTCGGAGCCACACCAAATCACGCAGTAAAATAAAAATTTATAATTATAAATTTCACAGAAAACAACTCTTTACAGGCCAGACTTCTTTGGACTTCATTGGATACTTCAAGCGGATTTCGAATAGCGATTACAGAGAAGTTTGCAGGGTTTTTCTTTTTCTTTCTGCTAAGGATGAAATAGAAATGGACCCATATGTCGTCACGAGTTTGATGGTAACCGGATCAATCGACCTATCATATCTTTCTCGTTATCTTGTAGCATATTAAATTTTAATGAGCTGGAAACTGGAAAAAAAATGGTTTTTGTGGCTTTATCATGTGTCAAAGTCGATGAAAGGTAAGGCTTTAAATGTTGACAACTGCCTAAAACTTCCATTTATCGGGCTAAGAGGACAATAGTCTTGATGTCTCCAATCCGGAACATGTAGAAGGAAGGTCACGAATAGTTGTCATAGTCTCACGGTATTGCCCGGAAAACGCTCAAAACCTAATGAAAAGGATCTTCGTTTACATAGCCACGCGTCTTTAATTTGAAAGGGGAACTCGTATACTGACCGGTTTAAATAGTCGCGTAGGCGATGTTTGAAAGCATTATATATATATAGTCTTTCGCACTATAAGGTAGTTTGGCGAACGAAGAGAGTGCCCTATAAATATCCCTATTCACAACGCACATTCCATATATTATAAATTACCTTGTGGTGTCACCTTTGAATATTTTAGAGCAAATACTTGCTTGAAATTCTTTGTCATCACCGTTCAAACTTTAATAAGATATATTATCAATTCCACTTGGTTTTGTCTCACCATGCACGCTCAGACACATTCCCATTGTGGTAAACGGGAGAGGAATGGGGTAGTCATACGTTGAGGATGACAAAAATAGTCGAAGGTGTGGTCGATTTAAATAAACTACCGACTGTTTTTTGTTCTGCGTGCAGCCTAATTGACAGCAGCGGCGCGAAGTGTGTATTTCCTACTCCCCGTATAGGAAACACCCCAAAAACTTGTTCAAAGGCCAGCGAATTCAATACTGACGACTTACATAATATTTAACTCTAGCATAAACTTACCCAAGGCGTTTTTGAATCAATCCAGGTATGACATCTGCAGAAACTAAGCACTTGAGGACTTTATCATGACAATCACAGTTTTTCATACACTGCTTATCCATACACTGATCAGTAACCAAAGGTGAAAATTGTCAATAATCAGATCTCGTTTGCCACTGATAGATGAACTATGAGATGACCCTTTGTACTGTCGCTCAGTTTTCCATTAGGGATAGTCATGGTAGTTACACTTCACTTTTGTTTGTGTCGCTCGTTTAGTACATAGTGTATACGTACGCTTTATTTACCCATCTTAAAAATGAATATACAATGGATTTACATAGTCAGCTAAAAATATACAACCATATAATCATGAACAAAGTATCCTAAAAAGAGTTTGCGTGTCTTTGGGTTCCAGATCTTGGAATTCCTACCGGGCCTGGTGACGATCCTAAACTATAACTGTCAGTAGCTGGTATTTAACGTTGTAGTAAAAACTCGATTTGGGTGATTTTTATCATTTACATTTTTTTTCCAATTCGCGCTTAGTCGCTGCTGTTCGTCTTTCCTCTAACAGTGGAAGTGGAATCTCTGTAGCTGGTAGATTTACTTTTCTAATTCGCGCAAATAGCTTATTATTTTAGGCTGGCCCAGTTCTGAAGACAATCAAGATTCACCATTTCGTAGACAGAACTTTAAGTAGTTGGAAATGCTTGAGTTAGCAAGGAAAGGGTAATTACAGTTTGAAGAAATTAAAACAAAGTAGAGAACTAGAGAGAAAGCGTACTGGGGCGGGGCTAGGGGCGGTTCAGGGTGTGACAGACAGACAGACATGTTTTTATTTGGAGTCTTATACAATATATAGTACATCGACTACGAATTCCAAATACCTAAAAGTTACGAACAACAAACATTGTTACTTAATTAATTATTAATTAAGTTGTTAATTGATTAAGTCCTAGAGTATTTACTTTTTGCCGTCTTCCTCTATCCTTTTTTCAAAGCACTCGAATATATGTTTTGCTATTAGCTTTTGTATTTTAGCATTTCCGCTAGGGGGGTTTATTAGAAACATGAATATTTTATTAGGTGACATCCTGCTTATTTTTATTCCACATTCTTTTTCCAAGTAATTAAGTAACGAACGTCTTTTTTCCTGGTAAACAGGGCATATATTTAGAAAATGGCATTCGTCCTCCATTTCTATTTTACAAATTGGGCAAATTCTTTCTGCAGGTTTCTTGAATGGTCTCGAATAACGTCCTGTCTCTATGGCTAATTTGTGGTTGCTAAGTCGCAGTTTTGTTATAGAGCTATTCTGTGTCGTATATTGGTAACCTGAAGTAGATAGTATTCACATTTGTAATTGTCTATCGTTTTGAATAACCGGTAGGTTCTCATTTTGTTGCTTTGGTCAGCATCTTTTCTGATGTCGTTATTTATTTCACTTGGCCATCTTTGTAGTTCAATATCCTTAAGTCGTTGCCTGATCATGTTTACAGTTCCTATGCCTGCATAGTGTGCTTTCATCCTGAGTTCTCCTAATCCTATCTGTTCTAACAAGTTTTTGATTTTTTTGCTCCAGAAAGCCTTATTTTCGTTCCATTTAATATCATTGTATGCTATTTGGGATAATTTATTTTCATTTTTGGTTAGGGTTAACCAGAACTTAAAGTTCCTACATTGGGCTTCAATTATCATTGGGAACCTTCCTGTCTCAGCCCTGCACGCATTGTTATTGCAGTATTTATTAACTCCCAGCAACCACTTTAGGAATTTATTTTGAACTAATTCTGCTGGATCCTTTTCTAATTTCCCATTGCAATCAACCCCCACACTTCACTCGCATAAAAGAGTATGGGAGATATCAGTGCATCAAATAACTTCATCGTTAATTTTATATTCTCTCTGAAGGGGTCTCCCATCTCTTTTCGTAATTTATAGAGTGCTTTAAGTGCAACTTTCTTCAACTCTTGCCTAGCGAGATTAAAGTTTCCAAAAGGACTCATTATAAGTCCAAGATATTTATAGGATTTGACATTCTCCAGCCATTCATCAGCCCCGTATCTGAACAAGTAATTGTTTAAAGACTTACTACAGTTATTAAAAATCATAATTTTCGTCTTGTCTAAATTTACACTTAAATCGGCATTTTTGCAAAAAGATTCCAGCTTATTAAGGCTTTTTGCTGATCTAGAGAAGATCACTAGATCGTCCGCATATAAGAGACAGTTGATAGACTTATCACCTAGCATAATGTCGGTTGGACTCGCCGTATTTAGGAATTTTGGTAGATCACTCAGATAGAAATTAAAAAGAGTAGGTGACAACATGCAGCCTTGCTTTACCCCGGCAAAACAGGGAAATCATTCGGTTAGATTGTTATCAATTTTAATTGTCGATTTATCATTTGAGTACATGGATATTAAAACTTCTAGGAAACGTCCTTGAATGCCTTCTTTTCTCAGTTTGTCGAATAGTTTTTGTCGGGGTAAACAGTCAAAGGCTTTTCTAAAGTCGACGAAGCATGAAAAGAGTAAATTTCGGTGCTTCTGTGGTTTAGATTTCACGTACTTGTCAATAAGCATTTTTAATGTGAATATGCTATCAACTGTGCCGTGCATTTTTCTGAAACCACCTTGTTCAGCTTTCAAAATTCCTTTTTGAACCATGAAGTCGTACAGTCGATTGTTGAGTATTGATGTAAAGAGCTTGCCTAACGCAGAAAGCAAAGTGATACCTCGGTAATTTTCGACTTTAGATCGATCATCCTTTTTGTGAATAGGTACAATGAGGCCAAAACTCCAAAGAGTAGGATATTTGCCAGTATCTAAGATTCGATTAAATAAGTTTATTAAATGCCCTTTAATGTCGTCCTTTCCGATTTTTATTACTTCATTTAATATATTATCGATACCTGGAGATTTGTTTGCCTTCAGTTTGGTAATTGCAGCTTCGAGCTCTTCATCAGTTATTGGATAATCAAGTGGGCCTTCCACTCTTTCGTTGCTGTGGGTTTCCATATTCGTCTCCGGATCTAGTATATTATTTAAAGGAGTCGCATTCTGTTGCTTAAAGTATTTATAAAACTGTTCCGCACTCACTGTTTCAGCTCCATGTGTTTTTCTTTTTCCTAAACTAAAGATTTGTCCGATTTGTCGCCAGGTCTCTTTGGAGTTCTTCATATCGATATTAGACATGCCTTTGCTGATATACTCCCGTTTCTTCCGTCTACAAGTTTGTTTGAACCTCTTCTTTTTGTCGCGCAATAGTTGTCTAAGTTCTGAATTATTAACGTTTTTAGAAATTTTCTTCCCGAGGGATTGCAAGTTTTCTTTTTCTGTTTCGCATTCCTGATCAAACCATTTGTTTTGTGATTTGCATTTAGTTTTGCTGCCTCTTGCTTTCAATCCAGCTTCTTTGCATGCTTCCACCAAAGTTTCGCTTATTAATTCAGACGCAGTATCGATGTTATCATGTTTTACGGCTGCTTTTAACCTGGATTGAACTGTTTGCGATTTGAGACCATCCTTAAGTCTGTCCTTAGAGTTGATATTCCAGAAAAGCCTATTATGTTATATTCGGTTAGGATGAGTTCGGCTGATGTTTCAAGCGAGTCTCGGTTAACAAAGTTAGCTTTTATCGCGAATGATAGGTGACAGTGATCCGATAAATGTGGTATTAGTGGATTAACAATAAGATATTGCACATTCCTTAGCATACTTTTTGATCCTATGACATAATCAACAACACTGCTACCGTTATAATGAAAGCAGGTGTTTTTACCTTCCAGGTCACCAACAATTCTTCCATTGAAGATTCGTAAATTTAACGCTGTTCATGTTTCTAACAAATTTCTCCCCCTAGCGTTCACGGTACCTGAATCTTGTGACCGTCTTACGCATTGTTCGTCATTCTCATAGTCCTCAGGGACATTCAGGAAAGTGCTGTCATCCTCCAATACCGTTTCCTGAATGTCACCCGTTCGGCCGAACCCCGAAACTTGTGAAGAAATTAACGTCTAAAAACTTACAGTTAACACAAAAACCTGGTGAAAAAATGACAAGGTGAAACAATAAAAACAATTGAGCATGTCGTTCACAGCCGAGCATTTTGAGCACTTTTTGGATCTGCATCTGACGCATCAGCGCTAAGATAAGCTTTAGTGTGATTCTTGTTAGGCCTGTTAGGATTAGTTTCTTGTTTCTTCAGTTTTTCATGAAGCAAAACGTTGCATAGAAACGAAAAGCAAGCCTGATCAGCCTGAACTCAATTGCTTATGTCAAATCAACTGAATTCAAGTATAGTAGATTTGTAAGTATAAACTCGAATCAGTCGAATGTGCATCGCTAAATGTCGATCTGTTTAGCATATTCTTTCCTTTTGACGCAAAAGTTGACATATTTCCGGAAATCGCATTTCTGAGGACTAACATTTCAAAATCTCCCGGTG
>JAEMWC010000030.1:1975000-2012500 GCA_016490735.1 Pachyseris speciosa | reverse complement strand
TTTCAAAATAAGACTAGGGGGTAGGCATAAATAGATTGTGCTTGACAACTTTTGAGCAACTTTCAGCGTTTTCAGCAACTTTTTGTACTGCGAGCAACCTAGAGCAACTTTTACCTTCCTTGGCAACTTTTGAGTCAACAAATAGTTAAAAACTAACCAAACCACCATAAAGGTCTTTATTAAAAGGTTTTTATTAAAACTGGTCAAAACTAAAGATGTCGTACGTTCTTACAAATAATTTATAAAATAACACGTGCGCCCACGAACTGGACAGCAGCTATCTATCTAACGGGCGCTTACATCCAGCGGTTATTCGCTCCAACAATAGAGCTTCCCGCCCGCCATCTTGGTATTTGCTGCAGTGCGAGGCATCACAATTAGAAGCTGAAATGTCTGACGAGGAAAATGAAAATAATACAGATATTGACCCTACTGAGGTTACCATAGCCGCTGGGGCAACTCTTAGTAGTCAGCACTGTGATGTCTATTGAAAACATTGTGATCTTTACTCATTAGAAACGTCATTAGAAAATACTTTCTATTATTAGTTACGTTGAGCTTAAGGTGATTCCCTATAATTGCATGGCGCATCCTTACTGCGCATAATTTATGGCGTCATTTAGCTCGCGAACGAGCGCGCGCGCATTAGAAACATGGCGTATTTGCCTTGACATTGACTGTTTGTCAGCCGAAATTTCCCTTTGCGGTCGTGTTGCAAAGAAACGAGCACGGTGACCCCCATTTTTTATTTCATAATTCCAATGACAACAGTATCTTCAATAACTGAGAAAAAAAACTAGCAGAAATCTATGGCTACTTTTTTGGCAAATGAAATAAATTCTACAGAGGGAGACATAACGGGCCCAACACCGCATGTCCAAATTATGTTTCCTTTAAAGGATAAAAAATACAGGGTATTTGAAGACATTTTTTTCTGGGACATAGGTGAATAACAATCAAAGAAAATCAAACTCTGTGTGATATAACACGCTGCATTGAAAAATAATCGAGCTTATTTGCTGCGCACGGAGATTACCAAAAGTCACCTAAATAACCGTATTTGTCAGCATTGTGGCGTGAAAAAAAGTACGGTGACACCCTCTTTTTATTACGTTTTTAATATCTCCTTGTCCTGTAAAAACAACATCCCAAGTTTTATTGGAAATCTATGGCGGTTTCTTTCACCAGGGAATCACCTTAAAGATTATATTGATCACAACAAATGATGTTAAATTACACATACAACGTCATGTTTTGAGTAGTAATCTAGAACAAATGACTTTCAAAAGTAAGCAACTTTTCTAAATTTGGGTGGCAACTTTTAAATTTTTGAGCAACTTTAGAGCAACTTTTGGGTGTATTGTCAAGCAACTTTTGCTGGATTTACTAGCACAATCTATTCATGCCTACTAGGGAGAGCAAACATTGTCTTCAAAACAGTCAAAGACCAAGCTGGATTTTTTGCCGCACACTTGCCCCATTATTTCTCAGAAGAAAACATAACAAAACAAATAAAGGTGCTTGATAACAATTCTTGTAGCATTCATTGTTTTTTCTGCATGAAAACCTGAAACGCCTGCCTTGTTGAACCTTTTAAATTTATATGGACCAGCGGTTGACTTCCACGATACCCACAAAGCCTTGAGGCCCTCCCAACATACGGGACCTTCACTACAGTTCTCCCTTTCTCGCCGATTCCAAGATGGTGAGTCCACGTGTGAAAACATAGCAAAGTTTTTGATGGAATTACTCTTCTTTTCCTTGTCTAACTGTGCTCATCTTTTCTGGGCGAATCCTTCAGGTGTACAAGCGTTTGGTGGAAATTGGCCGTGTGGCTTTGATCAATTCTGGACCCGATGAGGGGAAACTTTGTGTCATCGTTGATGTGGTCGACCAAAATCGAGTAAGTTAATCAGAGCAAAGTTATTCTTAGTTTTGGCTCCTAAGTAGGCTTTAATATATTTCTTTTTAGCGAAAACGATCTAGTTCCTTTTATGTACACACGAAGAAACCATAGTAGCGAATAATAATTTTGTTTTGCCATTAATTTTATGATCAAGCGTAAGCTTATTCCAATCTCGTTCTGCTGTAGAGGAAAACTATATTCTTGTATGGTATTAAGTTTCCAGTAGCATTTTACAAAACATTTGGCTGTAATTTGCAACGAGGTATTTTGCACATCACTCATTTTTCCTGCCAAAATGTCATTCCCAAACCTTTGTACAGTTGTACCTGTTTACTTTAAGTGTGTCCTCCAACCCCCCTGGAAAATTTACTTTTTAACAAGAAAGACAGTTAAAAGTGTTGCAGAAGTGAATGTAGAGGCCATATTCTCAGTTTTCTGTTGGAACAAAGATAAAATAATTGTTTGTAAATTACCTTGATGGACATAAATCTTTTTAGCATCCCAGTTAATCTCGTCTTACAGTCCAACTTTCAAAATTCACTGCAATAGCCCAATTTCGATACAGTTGAATGTGAGAGACTGGTCACAAAAATTGGACACTGAAGCAAGGCTCTGGGGGAATACACTGCGAAATAATGAAAACAAACTCTTAGAGAAAGTAAGTCTGTAATCTCAGCCTATTATTATGCTCTTTACTGCTTATTTCCGCATGTATCATGGTCAAGCATTGTCCTATTGCTGTTTGCCATAATGGAAGTAAGAAAAGACCGAATCTCAGCTATTTTTCATTTCCTTTGAGAACAAGGTTTCATGAGAAGTAGGAAGTTTTTTTGTAGACAAGTGGATGAAAAATTCAAGACCCTCTTCGTTCCAAGAATCTGTTCACTGCATGTCTGGTCATAAAAATGTCTGTTCAGGATGCTATCCGACTATCCTAGACCCTTCTGTATCAAAGAAGACAAAACGTATGTGCAATGAGCATCTTGGCAATTGAAAGAGAGGGTGCATGGCTGAACAGTAAGGCTTTTAAAAGATTTTAGGTTTTCTGCTGAACACTCATCAGTCTTTCCAAGGAGATAGTTACAAATACTGTATCAGGCAAAGTGGTGTATGGAAAGAGTGAGAAGTTCCTGCTCCAATTCACTATCAATGCTGCTTCTGGCAAAACACCCTCGTCTGTGGTCAGTAATTCAGCTATGGTTGCCTTCTCATTCTTGCTTTCACAATCGCACACCTTTGCAAGTTTCATAGAATGAGCAGTATATGCCAGTTCAACCAATTCGGCCTTTTGTTTTTACTTGCCTTCCAAGGATGCTTGAATTCCTCTTTCTTGAAGAAATATTCAAAGTGAAAGCAAATTTTGGCACTGAAAATATTTGAGGTCCCTTTCACTCTCTTCTTCAGATGTGCCCATATTAAGGATGACTGTTAGAACCTCCTGTTAATTTGAAGTGGCTTCAATCAGCCTCGATATATAAACTGAGAAAAACGGACATAGCAAAAGGGGATAGTCTCATATACTCCAAGGAAAAACAACCAATCTATTTCCAGAGCCTCGTTTTGGTGTCCGAATTTTGTCATCATCCTGTTATGAGCAAATATATCGAAATTGGGCAGTTTTCTTTTCGAATTTGCAATCGCGAACAAACATAAGGAACAATGACAACTTAAGCAATAAGTACAATCGGGGAACAAGTTGTACACGTGCAGTACGAAATTCATTGCAAAACGAAAACTTGCAGTGTGGCCATGCGGTAGGGCGCTGGGCCTGTAATGCGGAAGTTCATGGTTCAAGTCTTGCAGCCGCTAGTTGGAGAGGGTCACGCTTGTAAATAGCCAACTGGTTTGCCTCTCACCACTTGGGTTTCTTAACCCCGTTACATTTATTTTTTACTTATTTATTGCAAGTTATTTACTAAGTGAAATGCCTGTGAACTAGTAATAATAATAATAGTAATAATAACAAGACACCTGTTGGCGTTAAGGTGGTATGCACTAGTAGAAGAAAAGATTAGTTTCTGCCGCTATCAAGCTATCCGTTGAAATCAGACTCGGCCAGAGCGGTCATGTCATGAACTGAGATGATCACATTAACTGCTCTAGCTGCCTTTGCTTTCATAGCCTTTGATGGTAGTATCGATACACAAATTATTGTTTTCAATCAACACAATAAATTGTTGGGTTTTTGTTGGGTTTTAGGTATCCCCCAGGAATACATAGCCACGTCTTTGACTGGCTCGCAACATATTTGAATGCACCGTAAATTTCAAATGGGAACTAGATTCGCACAGTCATGGCTATGATTTCCATGCCTTAAAAAGGGATAAAAAGCAAGATACACTTGATTGGTTGTGACTTTGAAGAAGCTGGAATGCATGCAAGCGAAATTTGATACACACTTGTATGCAAATTTGACCTGAATAGTTGATTCACTGCTTTGTTCTACAACCGATCGAAAAGAAGCTTGAAATTCCCATATTTTGCAATGAAACAGCATTCTCTTGCCACAGGTACACCACGTAATAATAACGATTTATTTTTAGTTGTACTTCCACAAGGTGGCTCTTCGCCTACTAATTACAAATCTCAAATCAAATCAAATATTATATTCACTTAGAGCAGCTAAGTGCATTTCCACTAACCGCTGACCAGTTAGCTCAGTGGTAGAGCACCGGACTACCGTGCAGGAGGTTGCGGGTTCAAAACCCCGGCCGGACCAACACTCAGGGTCTTTAATAATTGAGGAGAAAGTGCTGCCTTTGTAATGACACCTACATGCGTTAGACTTTCTAGTCTTCTTGGATAAGGAAGATAAACCGTAGGCCCCATCTCACAACTCTTCATAATTCTCTGATTCTGTGGGACGTAAAAGAACCACTAGGGACATAACAAAACTCTGGCAATGACCACCCCTAGTGTCTGTCTTAATTTGATATTGATATTACGGGGGCACTCATAACTCAACTTCATTAATAATTATTGTAAACTGCGTTATAAGCAGTCTGGCAAAAGTCCCCCGGCGAGTGTTGTAAAGCGCATTAGATCATTGCGTCATGGTAATGTGCTATAGAAATTAATAGAATTATTTTTTTTATTATTATTACTATAAACAAAGCATTTACATTTACATTTTTTGTGCTTTTCTCGGTCAGGGGAAAGAAACTTAAGAGTTAATCTTTAAATTTTTAGTGTACTGTTTTTAAAAAGAAGACAAAAATTTGTTCTTTCCTAGGGGCACCCGGGCACTGCTAGAGCACACCCCTGAAAAGTTTGGGTTTGTTTTGGTATAAACCTGAAATAGTTCTACTACAGATCTTGTGTGATCTACTGTAAGAACAACTTAATGTCACAGTCTGGTTCTTAAGTTACCAGTTGTGTCACATTTCCTGCACTATGGAAATTACATTGTTGAAGTGGAATTTTTGGCATAAATTTTGGATGACTGTATTATGCAAAATGAATTAATTTGTGCAGCTCTTTTGTTATGGATCAGTACAACTGCATCTATTTGATATGCTGAAGTTGAGTAGTTTCTAGTTTTCCTTCGTGCAAACATCATTGTGTATGTTATTTATGGATCAAAGTGGCAACATTTTGTAATTAACAAGTTGTAAATTATATATTTGTGTTATGTATGCTAGCGCTAAGAACATTCTAGTCCATTTTTATCAACCCATAATTCCTTGATTTACTCTGATGAAGGTCTACTACTCGAAAAAATCAGCTTTTGAATTGCTTTACGGTTTTCATGTACCACTTCCCCACTGAAGCAGCACTACAGTTTCTTTAGAAACCAACCCCCTTCATCCAGTGCTTTGCTTGTACATGTTACATGTACCTGTAAAACCTCTTTAATGATGTCAATAAACCATTTGGTAGCACCACACTGTGGTTGACTTGGATTCCATTAACTGAATACAGCATTCTTTTATTAAACAGGCTCTGATTGATGGACCTTGCACCAATGTTTGCCGCAAGGCCCTGAACTTCAAGCACCTTTCACTTACTGACTTCAAGGTGAAAGTAGCACCCTCAGCCAAAAGTGGCCCAGTCAAGAAGGCCTTTGAAAAGGGAGAGATCCTTGAAAAGTGGGAAAACACTGCCTGGGCCAAGAAACTTGCCACAAGAAAGAAGCGAACAACCCTCACAGACTTTGATCGCTTCAAGCTGAAGCTGGCTAAGCAGAAGGTAGGTTTGAGTTACAGTACATGCTTTTTTTACATCATTGTATGAAAATATCAGAGGTGTCACTATGAGTTGAGTATGGACTGAGGGATGTTTGGCACCCAAGTTTTGCTGTTGAAACCCCAGTGTTGTCAGTGGCCATTAGACCCATTTCCAATGACAACCTCACGTTTTGTTTGACATCATCAGATGAAATGCACAGGAATTGTGATGGTTTGACTGAAATCATACTAGTACCTGATGAATTTGCTGGAGAGTTCAAAGGTCTGCTCTGGGTTGGGGAACCACTGAAGGACACTCACCCTTCGGGAACATTCCTACTGTAGCTGACTGCCCAAGTTAATGAATCCATGATTGTTACCATAATTCAGATTCATCCAATTGTTTCATCGTCTGGATAGCGTAGGTGCATGGATTGTTTGTTCAGGAAATTGAGACTTGAACATGGGCTGGTGATGTCTTCGACGAGAGAAGCAAAAGAATAATGACCACAGTTCACTGAACTAGCAGCTACTACAAAACGTATCCATTTCTGTTCAGCTGCATTATGATTTCCTGTATATTATTCAACTTTGATTTGGTACTTTGCCATGTTGCCAGTCGAAAGTTTTGCGCGAAGGTAAGACCGATGACATGACAGCCCGAAAAGTTGCCAACGGTTAGTATTTTCGTTCCCCTTGACAACAACAAGGTTTCAGCAGCAAAACTTAGGCGCCAAACTTCTCTCGATCCAAACTCCACTGATAATTGTAGTATTTGTGGTCAGCACCATACCATTGTAACTGGTAAGTACCATGAAGGTACATGTAGCTGTCATCTTAAGGCCTGTGCAAATGCTTCCAATATTGTGGACCAACAATATTCAACATGTTTGCCCAAAAGTGCTGGATGTTGTTGGCCAACAGTGTTGGAAACATTGATATTGACAGTGTGTGGGATCTTTTACTCACCCTTCAAGTGGAGGTGTAGGCCAGTGATGGGATCATCTGGACCATGGCAGATGTTGAGCCAAGGCCAGCATGATTGGATCAGTTACAGTGTACATGCACTTTAAGAACCTACAGTAGCTTGTGGCCCTGTCCAGGAATAGAACGCATGACTTGCCGCTCAACATTCAGTAGCTCTGCCTATCTGATCTAAGCAGGTGGCATTTACTGTAGTGTACGATTCAAAGCCTCTATATCATGTTAGTCACTGAATTCTCAACAATTGGGTTACTGTATATGTAATTGCAATGAATTACAGTATCTTCGTAAAGTGTGGCGCATTTACATCTCCCACACTTTATGAGCAGCAACAGTTGAAGGTTGAAGAAAGAGTTTCTTTTTGTTTTAACAGAAAAACCGACTGCTCAAAGCTGAGACGAAGAAGTTGCGTAAAGAAGCCAAGCTGTAATCTTGTTAAGATTCAATAAAGTCTTTTGTTTTAAAGGATTTATCAAGTTGTCGTAATTTTATCGGATGGTCATCTATATTTTCAAAGGGTTCCAAATATTCCTTCTTTTTATAGAAAATAACTAATGTTTAATCCAAAAATTTGGCACAGGCACAAGTACTTTCAGGAGCTAATTTTTTTTACCATAAATGTTTTAGTAAAATAATGATTACAAAAATTGGTAACTTCAGAATTGTTAGTTTAACAACTACAGCTGTAACCATTCCGTTTGTTGTCTGGGAAAATTTCCTTACGATATTCATCATGCTCAAGTAGTCAAAGGCCGGGGGGGGGGGGGTTCAAATGCTGGGAGGGTCTGCAGTATTACTTTCCCTTGGTATAACATACCATTTACCTCTTACATTAGTATATGCTTTAAGACTCGGTGGTGCTGGGTAGTATTTAATTACTAAAGGTAGTGTTTTCTTAGGTGTGGCTTTATCTCCCTGCTTTAGAGCAGACTGTCAGTTTTTGAAAATTTGGTTTATCAACGGAGTTGATAATGTAAATTGACCACCGTACAAGGATTCGATTAGCTGACGTTTCGAGCGTTAGCCCTTCGTCGGAGTGAATCGAGGAACTGTAGGTTGTGTATGGAGCTACGCTATTGGTGGTAACATGGTAACGTGAAAAACAGGAATAAATTAATTGAATGAAAAGTGCTCGTTGATACCGTGGGGATTAAGAGTGCCGATTTGAAAGATCAATTTTTGCTCGAGATTTTTAGGGCTTTCCGTGGTACCTTGTAGGGAAAGGCCGGAGATTGGAATGGCTAGGGAGATTAAAATGCCGAGCGACTGGTTTGGATGCATCTTTGTCATCTTTCTCAACATCACGAAGATGTTCTCGGAATCGGTCACGTTTTGCCAATGTATAACTTTTTGTATAATGTGCAGGTTATACAATAGATAACATTTGCGGAGGTACAAGTGAAACGATCAGTGATCATAACAGATCGCTTAGGGTCCGATATTTTGTCAGTGTTTTGAATGAAAGGACAAGTTTTGCATCGCGAGAGCGCGCATTTAAAAGTGCCAGGTTCAGTTGTTTTCAATGCGCTTCTAACTAGAAAGCTACATACATTTTTGTAGCGTTTGAATGAAATCTGCGGTGATTTGCGAAAAGATTCTAGCAGTCTCTGGATCATTTTGCAGTATCTTAAAGTTATTAAGAATAATGGCCTTAACTGGGTTATTATGAGGGTGAAATGTGAGGGTGAACGGAATTCTGTCATCCTTTTCCTTTTGTGACGTCTGCTGGGCGCGGTGATTGCCCGATTGAACCACAGAATCAGGATAGCCACGTTTCTCGAAGAACTGGCACATTTCCTCTGATTTGTTGGAAAAATCAGAGTCATCACTACATAGACGTCGAAGTCTAAGAAATTGAGAATAGGGAATGGCGTTTTTGACATGAGATGGATGTGAAGATGAATACAACAAATAACGCGACAAAAGTGTAGGTAACTTTCTAGTTAGAAGCGCATTGAAAACAACTGAACAACCTGGCACTTTTAAATGCGCGCGCTCGCGATGTAAAACTTGTCCTTTCATTCAAAACACTGACAAAATATCGGGCCCTAAGCGATCTGTTAAGATCACTGATTGTTTCACTTGTACCTCCGCAAATGTTATCTATTGCATTACCTGCACATTATGCAAAAAGTTATACATTGGCGAAACAGGAAGACGACTAGGTGACCGATTCCGAGAACATCTTCGTGATGTTGAGATAGATGACAAAGATGCATCCAAACCAGTCGCTCGGCATTTTAATCTCCCTAGCCATTCCAAACAACAAATGTCGATCTCCGGCCTTTCCCTACAACAAGGTACCACGAAAAGCCGTAAAAATCTCGAGCAAAAATTGATCTTTCAAATCGGCACTCTTAATCCCCACGGTATCAACGAGCACTTTTCATTCAATTAATTTATTCCTGCTTTTCACGTTACCATGTTACCACCAATAGCGTAGCTCCATTTTCTGTATATAAACCATACACAACCCACAATTCCTCGATTCGCTCCGACGAAGGGCTAACGCTCGAAACTTCAGCTTATCGAATCCCTGTACGGTGGTCAATTTACATTATCAACTCCGTTGATAAACCAAATTTTCGTGTTTCACTCCCCCACCGACGACTAATCCCGACTAATCCCCTTTATGTCTGTTTTTGAAGTTGTTTCTTAACCAGGTTGGTTGGATATCCTCTTGATATCGGGCGTGATGTCAAGTCCTTTATGTTTGCCTCAAATGATGCGTTTGAGGAATTTGTTCTGAAAAGCCTAAAACCCCGGCTAAACGATCAAACTTTTTTATATCGCATCATGTTTGTCAAACATAACGTTGGGTGGCTAAATGGTCAAACAATGTTTGACCAAACAAGACAAATCGAGTGCACGGAACGATTTTTGCGTATTATCGCTGAAATTTCGACGTTATGTGGTTCATTTGGTTGCTTTTTAACGGCTGTAGACGCTTTGTTGTTTGGGGTGGCTAAAAGATCATTAGTTCGTAACGCGAAATGTTGGATGAAAATGTTTGATCTAGATCAAACATGGTAAACCATTTAAATGCAATGTTGAGAGAGGTGGCAAAACGGTCAAACATGCACGTCCAACGCGATGTTGGATGTAAATGTTTGATCGTTTAGTCGGTGTTTAAGTGCCTCTCCTTGATAAATTCTTTAGTTACGCCCGGTGTGTGGCACGAATAGAAATTCGTGTACTGAAATGTATTTGTTTTTATATAATAACCAAATCCATGCGCGCGCTCTGATTGGTCAATCAGCTATGGTTTATTGTTCCAATAAACCATATATAACTTGTGGTATACTGCTTAAAGGACCTTAAAGTAATGCGTTCGCGCGTAAATTATGAAGTCATTTGTTTTGTACATGTTTGTGTCGAGGAATGTGATTTCCTTTTCTGCGATTTCAGCCGCGAATGTTACTATGAAACCTGTTTGCCTTCTCAATAAAGTCATTCACTTCATTCTTCGTTATGCTCCACAGTGAGAACACGTCATCAAAGATTCTTTTCCTCGCAAGTCTTCTCCGAGATTACGGTACTTTCCCCGCACTTTCCCCGCGCGTTTGCTTCCCTTTACTTTTCTGGGGTGGGGGGGGGGGGGGGGGGGAAATGGGATTTTGGCCATTTTTTAGGCCGGTTTTTCGGTTTTGGTGTCTGTTACGGTTTGCGGTTTTCGCTTTTATTAGTATTTGGTTTTCGGCTTTCGGTCAAAATACAAGCGGTTTTTCGGATCAGGTATCCGACTTGGTTTTCGGTTTTTCCTATTTGGTTCAGTTTGGTTTCTTTTCGGATGACATCAGTACCGTTTACATCAGTACCAATGGCAACAATTCACAAGGCCAGCAGGATGAGTTAGAGGCATCTTCTACTAATTTTCTATTTGAAGCAAGGTTGCGACAAGGAAGGGCAGCGAGGTTCAACAATCGACTCCCGTTTTAAAAAGCAAGTCAAGTACTTCTATCTTACCACAGTAAATGTCACATTAAGTTCCCGCTGACGACCAAAAAAGTAACAAACTGTGCAATCGCATGTTAGACCATTTTTCAGTTAAAACAGGTCGCGGGTGACTATTTGCTGCAAGATTTCAATCGAATCTCTGAATTCACGCGTAAGTTCTCAAAATTCTTGATTTTTGATGGAGGTTTTCAGAGCTATAGGATAGCTGTTTGCGATTGTAAAATCCCTAAATTAAAGAGAGACGAGAAGATATGCCTGATCAGACCAATAGGGAAGGGGGGGGGGGGGGGGGGTGCGACGGGTGGGTACGACTCCCACACAGGCCGCAAAAGTCTGTTTACTTGATACCAGCGATTAAAAAGAAAGTAAGTTATTACAAAAAAAAAAAAGGTATATGCAAAGTAACTGTAGTACTTACGTCCTGACTCGCTTATTGTGTAGTTTGAAATGAAACCCAGTTTATCGAACCGTTTTCATTTATGTCCGCTAGCGACCCCACCCTGTTAAATTGCTCAAAGACTAATTCAGGATACAGCACAAGGCCAAAAGAGCCGGCAAAGGCCCAATACCGCTGCACAAGTCTTGACGTTTTTCAACCCAAATCTTTACGTCCTCTTGGAGATTTTTTTACAATTTTTATATTCCAAGGAGGCTTGAGCTTGGCTCACTACTCAAAGATTAAGCTGATGATGATGATAACTTTATTTAACGAGGGTAAAAACACTTTACAGTTAAAACTGATAAACTAGTGGCCCTCATTATGCTATACATAAAATGTAATTTAAAAAAAATGAATGATGACTAAAATACTAAAATAGAGTTTAACTTAAGAAATAGAGAAATGGTCGAGACCTATGTATGATTCCTTATTAAAGATAATTCACATAATTTTTCTTAAAAAGATTAACATTCTGACTAAATCTAATGTTAGTAGGGAGCTTGTTCCACCCTTTCACTGCAGCGACTGCAAAAGTTCTTCCTCCTTCTGTTTCACGCGAGTATATCGGGAATCTTGAGCAGGGTTATGCTTCCATACCTCGACTGCCTCGTATAAATATCACTAACCCGTGTTAGTGTATTGGACAGATACTCAGGGCATTGGCCGTTTAAAGCTCAAAATTTTTCTTAAGTAGTATTGACATTTGTTGATCTTGACAGTCTGATTTTCTATGTAACGGCCTTCGAAACGCACAAAATGTAGTCTTAGACAGTCCAATGTTTTTAAACTTTTTCCGGGGGAGCATGCCTAACCCCAGATCCCCTAGAAACTCGCGCCTTCGGCTCTCGTCATTTCGAGCCTTCGGCGCTCAAACACACCGTCCCACGCAAAAACCTGTCTATGGGCCTGCTGATTCACAAATAGCATCCACTGCCCTATAAATTTTCGGGTTTTGATGGTCTTTGTTCGGTTTTCGGTTTTAATCGAAATTCACTTCGGTTTTTCGGTTTTGGGTGCTTTTTTGAGTGGTTTTTCGGTTTCTAGTAGACACCCTCTCTTTCAAGCATCTGCCACGCAGGCAAGTCAGGCAGGTTTGGGGATATGTATTGGTATGGTGGCACACAATAAAGACTGTCATTAATTGGCAGAATCATTCAGTTTGAAATGTTGTCGTCTATCTGAGGTAAAATGAAAACTGAGATGAGTAGCTGATTTCCTGATTCAATATTCTGTATTCTGGATTCCGGATTCCTGATTCCGGGCTCGGGGGTCCAGATTCCTAATTCTACGGAAACCCTTTGAGCCGTTGTCCGTCGTCCCGCCATGATGATGATGGTCAGACCGCCTCGAGTTTGTGTAATAGGAGCTGGGGCTGCAGGACTAGCGGCCGCCCGGCATCTTACAAGTCAGCTGAACGTGTTCGACGTTTCTGTGTTTGAACAAGTTTCTCGTGTTGGGGGAACATGGGTGTACAACGAAAACACAGGCATAGATCAGGAGTACCCGACGACCTTTTCGGAGAATTTTTATCGTACGATGTACTAAACACTAGCTGAGTGTCCCCCTGTCAATCTTCGTTAATATTTAACTTTCCTGGCAAAAAAATAACCGCTCTTCAATGCCAGCCAGCAAAACTTTTGAGAAATAAAAATCCCAGCCAGCTACGAGCGTGCGTTTCTCAACGAGCCAGCAAAGTTGAAAATGCCACAAACACGAAATGCCAGCCAGCACGGGTGGAATCTTTCCAGTTTGCCAGCCAGCAGTCGCGTAAGGAAGAAAAATACCCAGCCAGCTAAGTATTGATTTTAACTTGATTTTTGGGCAAAATATGTCGAATGGTTTATTTCGGATGTCAGATCGTTCCCAAGACGGGCAGTAGGCTTCTATCTGTATCCCGTGTTGTTCACTTTTAGTTTTTTTTCCCCGAAGTCCTATCTTCTCGCAGATAAAAATCCACCAAAATACGAAGCCAACTGACAGCACATGCTATTCAATATGTTGAGACTCTTGAAAGTTGCTTTACGAGCCCAAAGGACAGTTTGTTTTTCACTAACTTTATTTTCAATCTCACGCAGATAAAAGTGCGCCCTCAGTACTCTCAGCCAGCATGAAAACTGAAATAAGACAGCTGCCAGAAATAACGTGTTTTGATTCCTGTCAGCCAGTAAGACTCATTACGGACACAAATTCTAGCAAGATTTCATTAAAATAACACTGCCAGCAAGATTTTTATTTCAGCAAACATTTTGCCAGCCAGCCCAAAATCGGCCTGCAGAGCGGTTATTTTGTAGATCGGCTCCATCGAGCACTCCTGATAGATGAACGTGGCTTTCCAGTTCACTCCAGTATGTACAGAAACCTAAGGTCAGAAATCATTTCACGTTAGGGTACCGGGGGTGATGACCCGGCTACGGATGTAAAATTAATGCCTGTATAATTAATATTAGGGTTCGCACGCACCTTGAAAGTCCTTGAAAGTCCTTGAATTTGAAAATCAAAATTCAAGGCCTTGAAAGTCCGTGAAAAGTACATTGGGTCCTTGAAAAACCTTGAAATTTGCTGTTTGACTGTTTCCACTTAGTGGAAGAACTAGAAAAGACTTGGACTTGAACAAATCTGGCAGTTATCTCTTAAAACCCGATAATCTAGTATCACATTCTAATGGCATTTTTTACTGGATGGAGTGCTTGAAAAATTGGAATTGTGCCCTGGAATGTCCTTGAAAAGTCCTTGAATTTTTAGTCCAAAAAAGAGTCCGAACCCTGTAATATACTGGGCAGTGTGGAAATATTTTCCTTGTCTCTCCGCTGTTTGCAATCAATCAATCAATGAATCAATTCTTAGCCTGTTCCAGGGTGAGGCTCTCGGATATGGGGGGGAGTCCCGATACGATTGTTTCGTGCTTTGTTTTTCGCTCGCCCCTAATATCTGAGAGCCTGGAACAGGCTAATCAATTCTTTATTTTAACATGTCATGGTAAAATTCAATCAGGTCGGGTACAATATAAAAATTCTTATCCTAAATTAAGCAAGATTTCTGCGCAGCCCCATACGTCGTTAATTATGTATACATTTTGTGACTCAATCTCTATTCATGCTCGCCATTTTTGGAACACGGCCCGGTTAGTATGACAGTGATGCATGGATAATTAAGCTTAATGTATTGGGCTGCAGTGCAGAAATCTTTCCCTAAATTACAATAACATTTAAATGCGACTATTCACATGTATATTTATATCTATCTAATCCTGAACTACACTAAAATTTAAATATTACTTTTGACATGTCTATTTAACATCCATCTAATCCTGAAATAGGCTAAGAACTATAAGAAACTACTAAGACATATTTTTTATGAATGCCGTGTATCTATAAACTTATTTAAAATTATAAAACTTAAATTGATCAAGAGATTCCACTTGCCAGTAATATCACAGAGTAGGCTGTTCCAGAGGGTTTGCACCTCTATATATATACTTAAAGCTCTTTTTCAGGTAGTTAGTTCTAGGTAAACGCAGGACTAATTAAAGCCAATTTGTTTGCAGAGTCCCTTAAAGCATAGTGCACTGGCCAATATTGTATGTGGTAATAAAACGTAGAGCATTGAGGTAAAAGACCAGGGGCACCCAACGAGCCAAATCAACCAAAAGCTGTAGAAAGGCATTTTTAAGTGCCTTATGGTGTTTGAAGACTGTTTAAAGCGATGTTTTCATAAGCTAGAAGAAGTTCATCTGTTCGGATTCCCTAGCTGAAATTATAATTGCCCGAAAATATTAGAGAACAAAATCTTCCTTTGAGAAAATGCAAGCTGCTCTAGGGAACTATTTTCTTTCCGAAAATGTTAGCTGGCGTTTTTGACTAACAAAAACATCAATTACTACCTTTCTGAAAACCTCAGGGGCTATGATTTCCCAATTTCAAATCTTTTAGGCCACGTTTTGGTTACGAAAATCCGAGTGCACTCTTTAATCGACGCCGAAAGCACAAGACGAATTATCCTCCACCGAACAGATATCTACCGAAACATGTTGTTGGGTGCCCCTGAAAGACAGGAGCCAAGCCATTTAAACACTTGAACACCATTGCAAGGCTTCTTGAATTTGATGTTGAGTAATCAGGTCTTTCCATCCTAGCTGTTGCAATAAGCTCTCAGCATCAGCATCACAACAGGAGGAAGTCAAAATGTAGGCTGCACAGTTGTGAAGTTTCTGTAATCTACTCAGTGGCTGACAGTACTGTTTTCACCAGACAACATCAAGATGGGGTTGTACTGAAAAGCATAGTAGACTATTCAATACATACATAACTAAAGTGCATAAATTAAGTGCTTTACTTGCAAAACTATTAGAAGTGAGATATAAAAATAAATTTTACCTGGGACAGCTTACTGACCATCTTAAAGTTTTGACAATATTTTTAGAGCTCAGTGTCTTAAAGCTAAGAACTTGAAAAAGTTGGCAAGTTATTTCAAGATTCAATTGATTTCTGTCATAGATGGCTTCTGTAACAACAGAGAGCAGAAGATGGCATTCTTTGTAGACAAAGCTAGACCAATACATAGTTTCCAGTTTTCACTGACACAGATGCAAGTATTTCATCGTTTTGAAGTGATACTAAAAATAATGTGACTTAAATAATCCTTTCATCCTTAACATATGCTCTAAGTGTTGCAGTTTGGAAGTCTCCAGTTAGCATAGCTGCACTTGCTTTGTTTGATTCATTTCATACCATAAAAGCTCTATTAAGCCCCTGGGGGGCTTATTTAATTTCAGGCCTTATTGACGAGGGGCTTATTGGAGAGGGGGGCTTATTTAACATCTTTGAACACGCCGTTTTCGTGTTAAATAGTTTCTGTACAATCTCAAACAAATGCAGTGAAACTTTATCATTTAATACAGAGCAGCAAACAGTATTGTGTGTTTTATTGTATATTTGTATAGGTAATCACATGATTTCGAGTGCAATTTGGAATAAATAAGCACGAGTAAATTTTTTCAAAGACTCACAAAATTGCATGAGCCCGTAGGGCGAGTGCAATTTGTGGTCTTTGAAAAAATTTACAAGTGCCTATTTATTCCAAATTGCACGAGAAAAATCATGTGATTACTTATTAATAATATACATGAAAAAATTGCGAGATAGCTTCTTAACGTTGCAGAAGCAACGCAACGAAGCTAAGGTGAACCAAAACAACAGTTTTCTCGATGTTTTTAAAGCGTTTTTAGCTGTGAAAACTGGCTAAACAATTACAGGCTATAGCTATAAGGCTACTTTGTTTGCTAAGTGTCTATCAAGCGCTGTAATCATTACCTTCAGGCTTTCTAGTTCGTTGTCTTCGCCTTGTTTGTCCTTGTTTGTTTATTAATCTCGGTGTCACTCCATCAACGGACTCGTAATTCCAATTACGTCGGTAATTCCCTTCTCTGGACACCACTGTTTCCAAACAGACAGCTAAAATACAGTGCTTTTTGCAGCCGTTTCTCCTTTTTAGAGCTGTTTTGCAGCTTCTCTGCTGTTATTGCGGTCACGAAGAAAGAAAACCTGCTCAAAAAGCCAGCCATTGTTTTGGCTCACAGAGTCGCTTGCAGCTCTTCAGACTTTGCGCCATTCAGAGGCCGCGTTTGATTGGCTCAATCGCAGCGCCTTTGTTTATTAACCAATCAGAATCCTCAGTTTTTTACCTTGTTTTGCACTGTGTTTCCTTTTTTCTGCACCGAATTACCTTTTTTCTGCACCGGTGTTTCCTAAAAACTGCATTTCTCTTAGCCAATCAGAATCGAGAAATTTTTTCATGTTTATTATTAGTTTAAAAACAAACCAACTGAGCCACATAAAGTGTATTTTGTAAGAGGGAATAAGAGGGAATAATTACAAAATCTTGTTTCCCAAAGGGGGGGGGGGGGGGGGGCTTATTACAAAAACTGACTCCCAAATTGGGAGCTTATTAGAAAGGGGGGGGGGGCTTAATAGAGCTTTTATGGTATGTGTCTTGTATAATTTAAATTTCAGAACTAATATTCCTAAAGAGGTGATGGCATTTCCAGATTTTCCATTTCCTTCAGAGTGGACATCTTTCATGAGTCATCAACAAGTTCTTAAATATCTTGAAGATTATGCCACTCATTTTGATCTGTACAAACACATCCAGTTTAACTCTGTTGTCAGTAGTGTCCGTCCACTGCTGGGTGAAGACAGTCGCAAGCCACAGTGGGAAGTTGTTGTTACAGATCCATTTACTAAGGATTCTCTATTTCACCAGTTTGAAGCTGTTATTGTATGTAATGGGTAAGATGAATCTTTTTTGTTTAATCATGTTTGCTAAACTATTAATTAAAGTTGACTTGCACCACCACCACCACCACCAACAACAAAAAACACATAATTTATTTTACTAATATAACTGTTATATTTATTTAATATACTGCTCAGAAAAATACCATGCAAGAGTCTCATCCCACTTCTTTTCTCAATGACTCCCATGTTTAATTTTGTTCTATCCATTCACTGCCACTCTACCATGAACTCATTAAACCATCCACTTACAATACCACACATTCCTTTGCAAAGAATGGGAAACTGAAATTATTAGAAACTGAGTTCAAAGGTACACTCTTAATAATTACTTGGGCCCGTAGGCTGAGGTATAAAATGTGTTAGATTTCTTTTTTTTTCCTGTGCAGCAAAATACACAAGACAATTACGTTCCAGTGTTTTGATTGCATTGGCCAATGAACAATAGCAGGCACGTGGTGGTGTGTTCATTGGTTAAAGCAAACCACATAGTCCAGAGGTCGAAAGGCTAACATCACGCGACGGTTGTCTTGAAGTTATGTAAATACTTCGTGTTTGAGTTGTGAAGCTAGATATTTTAATACAGTACTGTCTGTCTGCGTGAAAAGGTATGTCGAGTTTAATTAGAAAAAGTTGGAAGCCTCGCACGTGCAGAGCTTATCGGCTAATCGATCTGAAAGATATCACAAGTCGAATTCAAACGCTGTGACAGTTCTATATTTAGAAACATTGCAAATTTGCATAAAGTTGTTCTTGTAATGTGATACCTTCCATTTAATACGTGACCGTAAAGCCTGGTTTTCACTCGCGACGTGAACTCTAGTCAACACTCAAGGTTAAACAATCCACTTCGACCGCCGAAACAAATTTTCCTGCACATATCTTTGTAAATTTGTGAAGCTAAATTTTTATACAGTACAATCTGTCCCTGTGAAATGGTTTGCGGAGTTTAAGAAACAGGTTGGAAGCAGTAGTAATGTCGTCGTCAAACAAATGCCACCTGCATCAGACCAGGTTAATTTGACCCAAAACCCCTGTCAACAATAACACCTTCGCCCTTCTTAGGTGTTATTGATGCCAGGGGTTTTGGGCCAAATTAACCCTGTCTGATGCAGGTGGTGTTTTTTTGACGCCGACATTACAACTGAAGAAGGAAGCAAAACAAAACCGCGGCCCTTGTTGGGGCCCAGGCGGTGGCGCAAAATTTTGGGCGCCCATGCGCACGGCAGCAGCAACGGCGACGGGCGCCTGCGCGGGGGAATGGACGAGGCGGGCCGGCGGCACCCGTGTTGGGGTCGAGGCGGCGGCGCAATTTTTTTTCTTTTTTATACAGCGCCAACTGTGTCGCCCTATTAGAGAAACACAGCGCTTGTGCAACTCCATTCGAGGCACATCTGTTGTGTAACTCCATTATGGCCGCCAGTGGATCGAACAACTGTCTAGCCGATGGGCAACAAAAGTTTGTTGGCTTTATGTTCGTTGGTGGATAAGGCTGCGGAGGCTGGCCTTTTTTTTGCAAGCGGGGGGAGGGGGGCCCTGGGTACCTTTGGTTATCGTTCGTACAGTTGCAAAAGTTCGGGGACCAAACAACTGCGTGGGCGAGAAAATGAAGGCGAGAGCGGGCAATAAATATTGCAAATATGTAACTAAAACTTATTTTATTCAATTTGCAAAGCAAGTGTTTCTTGACAACGGCCTCTACAGGCAAGTTTTGTCCCACGGTGTGGGACTTCTTATCTAAACTCTTCAAATTTTGCCATGGGCAGTTGGTTAACTTATTACAAACACGAGAGCTCTTCATTTCAAATTTCCTTGACTGTTTTGAAGTTGCTCTTGAAGAAACGAAGAGGCAAAACAGCTAACTTGTTGTACTTTTGAAATAATTGAAAAAAGTGATCAAAAAATAAGCTTGACCTCGCGAATGGCTTGTTGTTTTCAACAGCTCTGTCATTTTTTCCCTGAAATATCTTTCAGACTTTTCAAAACTTGCCCTTGTAGGGATGAGAAGTAGACAAGGCGTCTTTTTGCATCTCTTTCATCGGAATCAAGTTCACGTGATGTGTTTATACATATCTCTTCATTATGTAAAATGAGTTCCATTCCAGAGTAATCCTTGAATCGCTCAGGACTTTGAATGCTGGCTTTCAGTTTGAGACTCACAGCATTTTTGCTTGGTGATGATGATGAAATGCTTTTTTTCGGTTTAAGAACCAAATCAGGCAAGTTCTCTTCAGCGACGCTTAATTCGTTGTAGATCTTTGCTAACTCTTTGAAAAGTGATTTAACATCTTCAGGCCTATTTGAACCGTTCATGAGTACATCCCTCAGCCTGACAAGATCAGTTCGGAAGGATAAAAACCGCGTCTTGTCCATTCTTGGTTCTCTTTCTGCTTATTCCCTCGAAACAAACAGCGACTGAATTACATTGTGAGACGTTGATGCAATATATATGTAGAGAGAGGCCCGACTGACGTGTGCTCTATTTTTGGTCCAGTGAACGTCTGGAAAATTCTACAATATTTGCATAACATAAGGAAAAAATGAGAGAACTTTTTTCTGAGTTTTGAAGCACCATATTGCGAAGTTGAAAGTTGTTGCACAAAAGTAACGAAATGCGGAATTTGCGGTCAGTGTGGAAAGAATGTGCTGTGTTATACATGTTTTCGAAAAAGGGCTCCTTCACTTCTTTGAACCTTTCCCTGAAAACATAGATGACTATGAAGAAAAATGGGTCAAATTCATGTGACCTCAAGCCCGAGCTTTTCTTTTGCATTTATTGCATAGCGAGCCAGAGCATGGCCCCATTGTCTTTTTTTTCCGCGGGATCGAGTCAAGCGACATGTTTGCATTTTTTTCGTTTTCGCCGTACTTCTCTCTGCGATAAGCGTAACTGCTGAAATCGACATGCAGCATTGCAACCACATCAGTTGAGCCGGTTGGTTGTTGATAAATTTCATGAATTTCTCCGGTTTCAGGATCGTACTTTAGCTGTTGGTCAAGGAGGTTGTACGGTCCGGTGTAGTTGTGGCCGGGCAAAGTCCAACCTTTTTTCAGTGCAGGGAGTTTTTCAATCAGAGAATGAATGTCCACAGCGCCTCCATAATAATTTTTCACTGTTTTTTGAAGAATATATGCATATCCTTTGTGGTTGGGCACAGTCTTTGCAAAAGCTTTCAGCAATTTCGGGCTGAAGTTCGGGGCATAGAAACTTCCAGGGACAAAAGAGACCGGCGCCAGTAAATCCCTTTCCATAACCTTTCCATTTTATCCAAGAGCCGTAACTCTTCGTGCCGCCTTTGTTTTTGTAATCCTTGTACTGTCTTTTGTATTCAGCAACCATTGCTCGCCCTTCTTACTCTGAAGTTTCAGGACCCTTGTAAAGATTTGGAGCAGAAACAACATCCCACAACTTCTTGAAATCAACAAACGTGAAAGGAGCAGGAAGGCAGTCCATCAAGATCTTTTCTGTCGGTCTTGTACCGCCGGTCCGGCCTTACCATGGTGGAAAGCTGGTCAAGCATTTCACGTCGTACCCTTTGAACCACAGGCACCACTTTTTTCATTCCATAATTCAACACTTTCTTCTGAAGGTCGGGGTTCCTCATTGCTTCGGAGGCGTAATATCTCCCCGCTTCTAAACCTTTTTTTGCAAGAAACGGAACACTGTGTTGTAAAAACAAATCTCTCGCTGTGCCAGCAATGTCAGTAAAAACTGCAGCGCCTTCTGCAAGAGAGGGCTTCGTCAGTTTCCCCGCAAAAACATGGTCTTTGTGATTCCACAAACCGCGCATTTCACCTTTAACATTTTCCGGTGGTTCTTTGTGGTAACAATTCTTTCAGTCCCAGAAACATTCGGGGTTTTACGTTTTTCTTTCACGCAGTAGACCTCCATCGTCATATATTCAAGAAATGATTTTTCACAACCTGCTCGTTTTCATGCAAATCAGAAGAAAACATTTTGAGAATGTCAGTGTAACTCGCGTCAGTGTAACTCGTTCCTCTTTTTCAATAATAGCCGCACCTCACACTCCTGATCCACTGCAGCGGTGCATCATTCCGAAGAAAATTTTTCTTTCCCAGTATTCTCATTTCCAATTCCCATTCCTCCGTGTGCGGCATTCCGAAAGAGTCGAAATATTCAATATCTTTCCCATGCCAGCAGCAGACCCAATGCGTGCCCAAACGTCCGTAGTCATCCATGTTGATAATCCAAGGTGAATGGAGCAGGGGTTTTCTCTCATTGCGTGAGAAGATTCCTTTGATTGGGATACCAAGGTATTTGCACCAATTGGCAAGATCAACATTGGAAAGCGGCACATCTTCGTTTTTTTTCATCCCAACTACCGAAGAAAGGTGGAAGGCGAACGTGCATCCCCTTCCCCATTGGAGGCAACGAGCGTCGTGGTCTCTTTTGCATCCCCTCCCCAGACATCTTTTTGACAGGGTCGATTGCAAGAGGGACACCAATGGAAGTCAGCATTCCGAGAAACCCGCCGTATTGCGCGGTTCCACCACCACGGACCATTCCTCGGCCGACAAGAAGCTTCTCCACAGCTTTTTTCTGTTCTGGTGTCAGTGATTGAGTGAGTTTGTACAACTGTATTTCCTGGGGACTGAAACCCTTTCCGAAGATCTTTTTCAGTGCTTTCTCCACACTGAAGCTGAGTCCCGTGGTTGTTAAAGCCTTGGCCGCCGGCGCAAGCAAAGGACGGGCCAGAGAAAAATTACTACTGCCTAGTTGTGCAGTCTTCTCAATCTACGTCGTGCTCATCCTCAGATCAGCCCCCTTCCCTCCGCTGGCCGCTTTTTTCATTCGGTTGATTTGGGTGGCAGTCAAACGGAGGGCGTCTCCCCGACCAATCTGTTCAGGTTTCACGTGCAGCGTCACAGCTGTTTTTACAAAAACAGCCTTTTGAAGCTGTTTCTTTTGCCCATCAGTCAGCGCAATCTTGAACGGATGATACGTCGTCGCCATCTTATATCAAAGAAAAGAATTTTCCCGCTCAGAGGCAGGTTTTTCAAACCACAACCAACTCGTTTCCTTTCTGTGCAATCACGAACTCTTCCTCATTCAGGATGGCGGCAAAGATTCTGTAATCCTGAGTATTGGCCGCTTCATTCAACCGCGCGTAAGGCCTGAAAGGTGACTGTGGGCAGACAGGCGTGAGAGGGGACAAGGGTGACAAAGGAGACAAAGGCGATCCCGGCCCCCGAGGCATAGAAAGCCCGCGTTGCACCCAAGGCCTCAGAGGGCCGCAAGGCGCACATGGACCAGCAGGCCTGCAAGGCCCACAAGGTCTGGCGGGTGATTATGTAAAACTTGATGGCAGCAGCACAATGACAGGGGATCTCGACATGGGCAACCGAAAAATAACAAACCTCGGAACCCCAACCTCAAGTGAAACTGACGCGGCTGTGACTGTGGGGATGTTCGACGAGGGACTCACCTTTGCAAACGGGGGGGGGGTTGAAGACACAAATCACGACCGAATACAAAAATTATGTGGACGAGTCTCACGTATTTTCTTCTTCCGAGCAACAAAATCCCTTTACTTACCTCATGGAAGATGTGGACGAGTCATCTGCTGAAAACAACATAACGGTCGCTGGTACAGTAAACTTCGCCACCTCCCCGCCCCGAATTAAGAAGAGAGCTTATGAGTTCACTCTCATCAAAGACGCGGGCAGCAACAATTACTGCTCGCGAATCGGCTTCAATCTTCATCCACTCCCGCCTGAGATGACGGATGTTTCTGTCACCGCTGCTGGAACCACCATATCAATCAACAGTCAAACAATAAAAACGTTTGCTCCTGTGGGCTCAATTGCGGGCTACACAAAAACACTTGTTCAGTTTCACAGATGGCACAGCTCGCCGTCACAATACATTTATTTGGATCTGCACGGCACAACTTCTGGGTCGGTCACAGGCAAAATGGTTGTTTATGGGGTTGAAGCTTGAAGCCTGGGGGCCACGTCAAGATTGTTGTAATACCGCAATCAGTCTGCGAAGGTTCGCATGCCTTTTTCTTTGAATAAGCGCTTGCACTCCTTCCATTCTTTCAGTGTGAGCACGAATTTTTCTTTCAACCGTGAGTACTACGCAAGATAATCCGAGGAGCCCGGAAAATCGAGCTTTTCCGGGGAATCAAACCATTGGTACGGGAACCATGATTTTGTGGTCGAGCAGCCGTAGGCTTTCACCCACTTTTCGTAGCTGGTCCCCGGCCCAAGATAATTAATGATGTCTAGGAGGCGAAACCCTTTTGTGAGAAGAAACATAACTGTGTTGGATTTTTTCGTCACTCTCACTTTGTTGGTTGTATCGGCCAGCCTCTCCACAAAATGTTCTCTGATCAGGTTCAAGTCGTATCGGCCAGAGTTGAACCCGAGAACTGGCACTTGGTCGCACCATTCTTCGATCTTCGAAAAGCATTGCTGAGAGTAAAACATGACACCCCGTTAAACATGAGCAAACGGCATGTAACACTATTAGTTCCATTAGATCTTAGTGTAGCATTTGATACGGTGGATCATAATGTCTTACTTAGTCGGCTTCACTCAAAATTTGGTATCTCTGGGACAGCACTTGAATGGTTTCGTTCCTACCTTAATGGAAGATCTCAGCGTGTTATGGTCCAAGGAAATTTATCTCAGAGTTTGAATTTGGACTTCGGGGTACCTCAGCGCTCTTGCCTCGGGCCATTGCTTTTCACGATTTATGCAAGCAAATTGTTACGATGTTATCAAGGTGCACCTTCCCACGGTTCACTGCTACGCTGACGACACGCAGCTGTATGTGTCTTTCAGTCCAAACAAAAGCACTGGGCAATTTGAGGCTGTCACTGCTATTCAGCACTGTGTGGACGACATACGTAATTGGATGACCAATGATAAACTACGCTGCGCGCAACAGCAATTCAAAACGAATGCTCTCAGCGCTGCTGCTCGTATGAATTCATAAATGATTTTTTCGTAGTCGTGAAGAGCGTCATCATAAAGGCTCTCTCATTTTCACGGCGATGAACTCTTCAAGAATCTTCTCACGAAGCTCTGGAGGAAGGGTTTGAATTGCTTCGGAAATTTGACAGTTGGTTGATCCACTGGCGGCCATAATGGAGTTACACAACAGATGTGCATCGAATGGAGTTACACAAGCGCTGTATTTCTTTAATAGCGCGACACAATTGGCGCTGTATAAAAAAGAAAAAAATTTGCGCCGCTGCCTCAATCCCAACACGGGCGCCCGCCGGCCGGCCCGCGTCAATTCCTCCCGCGCACGCGCCCGCCACCGTTGCTGCTGCCGTGCGCATAGGCGCCCAAAATTTTGCGCTGCTACCTCGGCCCCAACACTGGCCGCGGTTTTGTTTTGCTTCCTTCTTCAGTAAAAATGTCGGCGTCAAACAAATCGCCACTTACATCAGACAAGGTTAATTTGGCTCAAAACCCCTGGCATCAATAACACCTGAGAAGGGCGGAGGTGTTATTGCTGACAGGGGTTTTGGGGAAAAGCTCTGAGGTCGAGAATGACAAACGCTGAATTTGTTACCTGTATTAGGTGGCCACCTCTATTAAGCGGCCGCGGCCACCCTGTAGCAGTCTTACGTTTGTCTTTCATTGCTATTTTTACCTGTATTAAGCGGCCACCCTTGAACGCAAACTAAACCACGTGTCATTTTATGCGGTATGTTATTGTGTTTAAAATGGGTTCCATCATCACTATAAAGAAATAACATACACAAAGCTTCTGTAATCTGATAATTAGCCGTTCAGTATCGTTAATGCTTTCCAGATGTCCGCAATGTAGTGAAGTACAGTACAAAATCACAGCACTTTTACACAATGTGACGTATATTATATCTTTAAGTGATCGCTTGAAAGAGTGTTGATTGTCCTATTGTTTCCTTGTATGAAGTGTTTCTGTATGATACGCCATTAAACTTGTCATAAGACCACGCTCAGTGAGTACTTTAAGGCCGACCCCTTACCCTTTTATATACCATTTTTGACAGAAAAGGTACCCCTTTCGTATACCTTCCATTGACAAATAGACATTTTCACGTTTTAATAAATTAAAATGGTACCTACCCTTTCATATGCTTCGACTCGTAAAATCCCTACCCTTTCATATACCTGAAGCGTGAAAAAGGTACCACTTTCGGGCGGAGCCTCCCCGTATAGGCCATTATAGGGAGTACCCCCCCCCCCTCCGGGTCCTGTATTAAGCGGCCTGTTCTTCAAGTTCCGAAGGTGGCCGTTATATACAGGTTTGACTGTAATATAATTTTGTTTAGCACACAGACTGGTTGTCGTGTCAGAAACGTAGTTGCTTATTTTGGGATTTGAAGGCCTGGATTCAGGAAGTTAGAGTTTGACTATAACCTACAAACTAAACCATCTGAAGCGACTGATGATAGCCCGAGAAGTAGGGCAAATTAAGACTAATTTGGACTTTCAGACCAGATTGACTCTTACGCTCATTTTCCACCGAACCCTTCAACTGTTTCAGCTCAGACCATAATTTCTTCCAAGAAACGTGACGTAACGACTACACCTTGGGCTAATTTCAGACAGACCCTAAGTCACCAACCAACCTCTCTTGCATGTGCAGGCGCATGCCACTTACCCGAGGATACCCGCTTGAAAAGTGTTGGGACTGTTATTAATGAGGGACTCTCAGCCAATGTTTGTGTAATAGGTGATAGAGATTATGACATGCCTTTTTTGAAAGTAATTTTTGGGTCTAGCTGTTGTTCATAAAGCATAAAAAAAACTATAGATGTGGTGTTCATTTAGAGTTTTGTAGATGCTTATGTCCTTCCTTCAAGTTTAGCTAGAGCCATTTGAAAGTGACTGCTTGCAAACAGAACCTCAACAACAACCTACTGTCAAATAAACCAACTGCTTGCAGGGTAGAGTGGCGTGCATTTGTATAAATTATAATTAATGTTTTGTCTTGGCTGAAAAATTACGTATTTCGTATTGCTTAAATTCAGGGATAATTTATTTGAACATAACCACTCATACACGGCTGGTAGTTCCTAGTTTGTCTGTTGAAGCCATAGATCTAGATCTTTACCAGTTACAGTTAATAACGTATCTGCAAAAAGTCTTAATGAAAAATTGTTGGTTGTTTTGACAATGTCGTTGATATAAATAAAAAAAAAAAAGAAGTGGACCCAAGATCGACCATTACATTTTGTGGTAACCCTGAATTTATCGCAAGAGAATCGTAGAACATGCCAGCAACATACACCATTTGTCTCCTTTTGCTTACGTAAGACCTAAACCACTTATTTTCAATATTTCTTATTCCGTAAAGGTCAAGTTTGGAAGACAGAGTAGAATGATTGACAGTGTCAAATGCTTTGCTTAGGTCCAGAAATTGAGATACAGCATAGCTTTCTTCACCAAAGCTTTCGTTATCTCATCTATTAAGTCAACCAAGCAGTCAGGGCCCAGTTGCTCGAAGCATGGTTAGCTCTAACCCGGGTTAAATACCATGGCAACCTATAGGTGTTAATACATCTTAACCAATGGTTAGCACTAACCATGCTTCGAGCAACTCAGCCCAGTTGTAGAGTTTCCAGGTCTAAATCCATATTGATTAGGTCACCATAATATGTTCGGTTGTTAAAATAATAATAGTTGGTTACATACATACTTACTTATCCTCTCCCCGTCGGGGCTTTTCAGGGATAGTGTACAATGCTTCTCTAGGTAGAAGGCACAAGTGTAATAACTGGTCACAAATGTAATAAAGTCACAAGTGTAATAAGGTTTGGTCGCAAATGTAATAAAGGTTTAGACAAAGGCACATACTTGAAAGGCACCTGCCATTCAAAGTTGATGTCGTCATCAATCTATCGCTTTAGTTTTGTTATTTTTCACATCATCTAATGAGAAGCTTGTCTTAATTCTACGTATGAATTAATTTCAAAGCTTTTGTACAAATTAGGTACTGCTCTCAACTGATAGCGTTATTAGGTATATCCAAATGAAATTTTAATTTGCTTCAATTTCACATTAAGTACCAAAAACAAAACCGTCAGTATGTTACGGGTTCCACTCGCTAACACTTTTTCCACGCCGCTACTTCTTTCCAAGTGCGATCCTTTCCTGGTTACAGCAGACAGCAAAACAGTTCGTGAATTCCTCTCCATGGCCAGAAATTCATTTCACTTTTGCACGCGGCACCGCTGACCGAGACGCAGGCTCTAGGGATGAGATAACACAGCTTCGATCGTTTTGTATGAAAAAGTTGAACGATAAAAACGAGGTATGGATCACAAAAAAACAAATTAAATAATACCTCAACAGTTTATATTCTTAGTCATGTGTACAAGTCATTCATAAGTCATATTTATTTATATTTCGCGGCAATTTTACCTTGTTTGTTTATTTCACCAATAATGGGTTTTCTTATATAATAACAATGGTGCCCATACAATAGGACCAATCATTAGTCCTGTACTAAAGCAATAAACTAGTACTTAGGCCTACACCAAGTTATTAGAGCAAGATGGCGGCGAAAAATGAACAAAGATGTTGTGAAGTGAAGACAGTATTTTAACACGCAGGGATCCTCGAATGATTGAAGTCATCACGATACCGTGTGTTTGTATTACGAGCCGAACTTTTACCTTTGTTTGGATGAGATGGGAAGGACGAGGATGCATTTTCAGAGGACGAAAACACTGAAATGTGAAAGAGACGAATGTCTTCTTGAAGTTTCGGACCGAAAACATGCGAATTTGTCAATTGTGTTGTCGTCAGGAACCAACGAAAAGTGGCATTTTGGAGCGCGATGGTCGATTTTATAGACATTTGTATGGAAGACGAAGGTAAAATATATTGTTTGTACTTTTTTGCTGGGAAGTGCGAAACTTAAATCTGCGAATTCAATTTTGTCGAAACTAATATCTAAACACGCTACACTTTCAATATGAGATCGAACAAATTGTTTATCTTTGTTGCAGCTCGTGCTATTTATTGTAGAAGTTGTGCCTTCTCACATATCTCTGTAAAATTCTGTTGTTTGTGTTCGTAGTTTTTTTTAGCTACTGCGCGTGCGTGAAATTTAATTCTGGCCATGCTCGGACAGGCCCCCAATGTTACGAGTTCGAATGTGGTTAGAGGAATGTAGTTTAAAGTCCAGCAGAACGCAGGGATGTCGGAACAGCAACAAGGAGATTTATTTCACAAGAACGTAGTGATTACTGCTTAAGACACTTCTACACAACTCACAGCTCTTCCAGGCTTGCAAGTTAAAACGCGACCTCTGTCACACTTTTAAAATAAACACGGCCTCTGCCAAATATAAACGCAACCTCCGTCACACTTGAATAAACACGGCCTCACCGCTTTCAAATACTACTCGATCAATCGATTACTCTAAATCTCTAGCTCGGTGGCTAATATACTTTTTACATAACATTCTAGAACCTTCTTAAACAGGCTAAGATTAGTACCATTACAACATTGACTAAAACTACTGATTCATGCTGACGTGATCTAAAAATAAGCTGAATTAATTGTTGACTTCACACTAGAAGCTAAGTTAGTTTCAAGTAAGCACTTGGCTCAAGTGCACTTGAAAATCTCAAGTCGCACTTTAAAAAACTTGGCTTCACACCTAATGACAAAGTACATTACTTGAAGCACAGGCTGTCGATCATCTTTCGCCGTAAAATCCGTCCCGCATATCACAAATGCAATTCCTCGCCAGTAAAATCATGAGGCCTTCACAGAGGAATTGAGCCTTTTGTAGTTCCTATATATTTTTTCGCTATTTTTAACTCAAATTGTACTTAACGGAGTTGTTGTGGTGTAAAAAAATGAACAGGTTGAAACATTGGCTGGTTTGCATTAATCGCATTTGGTGTCAGATGAAATGAAAACCGATGGTATAGGCTGTCTCTGTAAATTAAATTCAAATGAGAGTTTTAGTTCAATCATTTGTATCGACTATTCTTTCCTTTCTATGTATTCTTACATTGAATAAATGTTTCATATAGTTCTCCAAACTCCAGCCATCCATTTTGAATTTTTCGATCGATCTCAGTAGGCAAGTTGTTTATACGTCGGTTCATCAGAATCGTGGCACTGCTGCACATCGCTTTCAGTTGGCTTTCATTTGCTATTGGTCAAGTGTGTTCTCAAGTGTGGTGTAGATCATACTTGGCGGCGAACTTCGGCTTCTTTGAACTACGAATGTTTCTATGGTCACTAAGTAAAGTTCAAGTAAGTACAGTTCACCCCTTCACACTCAAAGTATGTTCCAAGTGCACTTAGATTATACTTACAAGCTCTAGTGTGAAGCCGACAAATATTCGAGAATATTCTAGACATGCAACAATGTTTCAGACAGTCACGCAACCCCTACAAGCAATTATTATGCTTAACATAACCAACATAACCCCCTTTCAAGAAGAAATTTCTTAAATTTCTCATAATAATAAAAATTGCTAACTGAGGGGTTGTCCAATGTCTGAGAACTCATACTCCAATCCGGCTTAGGTAATCCGCTCCAACGTTCTCTGAGCCCTTAATGGCTTCAACTCGGAAGTTATAACTTTGTAAAAACATGGCCCAGTGCATAAGGCGTTCATTTGTAAACTTAGCACTGTTCATGTACTTTAACAGTTCATGATCCGTCTGTAGAACGAAGGAAACTCCATACAAGTACAGCTCAAATCTTTTGATTCCCAACACTACTGCCAAGCATTCCTCCTCAATTGTAGAGTAGTTCCTCTCTGCACTTGACCTTTACGCGTCAGATCAAATAGAGGTGCGGCGATAGCAGCAAAATTGGGGATGAAATCTCTGTAGTATCCCGCTAAACCAGTAAATGAACGGGCTTGCTTCTTAGTACTTGGTCTTGGCGCGTTCTTAATCTTCTCGACGTTGTCCTCGTGTAGACGAAGCAGTCCTTCCTCCAGGCGATGACCTAAGAAATCAACACCACCGACTCCAAAAATACACTTAGTGGGTTTTATGGTCATTCCGGCTTTTAATAAGTGCGCAAACAGCTCAAATGGCGAAAAACCAGTGGAATCTTGGGGAACCTCGCGATAAGCAAACAACAAGGGGCTGATGTAGCGATGCCACTGTCTTGGTTGTTCGCTACGCAGTCTCTTCAACATGAAGCTTGTGGGATGTGGCTGGAGTGACAAGGATATACCTCACAAATTAATGTGATTTGGTAAGCTGAAGCCACTCTAAAGGCACTAAGGCCACATGGTAGCGGGCATTACCCCTTAAATCTACCAAAGCAAAGATTGAGCCCAAGCATTAGCAGCCATGGACAGCTGTTTCGGCCTGTGAGAGTGCCTTTAGAGTGGCTTCAGCTTACCAAATACATTAATTTGTGAGGTATATCCTTGTCACTCCAGCCACATCCCACAAGCTTTACGTTTTTACTGCTTGTTTTATGGATATGTGGGTACTTGAGCCTGAGCATTAGCTATGCCATGCTGATGAGGCCTAACAAGGCCGAAACAGCTGTCCATGGCTGCTAATGCTTGGGCTCAATCTTTGCTTTGGTAGATTTAAGGGGTAATGCCCGCTACCATGTGGCCTTAGTGCCTTTAGAGTGGCTTCAGCTTACCAAATCACATTAATTTGTGAGGTATATCCTCTTCAACATGAGTTTCATAGTTCCGTTGAACTTCTCTGTTAAACCATTACACATGGGGTGGTAGGGGGTGGTTGTAATCTGCTTGATGCTAAGCAGTCGTGTCACTTCCCTCATGCAATCAGAGACGAACTGTGTGCCAAGATCACTTAGTATTTCTTCAGGTACTCCCAAACAACTAAAAATGTTTACTAATGCCTCCGCAACAGTTTCCGTATCGATATTCTTCAAAGGTACAGCTTCAGGGTAGCGAGTAGCAAAATCAACTACTGTTAAAATGTACCTGTGTCCTTCTTCACTTGGTGGACTGATGGGTCCGACCAGGTCAACGGCTACTCTTTTAAATGGCCTATCAATTAAAGGCATCTTCTGTAGTGGCACCTTCGGAACAAATCCCTTGTTCACGGTTTTCTGGCAAACATCACAGGACCTGCAAAAGCGTGTTACATCACCTTGAATTCCAGGCCAATAAAAAGCACTCTGAATCTTGTCAGTCGTCTTCTTGATACCCAAATGACCTCCCATTAAAGATCCATGGGCCAGTTACATTATTCGGGTCTCAATTGCACAGGAACAATAACTTGCTTCACAGGCTTACCACCATTCACGAAGGGATGTTTATAGATGCGGTACAATATTCTGCACCTTGCTTCAAAAGAGATCTCCGCCTGACCCTTCACTAGTACATCATTTCGGTCCCAATACTTGCGCAAACTCTCATCTTCACAATGCATCTGTTTAAGCTTCTCTTTATCTATGATAGGGCTCTCTCGGTTACTCGGTGCTTTTAAAGGATTTACTCCATCTTCTTTCTTGGCTTGGCTCCTCGTAGTCACAGCGCATACTTCTTGCCAAGTTGAGTCTGGGTCTTCAGCGGGTCTTGCTCCAGGAACATTACCAATTATTAGATCATAAATGGCATCAGGGAGACATTGTGCTTCCACTTCACCCTTGAGGTAAGGTGTGTCAACAGAAATTCTTGCAATGGGTACCTTTCTTGCTGTATTGTCGATTAGCAACATGACGTTAAAATCACCAGTAAACTGATCCTCGGACACAAGATCCTTCTTGACTACTATTCCACTGCAGCCAGTATCTCTCAGGACATCGATAGTCTTATTTCCAATTCTACCCTTCACAACAGGCATTTTGCTTCTAACTCCGGTCAAAGGTTCAACAAAGGCACTGCTCAACAGCGGAATCTTCTTACCACATGCTAGCAACAGCTGATCATCTGTAATACAGGACTTGACCTCTTCTTCTGTAGGTTTAGATTCCCGTCGCTGAACTAAACGACCGGCACTCACTTGATTACGTTGCACAGGAACACCATCCTTGTTCTGACCTTCAGGCTTTCGTCTAGCTGATCGACAGTATCTGGATTCATGCCCTTGCTTATCACACACATAACACTTCTTGATCTGAGACGGGCAGTTGACAGCCTTGTGTCCACGAGCGTTACATTTGAAGCACACCACTGTTGCTGAATCATTCTGTTGATTCTTTACGTCATCCTTCTGAGTCGGTACTACAGGCTTTTTACTTGCAGGGCTAAATAAATGCTTTCCATGGGCCTCCAAGTACTGGTCAGCGATCTTTGCAATCTCAGCAAGAGATTCAGGTGCCCTCTCTCGGAGGTGAATGGCCAAATCTTTAGGACAGGAATTAATAAACTGTTCTTTAACAATTAAGACCTTTAGGCCCTCAAAGTTTCGCTCTGTCTTTGAAAGCTCTAGCCACCGTAGCAGGTAATTGTCCAGTCGCACAATAAACTGATTAGGACTTTCGTCAACTTCCGGTTTAGATGCTCTGAATTTACGACGATAGCCGTCCTCTGTGAGATCATACCTCTTCATTAACGCAATCTTGACTCTGTCATAATCGCTAGCTGCTTCCTCGGATAAACGTGAATACACTTCGAGTGCTCTCCCAGACTACAGAGCACTGAGCTTCGATGCCCACCCTGGCTTATGCCACTTGGCTGTAGCCGCAAATCTCTCAAACCTTTGCAAGTATGCGTCCAAATCATCTTTACCATCGACAAATGCTGGAAGTTTCGGTGCTTTAGCTCTGTCATCTCTTTCTGCGGGACGACCATCAGCATTCATTGCTGCTAACCTAGCAAGTTCTAACTCGTGCTCTCTCCTCGCGGCTTCTACGGCCTCCTTTTGTCTCAACAGCTCTGCTTCCTGTTGTAATTTCCTAATTTCTCTTTCCTGGCGTCTTGCCTCTCTCTCTTCATCTTGACGTCTACGTCTTTCTTCTCTATCGTCTTCCTCTCGTCTACGTCTCTCCTCTTTCTCTTCCTCCTCACGCTTACGTTTTCCGTCTTTCTCTTCCTCCTCACGCTTACGTTTTTCTTCTTTCTCTTCCTCCTCACGCTTAAGTTTTTCTTCTTTCTCTTCTTCGAGTCTACATCGCTCCTCTTCTAACTTTTGTTGTTGTTGCACAAATTCAAGCAGCTCTTTCCCTTCGAGGCCAAACTCTTTACCAAGATGAATAAATTTCTCCATTTTACAGCGTTAAAATTCCACTGCTCTTCCACTCGCTAACACTTTTTCCACGCCGCTACTTCTTTCCAAGTGCGATCCTTTCCTGGTTACAGCAGACAGCAAAACAGTTCGTGAATTCCTCTCCTCGGACAGGCCCCCAATGTTACGAGTTCGAATGTGGTTAGAGGAATGTAGTTTGAAGTCCAGCAGAACGCAGGGATGTCGGAACAGCAACAAGGAGATTTATTTCACAAGAACGTAGTTATTACTGCTTAAGACACTTCTCACACAACTCACAGCTCTTCCAGGCTTGCAAGTTAAAACGCGACCTCTGTCACACTTAAATAAACACGGCCTCTGCCAAATATAAACGCAACCTCCGTCACACTTGAATAAACACGGCCTCACCGCTTTCAAATACTACTCGATCAATAAAATTCTAGAACCTTCTTAAACAGGCTAAAATTAGTACTATTACAACATTGACTAAAACTGCTGATTCATGCTCACGTGATGTAAAAATAAGCTGAATTAATATTCGAGAATATTCTGGACATGCAAGAATGTTCCAGACAGTCACGCAACACCTAAAAGTAATTTTTATACATAACACAGTTCATAAAAGAAAGAAAATCTGTCGACACAAAATCATAAACACTATTCAAACACTCAATTTGCTCAACTGAAGAAGTAAGAAGGTCAGTTGATCCGGGTGTGGTAATTTGAACTTAGTGAAATTTAACTTAACAACGCAAGTTACAATACGACTACTAAGCTTGTTCTTTTGCTAGAAGAACTTTTTTGGGGTTATTATCTGTTGATGGCTTTATATTTAACACAAATCAGAAATATGTATGTTCTGATCGTAATTTAGCTCTGTGCATTCGTCTGTTACAACGATTTGTAGCCTTGTGGGCCTCTTATCTTGTCTGACATGAGAGACAAGCCTACAGTCACAGTCTCTTCCGGTCAGTCTCAGTGGGACTAACTCTGCCAATATTAGCCACTAACTTGTTATCTGCCAGAATTGTTTTGAAAGAATTGCATTTCCTGGCAATGTAGACTTTAAATGGTGTTTTGTGACTTAAAACCTACTTTAGGTCAATACCAAAATGCTCAGGCGTGACTGGATTCCTATTGATCACTCTTTATGAAATATTGCACCGCTTTATAGAAGCTGTAACTATCACAGAAAACTCAAATCAACAGATCACCATCTATGAGAATAGTTTGCAAAAATAAAAAAGGGAACAATAGCACTGTCAACAATTTTAAAATAATTAAAATTTTTTTAAATTATAGCAGAGTCATTTACAGGCAACCCTATATAGCAACAGAAATTCTACATGAAAGTTGTGTCCAGACATCAATCAAGTCTTCGTCTCATCGTCTAAGTGCTCCTTAAAACGCTATTGTCTGTTGAAAACTTGTGTTTTATAATAGATTAGAAAATATAAGTTTTGATATCTGTAGACCCGAACAACATTGCAAAATAATTTACTGTGTCCTATTTTGTGGCAGGTAAGTAAATAGGTAGGTATATACTTTGGTCACTGACATTGATGCATGCCAATGGAGACTTCGCGTGGAGGTCAAGTAACCCAACAGATGCAAGCGACGGGCGATTATTTCAGGTTTACTGCGAGATCGTTTCTGCCAAGTTTTGTGGGAATATAATTACCCGTTGAGAGCAGATAATACATATAATAATTTAAAAATTGACAACTCAAACCTTAGCGAGTCTCTTAAGATATAGTAATATCTCATGAATGATGCATAAAATGACAAAACTAATGTGATGTTAACTGATGACAACATCAACTTTGAATGGCAGGTGCCTTTCAAGTTTGTGCTTATGCCTGAACCCTAATTATTACATTTGTGACCAAACCTTATTACACTTGTGACTTTATTACATTTGTGACCAAAACTTATTACAATTGTGACATTATTACAATTGTGGTCAGTTATTACACTTGAGCCTTCTACACGGGTGAGATCGAACGTCAGCCTGTAAAGGTGCCTCTGGCTGCCGCTATCAGTCCATATTTGATCTCACCCACCCACCCAACCCACACATGAATGTCAAAGACAGATAAAAGATAGAGATAGACCACTACACCGGGAGCTTCGTCCCCTACTCTTATCGAACAGTGTGTGGGTTCTTTAACGTCCCACAGATTATTAGGTACAAGTGTTGTGAGCCGGGACCTACGGTTTATCGTCCTTATCCGAGAAGACTAGAAAGTCGTAACCATTTGCAGATGTAATTACAAAGGCAGCACTTTTCTCCTCAATCATTTAAAGACCCTAAGTGTTGGTCCGCACGCTAGTCCGGTGCTCTACCACTGAGCTAACCGGTCTGAGCTAACCAGTCGGTGTTTGGGAATACACCTCTCAAAAACTTTACTCAGTGCCGAAAGAACTGAAATGGGCCTGTATTTATCACATGAGGAGCGAGAACCCCGTTTAAATATCAGAATAACCTCAGCAGTTATTTGACTTCTACCCAGGACAAGTTTTCTCCATGTAAACGGGGCCTTAGTTGGATTTTACGACACTCAATTGAAAAGCTGTCAAATGATAATTTCATTGATATAAATACCGAACAGACGGAAACCCGCTCGGCTTTTGGTTGCTTCAGCGAACATGCTACTCGTTCGCTCTGATAGCGGGAACTTTCAAGAAACCAGTCGATATTTCCCTTTGGCCTTAACCCTACTTTAAGCCATACAACTGAACAATCTAACAATCTTTGTCCCACTTTAGGTTATTCTCTGTCCTTAAACTGTTGTTATCTTTTGATCTTCTGGCGGATGAAACAAATTTGCGAACCCTTGCGGAAGAGCCGTTTCTCAAAGTCAAACAAGTACTTCTTTCCTTGCAGACATTTTTCTGTTCCTCTTGTGCCGGCGATTCCCGGTCTGGAATCCTTTCCTGGGATTGTGATGCACAGTCATGATTACCGGTTACCTGATACCTTTCAAGGAAGGCACGTGGTTGTTCTAGGTGCGGGATCTTCAGGACAAGACATTTGTGTTGAACTAGCAAAGCGTGCAGAGACAGTGTACCTCAGCCACAAGAGCACTCTCCCTTGTAAACTGCCAGAAAATGTGCACGAGTGCAAAACAATAACGTCGGTATGCAAAGATGGGATCATTTTGTTTGACGATGGAGTGGAGAAGAAAGTTGATGCCATTATACTTTGTACTGGATACAAAATCTCTCTTCCATTCCTGCATAAGGACTGCAGCATTCAGGTCAGGAACAACCGAGTGACCCATCTGTATAAACACATTTTTAATATCAAGTACCCCACTCTGTCTTTCATGGGACTTTGCTTCAGAATTTGTCCCTTTCCACATTTTAGTCTTCAAGCTCAGTACATCGCAGCATTCTCAAGTGGGCAAAAGGAATTGCCATCTGAAGAAGAAATGAATGCTGATGAAGAGAGGCAGTACCGAGAGATAGTCTCTTCTGGCCTGCACGAAAAGTATGCTCACCTTCTAGGAGACAGACAGTGGGAATACAACAGCACAATTGCACTGTTGGCTGGTTTGAACAGATCGAGCTCCGTTATTGCGGATCTTTATAACCATGTTATTCACCGTAGAACGAATTTTTTGATGG